>BRZM01000001.1:6528849-6652598 GCA_033238685.1 Lates japonicus
TCTTTTTTTTTTTTTGCTGAGCACAGCATTTTAATATCTTTACACGCACAGTATTATTGTAATATATGGCAGTACTATTGTCACAATCCACACCTTTGGAAATACAATTAATGATCATGCGTACTTTGGTAAACATGAAAATAAATATGATGGACAAAATAAATTATGGAACTTTTAGCCCGTCAGTCACGGTGATGGATACTGATTGAATTACACTGCATTGCAAAGACATCAGACAGACAGACTGAAATATTGACGGTCTTGAAACGATAGCTGGCTGAGCCGGGCTTTCGACGAGAGGAAAAACAAACCTCGTGTCTCAACGGCTAAACTCTCCTGTGGTTCTTCCACAATCGGCCAAGTAAGCTAACACTTGCGGCTTTCTTCTGATGCAAAAAAAACATCAACAGAATCTTATTGTTGCTGATGTGGCAGTGATGAGTGGAGAATATCACAATACTCAACAAGCGCGCAATGCACGGTGTGATATTTTCATGCATTACACTGATGATGGTGCCAGCGTGGGCTGTGTCATAATACATTCAGTGAGCAATGCCTTTACCGCAGCAGCGCACAGAACTTCTCCATCTGCTAATAGTACATTGGGTGGTCCATAGGAATCTGGTGTATTGAAGAGGTGAGTTATAGTAATGGTCTGCTGCGGGCTTGGCGAGAATGCAAATGGTGCTCTTTCAGAAGATAGACTGGCATCAGCAAAGCTTTAGCTCACACACACATACACACACACAGCATGTGCCCCAGTGTGTGCACACTTGAGACTTGATATGATATTACACAGTATATAATAATGTAACTTCTGCTGTAAAGAGCTCTGCGGCACTGCACATGCCATAACACCAGTCCTCTAAAGGAGAGAACCTAACACATTTTCCCAGAATGCAAGTGGGCTAAATGTTAACTGAAGTCCCCAGACCATGCAGCCCTCAAGGGCGTTTTCCACCTATGAAAGAGGGCACAAAGGCATGGAGAAAAGTAGCATGTCACAATGTGGGGAGACTGGTGCTGCTGTGTGACTCCCTGTGGGCTGAGATGGGACATCTTCATGTGTATAAATAAGCATCATCATCTACAGTTTGGGATTTATAGCCCCGGAGCTCAAAGTTTTTTTTCCCCTGACTTAGAGGAGGGAATTAGGACACTGTGTTTTTGTGTGTGCCTGTATGTGTGTGTGTCTGTTTGAAAGAGAGAGTGAGTGAGAGAGAAATAGAGAGAGCGAGAGAGCAGATGGAAACACTGTAACTCAAGGCAACTCCGTGTGCAGCAGCAGCGGTAGTGTTTCCTTTCATGGATTGAAGGAGGGAAATCCTCTAGTTCGGTGTCGCCTGCATGCAAATGGAGTCGACCGGGACAGAGTGAGGCTGGGTTAACACGCTTATCTGTTACCAACACTTGACTTTGAGAGGAAGGGAGCTTCGCGTCGAGCCCGGGGAGCTAGACATCATCACTGAGAATTTTCCAGAGCTTCCACAAAGGCTCATACAGGTGACAAGTGTTGCCAACTTCACCGCACCGCCTGCACGACGCGCTCTGGGTGCGTGTTGTCCAGCGCCGGTGCGCTGGGTGAGACCCGCCGCTCTTGTTTTGACGTGACATTTCGCTTACGCAGCTGTGCATATGTGGCCACATATGACGCATTTGCGTCCGTAGCTGTTTTTCAAACGCCGGTGGCTTTGGGCGCCAGAGTGATGCATTTTCGGACAAGTTTCCCTGCCGATTGGTGTGTTGGTCATGTCCGACAGGGTTAAACTTGAGCGTTTCTCTGTAGAGTCACTCAGAGCCGGGCTCGGTGCTGAAGTTGGTCGGGATTAACAACTGCGAAGCGCAGAGGAGGGGGAAAAAAAGAGGTGACAGCGGCGTTCAGGGGGTGTTGAGCGGCTGAATTTACTACCAGCATCATCAGCATCTCTGTGTGAGGATCAAAACTGCGGGAGGCTGCTGCTGCTCACTCCTCTTCATCTACACACTTCCAGTTTTTTAGCAGAAGCCTGCCAGTGAATTCCAGCTTCTGAAACCACAGCTGCGTAAACTTGGCCAGATCTGGTGACATTGTAGCCTCTCTGTGTGTGTTTGAGAGTGTGTGCCTGTGTGCATCTGTGTGCGTTGAGCAGCCTGGATGGATATGCGGCTCACCGAGGGAATTTGAAAAGCAAGGGGGGATTACTATCAGTCCCTCTCCTATTATAACCTCAAAATGGATGCCGACGACAGGCTGTGGAAACGCCACTGGATTAGCCACTCTTGCGCTGATCTGCTTGACATCTAAGCGGCACGAACGTTCAAAGTTTGGATAATCTATAAGGTTAAAGGTGTAGGATGCAGTCTGGAGTGAAGACGCTCTCCGCAGGTGGAGGTGCGTCACTCTGCTGCCTGCTGCTCCTCTGGCTCATCTACTCCCATCTGCTCAGAGAGGGTAAGGACACTTACAGTTATTTATTACTTTGCCAGCAGCAGCACTGTCTCTTGGGACTTCTTATTGGGATGCAGCTGCACATGTTGTGGTCAGATTCTGTGATCCAGAGGAAAAATCCCCGTAATGTCGAATTAAACAGTCCTACAGGGACTTGTAATGTGTCTGAGCTCATAACTAGTCAGTTTATGGTGACCTTGTTGTATCGTATGGTATTCTGTGATCTGATTTGGTATTTCTATCATAATATTCCTCCATGATACTGAACAGCCAGTGTACAGTGACAGTATTAGACCTAACACCATCTTAGAATATTCCTCACAGTTTATAATATATCTTTATGACTGTATTTTCACAGTAATGCCATGCTTTTTAAAGTTAAAACAGTGAATTTTGAATAGTATTTTAAATAGTTGTAACCTTGTTGCCAAACATAAAGCAGGCTCTTTGAAACCTCGTTGGGATTAAGAGTTTAGTGAAGCCAAGATTGAGCTTCAGGTGAAAAAGCAACACACTTTATTTTAATTCTTGGTGCAGACAGAGAAAGGACAGACTCCTGCATTCAGTGCTTCATAATTTCACCCGGGTTAAGGCTACATCCATCCACGCCATGCCTTCCTCTTGAATAATACATCCACTGGTGCAATTACACCTTCACCCTGACACAGAATAGAGAGCAAAAGGATGTTTCCCTGCATTTCATTGGCTGCTGTCCATGACAAAACATTTTGGATTCCAGCTCCGTCAAAGACACAGAGTACAGGCTTAAAGCACTGGAACTTGTTGGGAGATGTTGAACACTAAGTTTGCAGATTAGATCTTTTAATCAAGCATTGGCCAGCAGCATAATTACCGCTGTGGAGGAGGGATAGTGCCTACATCAATGTCTTTGGCAGCTTGCCGGGAACAAAAGTAGACACTGATGTGAAAAATGAACTGCCTGTGCGCCGAAATGTGCTCCCTTTGCCTCTAATTTGCAGTGTTTTCTCCCAGAATGCTACTGTCACCAGCCTCTTTTTGCCACCCGCGAATTGAACCGTCTTTCAAGCCTGTGCATATTATCTGAGGAGCCACAGCGACCCTCCCCTTCCCCTCAGCCATTTATTATTGACTCATTTTCAACTGAAAATGATCTCATTAGCGTGTTATTGTACAAAATCACTCAATCAATCTCTCGTGAACTTTAATACCCTTGATATTCCTAGAGTAAATAGATTCTCCTGGGTTTGGCCTGATAGTTAAAATCTCTGGATGATGATTTGAGCTTGTTGCCCACTCCTCTTTCCAGCACTGAGCTGAATTTTAAGAATGAAGAGTGTAGTATTTTTAATCATCAATTATAATCTTCAACTCCTAATAAAATCCTCCTGTGATACAGCTTTGACCAGTCAGTGCTGCTGTGAAAGTAGTCCTGACCACCACTGATATTCTTTCAGCAGTTAGTCTAAGGTTCTGTTTACGTTATTTTTGTGTGTTTTGGACTATACACCATGAACACAGTTAAAGCACCCTTCACTTTCACCGACTAGATACCAGCTCTTTAGTACTTCCACCTCTGTGAGTCCCGAGGGCCCCAGAAGCAGCAGCGAGTGTGGGTGAACTGGTGGGTAGAGAGGTGAAGCCTTGTGGTGGTGAGTGGCTGTGTCGCCTCCACCCTCTCCATGGCTCATCTGTCATGGCAGCCAGGACAGGAAATCAAAGCACAGCAGCCCTGTCCGCACACACCATTGGGCCAGCGACTGCCGCGATGAATGGCCTGTCAGCCACTCTCAACGTTGCCAGTTTATTCAACGATAAATTTGGAAATGTCTGGATTTTCCTCACTGGACCAGATTCCGGTTCAGCGGTGCAGTCAGAGAGCAGTGGCACCTTCTCTCTGCTTTGTCAACCACAAACCTGTGTGTGTGTGTGTGGGGGGTTACCCACATTCGTAAGTTGGAGGTGAGCGGTCAGGCAGCCTTTGCTCTAAATCGGCTCACAGAATTCAAATGCCAAGAATATATTTCAACTTAGAGTGGGAGCATGAAAAAAATCCTCAGATTGAAATAGTGTGATCAAATGAGGCAAATATGCATCTTAGAGGCAGAAATCCCCAAATTTTCTTGCCTCTTTGATGCAAAGGGAAACACTCATTTTTTCCAAAGATCACCTGCCAATCCTATTGAAGAAGTTTAAAGCTCTGCTAAAGATATTTTTCACATTAACACTGGATCAAACGAGTGTATGAAGGTTTGTGGTGACAAACCCACAGAGAACTGAACTTCTTAACTGAGCCTTTTAACCTCTATTAGCTCACTGTTTTGGTTTTCAAGCCCACAGACTCTATTAAAACCACTTTATGCCACCAGGAGACAAAGTTAGCAGAGTAGAAGAGTAAATATTGGACATGAATTCATCAAGTAGCAAGAAAATGACCAAACACATGCTGATAATGCTCCATGTCTGCAGGATGTGTTAAAAGGCAACTATTAGCTAACACGTGTTACAACAGTTATTTCAAATGCAGGGTTTTCCCTGGGTTTCTGGAGGACTTAGGGCGTAGGCGCTACAAATAACCTATGACGCAACACTGCATAAAAGACTGTAATCATACGGGTACTCGCTCCATCCAAGAAGAATATCTGTGAAATGAATATGTAGTTGTCTTATCCATAACAAGACAACCCTCATTTTTTTTAGACCTAAGTTTGAGAGGAAAAAAAATTGGTGTCTTATCCAAGTAATCTAAAGATGTTAAACATCACTTCATGTTCAGCAAAAATCTCTTTATTTAAAATGTGGTTAATGGCAAGTATTATTAATACAGTAAGAAAAGTTGGATGAACAAAATGAATTTCAATCAACAAATGTATCCTAAACTTGGTGCCATTTTATTTGCAGCAGACAGTAATGCTGCTTTTTACGGCACCTGTGTCACTTTGACATGTTTGAATAATGCAGTCAGTGCATCTGAACACAAACAGTGTCCTGAAGCTGAGAAGCAGACACAACAGTCTGTCTTGTCATCATGATCTGTAGAACAAGCTGTTGATGGGAATGACAACACACATTTTATGAGATACGTCTCCAGACTGTGTCACTAAATTTTGAGGTGACTCACTTTGGCTTTACAACCAGCACAGAGCTCCACTGGTGGTGGACAGTCAGTCCACTCTCTGCACTGTGGACTGCAGCGTATCTCTGATGTTTCCTATCCAAATGTCATTTTCAGACCAGACTGATTTTATCCCAGTAAGTTATTCTGGATGCTATCACAGCTGGGTTTTCCATTTTTAACAAATCAGCTCCTGTGTGGGAGACAGGAAGTCTTCATGGGGCACCAGAATGATGAATTTAAAAATGGTTGGTATTCTCTTTTAACTCGGGGAGCAGGGGCTATCCATCCAAGCATTAAACTAATCAGAGTAGCAGAGAATTACAGACTTTTTGAAGTGAAAAGGATGATTTTCATTCCAGTCTTCTTCAAGGCAGCATTAAGCATGCAAAGGGAGACCTGCTTTGATTATGACCTTGGCTGTAAATTGTAAGCAAATCATCGAGGCCTGCTTCTATAGGCGGTGGAGCTGTAAAAGTATGAGCATCTTTATGGAACAAAATGAAAAGAATTTTTACAGCTAAATCAATTTGGCAGCACACAAAGCTCATATCTCATAGCTCCCTGAATATGAATTCTTTCTAGCAGTCAGCTTTGACCTCCCTTGTGGTTGAGTGTAGTGCACCGCTCAGTGTATTTCTGCATTGTTATTTTCTCTGCAGAAAGCTCTGGGCTTGAGACTGCTCCATCACTGGCAGAGTGGTGTTAATGATTTGAGTTACGTTCCTTCAGTCTTATGTCCTGTTCTATTTTCTGCCTGATGCCGTGATCATATTTTCTGAGGGCTGTGCTTGAATATTAAACCCAGAGTTCAGGCAATCACACATTACTGTACAGTACTTATGGGGGCATATTGGTCTTCTGACACAACCCATTTTCTCTGTGTTTGCATTAAAGTTGGAGGGCATCCTGGAGGGCTATCTGAGTGAAATTTGAAGTGAGTCACCATAGCTTTACAGTCCTCTCTGCATTACATTCAGCACAGCTACTGTTTGCTTTTGCAAGGCATATTGCACATTCACTCTTCATGCCTCAAGCCTGTATTCATCCACAACCCATTTATCTGAGTATACTCTACATTGTAATATCTCTACAGCCGGGATTGTGCTGCATCACTGCAACAGCAATCTATCAGAAGCCTCCATCACGTGAACTGTACAAGACATGTTGAAGGATAGACCTGAATTACAGCGTCAGTCTTAGCGGGGGATGTATGCAAGGGGAATATTTTCTATTTTAAAGCTGCCCTTGGCAATGTCACACAATGGCAGCTTTGAATGTTAGCGAGTGGTAACTGTACAAAAAAAAGGTGAACCTGCAAAGACCTAGAAGTCCTGTAAAATAACGTTAGCAAGCCATAGAGCACGCTCCTGCTTTCCAGTGAGAAAGGAAACAATCTAACGCTGTTGAGTCCGGCCTCCTCCGGAGGGAGTGCCATCCTACTGCTGCTACAAGAAGTTTCAATTTGTCATTCCCTGTGGGCGGAGCAGTGTGCACACCTGACATGAGAATTAAATTTGGGCAAATCCAGCATCTCAGTTGGTGGGGGGTGCAGTGCTTTTCTCTCGCTCTCTGCAGCCCCACTGGGTGCCCGTGATTGCGTAAAAATCCCGTTTGGTGCAGCTTCAAAAATTCCCACAACACAACGCACATTCCAATACGAAGGGCCTTTTAGAGCAGAAACTCCACCTAGTATTGTCATCAGGGTGCAAGAGCTGGACCTGCTCCGCAGTACAATAAATGGTGGACTGACTCTGGGCCAAGACAGTGCTTATGCTACTGCTTGCAGATAAATGAGCTTCATCCTGTAATAGCATAACACACCTCTCATCTCCAGAAGTCACTGCAGCTGCTCACACACTTCTCTTCACCATCGTTCCTGATTCATTTCTGTTAGCTTCAGATTAAATTGCATACTTAGGTACCATTACAGGTCCTCCTACTTGAGCAGAGTGTCGTTCACTTCCATAAATATTGATCGGACTGCTGTAGAGTATTCAAATGGTATGTGAAATCAAGTGGTGGTATTCCCTTTAAACCAAGCACATTAATATAAAGCACATGTTTCGCTCCACTGCTCCGCTGCCCTACTTGTTTAGCAGCAGAGGATCACAGTGGTGTCAGGAAGTGTATAGCATGGGGTCAGTCAAACATCTGCCTCTCTCACCTGGTGTCCTATTACATGCTACCTACTGTGCCGCACACGTCAAATGGTGTTAAGGTTATGAGAGGCACTTGGCTGTGGCCGCCTTGACTAGCATATGCTCAGTCAAATAAGATTGCTGTTAGATGTCATCCTGAGTTGTTAATAAAAGACAGAGCTGTGAGATCACAACAGGCATGAGGTAGGATTTGGTCTCAGCGCTGCAGTCAGAAGTGACTAACCGTGCCATAAGCTGAAAATATATTTTTTTAATCTATTATATAATCAACATAAAATTAATGGTAAATTATTTCACATTAATATATTAGTGGGCAGACAGAAAAATAATGGGGAATTATTTTGATAATTGATTGAGGTACATTCCTGACAGATATCTTTGGAGTGTTGGTGGGATGAAACAAGAGATTTGATATAATCAGCATAGGTTTTAGGAAATTATGATGGACATTTTTCATAGTTTTCTAACATTTAAAGACTATGAGTTAATCAAGAAAATAATAAAAGTTGGCCACAGCTCTAATTCTCATCCTGAACCTCTCTCATTTTATTCTGCAAAGTTTGTATGAGTGTTCCAGTCAGCTTAAGCAAATTCTTTTAATAGAAATTATTTATTAGTTTCACTTGATGAATTGATGAATGCAAGTTTGTGACATTAGCATAGTAAACATCCCCAAATTGCTATGTAAGGCTGCTTGTTTTGTTGCATTTGTGGGCAAGTTTCATTCACAAAAATGTCACCCAATAGTTAAAGTAAGAATTTTACACCACAGAGCTTGAAGTCCTGCTGCCCAACGTCAGCAGATGAAAACATGAGAAAATACTTCTACAGCTGTCAAGACTGTGGAGTGCACTGCTCATGTTTTTCGTCTGCTGGGCGATGAGCAACAAGCGTAAGGCTGCGCAACGAATTGACATTTTTGTGAATATTTGCCATCTGACAAAACAAGCGACCTTACATAACGGTTGAGGATGTTACTGTGTAATGTCCTGAACTGCGTTCATCAGTTGCGAAGTGAGCTTAATAGGCAATTTCTGTTAAGGGCTGGCAAGCTGACTGGGCTGCTCGCCTGCTGCGGGGCGAGAGGAGGTTCGGGAATGAGGTGACTGTGTTAACTTTGTTATTTTCTTGATTAACTCGCGAATGTTGCAAATGTTGAAAACTGTGAAAAAATGTCATCATGAACCACAAAACTAATAACGTCAATCTTGTTTCATCGCAACACTCAAGGTATCTTGTCGGTACCTCAATCGATTCAAAATATTCCCCGACCCTGATACCCATAATATATTGAGAAATGAACACCGTGGTATGATTATAATGAATTAAAAATATATTTTCAGCTTGTAACGCAGTTAGTCACTACATTTCGGCGAACAAATCTACCTCATACCTGTTAATGATCTCGCAGCTCTGTCGGCACGGTAACAACTCGGGATGACATCTGGCAGCGACGGCGAGGCATGTCTTGATCCAGGCGGCACAACCAAAGTGCCTCGCGACGCCAGCTTTTCATTTGGCGATATGACCGCGTGGGCGGCGTATGGAACGCCGGAAGGGCAGATGACTGACCTTCTGTTTGCTGTGATCTGCTGCTAAACAATGAGAACGAGCGAACATGTGCTGTATTATTAGCGGTTTAAAGGGAATACCACCGCCTGCACCGTGGCTGCTGCAACGGTCGATCATGTTGTGGTGGTCTCGGCGGGGACACTGTAATACCTGGCTGCGATTTTAACCTCTTGAGCAACGAATAGTCGGGGCGACTCGGTGAAATGACGGCTACTGACTTCTGGAAGATGGTGTGTGCTGTACAGGATGGCTCTATCTGCAACGGTAACATGGCGCATGACGAAATCGTCACCATGTGCTGCTGCGAACGGTCGCTTTCTTGCACCCGGTGTTCAATACTGAGTGGAGTTCTAAAAACCCTTCATGGAATGTTGCCGTTGTGTTAATTTTGACTGGGACACCGCGATCGCAGGCTGTTCGGTTTGCGAGGCGGGCGCCTGCCCCGCCAGCTGAGATGAACTTCGCCCAGGCAATTACTGCATGTCCGAGTGTGCCTGCTGCTCATCACGAGGCGACAAATTGAAACTGGCCGGCCGACAGGGCTTCGACCGATCAGCTGGCGACCAGATGTTTCGCTTTCTCACTGGAAGCAGGGTGCTCTAGCAACTTCTTTAACGATATTTACCCAGACTTCTGGGTCTTTGCGGGTTCGCATGCGGTTGCCGCTCGCTGGCATTCAAGCTGCCATTGATAACGTGCCGAACGGCACTGCGTAGAAAATATTCCACTGCTGCTCCCATCATGGGAGCTGACGCTGTAGTCAAGTCTATCGCTTCAGCATGTCTTGTACGGTTCACGTGATGGAGGCTACGATGGTGCTGTTGCGGTGTTTGGCACAATCCCGGCTGTAGAGATATTACAATGTAGAGTATACTCAGATAAATGGGTTTGACGGATGAATTACGAGCTTGAACGTAATGATGTATGCGCGCAAAAGCAAGCAGTAACTGTCTTCGAATGTAATGCAGAAGGACTGTAAAGCTATCGGTGACTCACTTCAAATTTCACTCAGATAGCCCTCGCCTCCAACACAATGAAAACACAATGGGTTGTGTCCAGAAGACAACAATAACCCCATAAGTACCAACCGCGGTAATATTGATTGCCTGAACTCTGGGTTTGTGTTCAAGCACGGCCACTCAGAAAATGATCACGGCATCGGGCGAAAAACTGGAACAGGACGCAAACGAAGAACGTAACTCAATCGTTAACACCACTCTGCCAGTGATGGAGCGGTCTCAGGCCCGGGAGCTGCAGAGAAAATAACAATGCCGAAGCTACGAGCGGTACGCCCACTCAACCAAAAAGAGATCAAGCGACTGCTAGAAAAGAATTCATGTTCGAGAACTATGAATATGAGCTGTGTGCTGCCAAATGATTTAGCTGTAAAAATTCTTTTCATTGTTCATAAGATAACTCGCTCTGACTCCACCGCCTATAGAAAGCTGAGCCTCGATGATTTGCTGATTTTACAGCCAAGGTCATAATCAAAGCAGGTCTCCTTGCATGCTTAATGCTGCCTTGAAGAGACTGGAATGAAAATCATCTTTTCACTTCAAAAAGTCTGTAATTCTCTGCTACTCTAGTTAGTTTAATGCTTCGGATGGATAGCCTGCTCTGATTAAAGAATATAACCATTCATCATCATTCTGGTGCTTACAGCTTTCCTGTCTCCCACAGGGTGTTGTTAAAATGAAGAGCAGCTGTGATAGCATCCAGAATAACTTACTGGGGATAAATCGGTCTGGTCTGAAATGACGTTTGGATAGGAAACATCAGAAGACTACGCACGGTCACAGTGAAAATGGACTGACATCACCAGTGGAGCTACTAACCAACTGATTGTAAAGCAAGTAGTGACGCAATCTGAGAGACTTTAATCTCCTGAAATAACAATGATGTCATTCCATCAACTTTCCCAAAATGCCTGTGCATATGCGCTGCCACTTGCACTTGTATGGTGTTGTGATTCAGTGATAAGGTCATCAGGCTGCTGCCAGTCAGTGCTGAAGCCAGTCTCTGTGCTCTGTCGGCTTCCTGTAGCCCTCTAGATGGTTTCAGCAGGATCCAGAGGCTGAACAGCAACTTACGCCGTTCCTTCACGAGCGCTCCTTGCCCACCACCTTGTCATCATGTGAAATGAGAGGTATTCTCGTTGCTGGTGACAGACCCCCGTCATGAATTAACTCCTGTATGTATGATGGAGCCCTTTAGCCGTGGCTAAGGCACTTCTCAAAGTACCCCCGCGCCACACACACACACACACACTACATTCCCAGCCGCTCCCTCTGCCTCCCTATTCTCCTCCTGGGCTTATTGCATGAAGCCCATTCATCTGTTCAGTGTTGAAACATGGCAGGGAGCACTGATAGCTGATGGCACCTCTGTCCTCTAAGCACCCACCAAGTGTACAGGGACTTGCCTCAGCAAAAAGACAGAGGAGGGTGGGCTGAGTGGTGATGGTGACGGTGGGTGGGGGAGAGGGATGGGCAGCCTGATGCTATGAGAAGAAATGTGCATTGCAGTTCTTTGTAGAGGTGATTGTGTTTTATGACTCCCAACACCGGTCCAGGTAATAATTTTATGTAGAAATACACCAGTCTTATCAGCCTAAATCACAAAGTGTGGCTGCCACAGAGAACAGCAAGTCACTAATCCATTAATTGACATGCAGATTTGTCCTACCAGCCTGGCAAGAGTTAGGTCTTGAGCATGGTTATTGGCAGGAAAAGATACTTCAGCAAAAGTCTAAAGCTTGGGTAGCAGCTCCTTGCACCTTTAACGCTCAGGCAGTTAAGCTAAAGGGAAGCTAATGTGTGAGTGTTAAAAATTTTAAAGTTTCAACATTAGATTTTTGTTTGTTTGCCGGTTGTGGTGCAAGAGAAGAGACCAGGGATTCACCAACAATGTAAGGATCCTCCATGAATATCTACTCAGCTATTAGTTTTTCACATGCTTGTCACAGGCCAAACTGTTGGTCAAGGGGAGTAAAATCCATCCTCTGAAGACCATGAATTTAGACAGCAGAGTTTGAAGAAATGTATCTTAGAACTTGACTTACAGTAGGTCAGGAACAAGGCTGGATTAGTGATCAGGCAAAGCAGACCCTCAAGGGCCTGAAGGCTACAAGTTCAATTTGATCCACTGATTTGTAAAAGATTAACCACTTCTAAAGTACAAAATGAAATGATAAGGGCCGTAAAGGAACAGTTCAACATGTTGGGAAATATGCTTATACATTTAGAGTTAGATGAGAAGATTACTAACTTCATGGAGTCTCTGTTGGTTGCCTGGCAACACCTCAGAGCCAAGAAAGAGTCTGGCACACAACTCCTTGTAAAATTGTTGTTTATACACTTTGGTTTTTGTGTGGTTTAAATGAGATACATGATAATTACTAAGCTGTAGAGGTGCTGGTAGATGCCTGGAGTGCATGTAAATTTAATTCAAAAGATGAATAGTTTTTATTCTTAAGATTTGTTTCAATCTTTCACTTAAACCCAAGATAAATGAACTGACATGCACATGGCATCACTCCTCAAGAGTTGGAAGAATGAGGGGTCATTTGGGCCTAAATTGAAATTTTATCCCAGGCAGGTTAAAATCTGCCTGATGTTGCTGCAGTAAAGGTCGCACGGTCACCATGATCAGCGGAAATCACCCTCTGCAATATTTCCAA
The DNA here is from genome assembly GCA_033238685.1 of Lates japonicus. Classification (NCBI taxonomy): domain Eukaryota; kingdom Metazoa; phylum Chordata; class Actinopteri; family Centropomidae; genus Lates; species Lates japonicus. The sequence continues at coordinate 6,541,785 of BRZM01000001.1, forward strand.
CATGTCTTTCTCTGAAACTTAGTAGCTCCTGAAACTTGAAAGTCTAAGCACCTGCTGAGGTAATTTTATGAGTCATTTGTGTTGATCAACAATCCCTTCAACCTTTGCCATTATTACAGTCATTTCATGCTATGGAGCAGTTAGCGTCTCACTTAATGAACCTTTGAGGGTGTTGGGAAGCGACTAGAAGCAGCAGTATAAAGGAGTGATGGTTGGTGAATGCCAGGGATTGACCTTAAAGGAAACTACAGCACAGACTCCTCTCTAATCTACCTTCCCTGAGCTGATTTTATTTCAGTGTCAGCCTGAATGGCTTTCACTGGCAACTTTCCATTCAATAAAGAAGGAAGAAATTATGTTACTTTTTCCAGGTCATTACAAAGGTGAAGGAAGTCTCCTAAACTTTCTGAGCTTTACTGTTCAACCTAAAGCAGATATGTTTGTTTTACCCTTTGAATTTTAAATGCATTTATATTACGCTTAATTGGAAATGCACCAGTCAGGTTTGATGTATTCACACATATTAATATTGTTCAGCTGTAGTTATTGATTAGTTTTATTAGTTTGCTCATTTTAGGCAGCAGCAAAACTCCCTTCGGGTTTAAATGACAAATTTGTCATCTACGTATATTGAAAAAATTGTTTTTCCAAATGTGTTTTAAAGCAGCACACCCTCAAGCAGTTTACTGTGATTAAAGCTTGTTTATCTATAAAACACAAGACTATTAACAGTTAATAACGCCCTCAAATGCACCAGGAAGGCCCAAATAAAAGACAATTAAATGTTCCCTTGAGTTTCCAAATAATTTACCCAAACAAAACTGCTATCTCAACACAAAGTGTTCAGCGACAAAAGGCCATGCAGAGAGTTCATTTAATAAATCCAGACATTGTAAACATCATTGTTACAGCTCCTCTTTTGTTTGCCCATGGCTGTTGGAAAGTTTTCAATGTGACTCATTAGAAATGATCATCAGAGCCATGCGTGAGCTACAGCTGCAGTTCTGGGCACAAAGCTCATCTCTTCACCTTGACACGGGTGTATGTTTGAATGCTAAGCAGCTCTCACTGCTAGGCATTCATCTGTAACAACATTTGAAGCATTTCAAATGAACACAACTCAAATTAGAATAATTTCATCACGCAATTTGCCAAGTAAAAAGTTGAGTGAAAAGTTTGAAAAAGTGTTTTAGCACCATTTTTAACTCCCCTGACACGATGATGAAGAGCATTTGCTCTTGGACCCCCCCCCCACCCCCCCACCCCCGGCAATTTACTGCTGAAAAACCCTCATGAGTAGTACATTTCTCCAGTTTCTGTAATTAATTTACAGATCACACTCTGACAAACGTAAAACTCAAAAACCTGGTTAACCACAGGCTCCTGGCCAGGGAGTTATCCATCAATTTGTAATGCCTGTAATACTTTCAGTATTTTAAAATATAATTTTTCTGCCCCTGGGATAATGAAAAATTGAGATTTTGAACACAGGATACACTGATCTCAAACACCATGTTAGGGTAAGAAAATGTAAGTCGAGGTATATGACAAAAACCCTCACTAAATATCAGCTGAATACAATGAATTTAAAATTGTGCTATAAAAACATTATCATATATAATCTCAATTGTAATTATAATAAGAAATTGTTAAGATATCATCATTTAACGTGCAACAAGACTACAGTCATGGTAGCAGCCCTGTGAGGCGCAAAATGCAAACATCAGCAGCTATAGTTCCTTCACTGACAGTTTAAGTAGCTGTTGAGACATTTCAATCAAAACTGCAAGTGTCAGCCTCATAGTGGCTTTAGAGAAAACCTGTGGACTAACTATTATCTGTTCACACAGAGTAAGTCCTTCAAACTAATCTTCAAGATATATATGTGATTTGTCATTACCTTCCAAAACAACATGTTTGTGCCTTCTTAGGGAGAACATCCTTCGAATGCGCGTTTAACACAAAATGACTTATAGACTGTTTTCAGATTTTGGCACCTGCTTGGTTCAGGTGACAATCATGGTGATGGTAAAAAAAGAACTGGTACAATCATTAGAACACCAGAAACAAACAGTGGTCTTCCTTTGTTAAATGTAATGGTTAGGTTAACCTAACCATCCACCTGACCTCTTACTGAGGAGGTTTTGCTGTGCTGTAACAATGTCAGCTGACTTCTGCCCTGACCTCTGACAGACTCAAGTCTTTATTCTCACACCATGTGTGGTCCTTGACAGGTAGACGTACAAACATACCCAGTGCTGTCATTTTCACAACGTTATGGGCTGATTTCTGCAAAACTTGCTGAGCATATTCATGTTCACATGCAGACAAACTGTTTTGATTTTATCCCTGAAACAGGCAGGATGCTGCCTCTTCCTTTAAACCCTTTCATATCTTGGAGTTTGAATCTTGTAGGCTTGTTAACTTGCAGTTATGACTAACCAAATAGAAAATGTTCTTTTAACAGATTCTTGGAGGAATTTTTTGTTTTCCACATGATCACTTATAAGGCACTTTTATCACAGGAGCAACCAGCTGTACTGTATTAAAACTGAGGAAGCACTCTAGACTTCTGCTTTTAAAACATAGGAATCAGCCTCTCATTTTTCTATTTGAGGCTTTAAATGAGAGTAATAAACTGCTCTGCGTCCACTCTGCCTCGCGTTTGTACCTTCAGACACCAGTTGCTCTTCTGTAATATGTTCATTATCGTCTCATTATGCTAATGTAATGTACTTTGTTCCTCACTGCTGTGTTCGGCAGGCCAGTTGGCGGTGGGAACCTGCGAGATAGTGATGCTCAACAGGGACAGCAGCGTTCCCAGACGGACCATTGCCAGGCAGACAGCCCGCTGCGCCTGCCGGAGAGGCCAGATCGCCGGGACCACAAGGGCGAGGCCGGCTTGTGTAGACGGTAAGTTCAATGACCTTTCTAGCCCAGTGGAGGGCAATTGTGCCAGGGAGGGCAGATTTTACAGACAGGCCAGTAACAGGCCAAGTGGTTAAAGAAGCAAGTTTAAAAAAATAAAAATGTTTTGGAAAAGTGAATGTTTTCTCCTTCTCTTCACTACTGCTTTAAGTAGCACGCCCACGTATATGAATGTGAAGTAGGGTTCTTAGTAGGAGCATCTGAAAACAGTTTAATTTTACTATAAATTAATTCACTGCATTTATTTGTTCCAAGTATAATCATTACTAATCCCATCATGGCCACCTCGATCTGTCTCACCTTTAGTAACCATATATTTTATAACTAAATGAACAAAAACATTGAAGCGGCGGGTCAGAACCCTGTATTATTTGTCTTTATGGGGTTCATTGCACGAGGCTCTGTGTCAGACCACTTTATACTTGCACAGTGGTGTTGTGTTTAAACTATAATTACTCTCTGAACATTTATTTTGTTTGAAGCGAGACTTGCCTTTAATGTGAACAGTGGATGAATGGCTTTATTTTAAAGCAGTAGTAACTATAAAGTTGAGCAAGTTATATATGTTTCCTGTTATTTATGTTAGTTAAAGCAATAGTTTGACATTTTGGGAAATGTATTTATTTTATTTGCTCTCTCACTAAATGTTAGATGAGAAGACTGATGCCACTATCATATCTCTGTGGTAAATGTGAGGATTAGCTTAGCTTAGCATAAAGACTGCGCTTGAGTTCTCCCTCCTGTGTAGTGCAGTGCAGGAGACACAAACCAGTGAAGCAGACATTTATTCCTGGTAACAACAGAATGATATTAGGTTTCCCGCAGTTAGCTTTGTGGTAATGAGCTATGAAAATACTAAAAACAAAGAAAGAAGTAATTAAGCTAACTGCTGGTTAGCAAGCCACACACAGAGATTCCTTATGAAGCAACGTGTGTCATAAAAACAATCAAGCTAGAAAAGTCACCAGGGTGGAGTAACTCACAACCAACATTGTCACAGAAGAATTTGCAATGGTAATTGAAAGATCAACCTACCACAGGGACAGGATACAGCAGAAGGATTTTGGGCTCACCCCATACTGTAAGTCTGCAAGGACTGAAAGTAAACGGGACTGAAAAGCCAGAGCCCCACAGAGGACAAACAAGCTACACACAACAGACCAATCCCAACATGACAGTTGTACATTACAAAGATAAACTGAAATAAATTACTATAGCACATTACAGTATAACACCGCAGTGACTAAAAATACATGACATGAACAGTGATAATGGCGAATAATGGCTTGTGAAATCATTACTCTGCTTCAACAGAATCCATAGACCTTTTTCTGGCAGATATTTTGACAGAACAGGAACATTATGAAAAATCATAACAGGAAAAGCACAGGTGTAACTATTAACAATAATGGTGTCTCTGTTCCATTATGTGTCCCATTCCAGTGAGCCAGCACGCACAGTATAGGGCCCCACATCTGGCACACCTGAATCGAAATCTAGCCATTTCTAATGGCATTAATTACACCTGTGTTCTTCCAGCTGTGACATGTTAAAATGTCACATGTCACAATATCCTGACACAGGCCTATTGTAACAGGACCTTTTCTCTCTCTTTTTCTTACAGTATGATACAGTTACAGTATGGTTGGGGTGTCAGTAAATCTAATGTCATGACATTAATGACATTGTAACAATGTTCAGTGGCAACAAATACAGCAGGAAGTGATGGAATTGTTGCTGGCTTCACTGTAGAGGAATCAGTTCCAGAGAGGAGGGCATAGGTCAGTAGAGCAGAGGTGGTTTGATTGTGACAGATTAGATCTACAACAAACTGCAGTATGTACAATAAGTAGTGTTTGAAGACAGTAAAAAGATCATTGTCAGATTGAGGAAACAATCTCACCACAAGGTCAGTTTAGTAGCTGTTCTAGAGCTCTTGATCATATCACACCATGAGACATCCTTACAATTCTCAGAAATACTTGAAATATGAAAATCTACTATTCTAGCCTTTAACAGCAGCAGCAGAGTGCAGCCTCCTCCCAATAAAGTCCAATAGAACAAAATGTATGGGCTTCCTCCTCTCTCCATTAAAAGCAATTGCCATTGTAATTTGGTTGTTCAACCAGCCAATCAATAATCACCTTGCGCATCAACCTTTTTGATGCCTTTTAGATTGTTTAACTCCTAACTATGTGACTGATTGTCTGCATTTAGCCTCCTCTAGTCAGCCACTGTGACATCAGCAAATCACTTTGTGCCTCTTTCTTTGTCTTCAGAGTGTATTGTGCCAAATTTTCCTCCTCTCCTGTGTTTTTAAATATACTGCACTTGACTTAAGATCACTTGTAATGGTGAATGTGAAGTGTTCATCTACTTTGTAGATAAGATTTTATACTTTAGAGCTCTCTCTCTCTCTCTGTATCTAGAGGGGGACGATAAGACAGATGAGAGGATCGGGGGGTGGACACAGTCCATATGCGATGCTGATTGGATCTCACAATATCACAATCACATGCATCAGATGCACCATTAGTTCCATCATGCTATGACTCATGTTGGTCTTAATCTAATAGCCTTGACATGAGACTGCAGTCCCACAGCCCGTGTCACACTCCCCACACTGCTTTTAACCACCTCTTCTTCTCTGCAGATGCCTCTCCGTAATACTCAACAGATGCTAATTAACTTACAGAGAACTATGATTACAGCAGCAGGAAATTGATTATTACTGGCCTCCCGCCGCACCACACCCTACACTCCATTAATACCCAGTGCATTAAAGATGGAACCTGTTGCTCAGGCTCATTTAAAGGCTTTCTGCTGACAGCTGAGATGGTATCCATCATCACGTGGCTTTAAAGTGGAATTTCTGCATATTGCATGAGAATGCAATGGGTCTAATGCTGCTGCAGTTCAGATATCTTCTCTGACCTTTAGCTCAGAGTATATTCAGTTATGTTCGCTTTTGATGTGAATTGCCATAAATGCCCCTTTGCCCTCTAAGCACATAAACCAATTTACTGACTTATAAACATGTTTATTCATTTGTATCCTTCACCGAGGCTTTGCACCAGTCTAGTATTTATATATTTTTTTTATTTTTCAGTGAGTTGTTATTAACACAGCAAGGGCTCGCTGTCCTCTGGGTCAATTTAATATATCTCTTTCACAGCAGCAGCAAGAGTGGATCACTGCCTTTTTTTAGATGTGTGGTGATAGAATAGTGACCTTTAATGAAAGTGGAACCATCACTGAGTGAGTAAGCAAAGGCTAAGAGCTCTGTCCTGATACAGTGTGTTTAGATGAACTACAATCTGATTATTCTTCGCTTTCAGCCATGTCATGATTTTAGAGGCAAGAGTAAGCCAAATGCACAGTTGCTCAACTATACTACTTGTAGCTAACTCTCATTTGCATTAACTTGTCAAGAGGTAGGGAGATTGAGAGCGTGCAGCCAACAGTAGTTAGGTCACAGTTACTTCTGAGCCTTGTGTTCATCATATAACTGCAATGTCCCTGGTTCACTTCCAGCTGGGGATCTCTTTTGCATGATGTGGTCCACTCTTGCCCCCCATGTTTCCTGTCTGTATCTGCACTGTCACTGTCTAATAAAATGCCAAAACAAAAACACTGATAAGGCAGAGACTCACTGGGCACAATGATCAGCCCGAGCTGGCAGGTTGGAGAATCAGTGATTGACAGCCTGATTTCTTGGCTTTTTTACATTTCTTAAAGTTTTTTTGGAGTCTGCATTTGCATTAAAAAGGCCCAGTGACAATAATCTCATCTTGGAGAGTAATGTTGTTGGAGGAACACTCATGCCTTTCTGGAAATAATCAAATGTTTGTTTGAAGTTGTGATTCACAGGTGAAATGCTGCCAGAGACAATGAAAAGCAAAAATCTGTTCTGCACAGTCCATGTTTGTTTGCCGTAGTGTGATAAAGGCTGGTAATGATGCTAAATGCTAAATAGGTCCCAGGTGCACAGAACACACCACACATGACCATAAAACTTTATAAAGCTTTTGCAGAAGCAAACAAACAAAAAGCCTCTGCCAGAGTGGGCATGGGATAACTAAATTGGTGCAGGCATTAGGCAGCTAAACGCATAATAACTAAATTATTCTCCTAAAACTGACTAGAGGAAAGGCCACCTGGACTCAGGACTAAGCAGCCAGGGTTTGGATCAATGATAGCTTAACATCTGAGGCAAATGATGAGGCTCAGGCAACCTATTTGCCTCTAGTCCTTGCCTGCAGGAATCCAGTCTGCCAGCACAAATGATGATGAAGACCCAAGACGGCTCCAGAATCAGCACCATGGACCGCGGTCAAGACAGATTTACTGAGTGAATTCATTTTCCTGGAAAGACTTAAGATGTGTCCCAGTTTCGTACTACAAACTCCTACATAATTCTAACTGGATTTAAGTCTGTAGCGTGTTCACACTGGAAATGTGACACAATTAAGTATTCAGAAAAATGTCAGGATGCATACTAAAATCGTTTGATTTTTGAGGACAGTGTGGGCAGACACCCTTGTCCCACAGTGTATGTACAAAAAAAAAAAAAATTTAATAAATTGTGGATGGTGTCTGAACAGCTTAAGGAACATCTCCACATTTTAATTGGCAACAGTGTTCCAAGGTCAAAGTTTGATTGATGTTTTTTTGGCACGTCTTATATAATTTCCTGTCAGTACAAAACAGTAAAGTACATTAAAGTCTTGTATATAAACTGCAAAAACTGTGCGCTGTGAAGATTAGTATGCAGCATATACTTGTTAGAAATGTGATTTTAGCACAAAGCTTTTATTTTACCTCAGCTGGCGCCTCTACTTGACTCCTCTGAATTCTAAATTAAATGAGTGGGCAGTAATAGATCTGCCTGTTCACATGTCTGTTTGTTCATCTGTCACATGCAATATCTCAGGTGCAACTGACTGGGTTTTTAATGAAACTCACAGAAATGACACATCTTAACAGGGTGTTCAAGCATTTCCACTGCCAGTTAAAGTGATTGGCATGTTGGTGGTGGTGGCGGGCTTACAAGTCAGAGCTGAAACTTTAATAAACATCCTCTGCTGCCCTGCAGGTTTGACTGATGTGGAATTTAGTGCACATACACAGCAATGCTTACATTAAAAAACGTACTTCAAGGACCATCAGTTTATGTCATATTAGATTTTCCACCATTTTGAGTCTCCCCCAGTAGCGAAAAACAGAAGCTAGTGCGCATGATCTCCAGCTTTATTCTCTGTGAACAAAATGCTAGTGCTAGTGCTGCTTTTCACACAGTACACTGATCAAGTACCATACACTGTTTGATGCTTGACCATGTTTGCGGTTGACCTTTCAGAGTGTGTCCAGGCAACTTTATGCAGGGAATTAAGACTGGAAAAACTCATCTGTATGATTATCACCAACAAAAGCTCATGGATTTGAGCCTCTTTGCTTTCTTGCTCTCTTTGTTTCCTGTAGTGAATAAAAACAAAAATCCAAGGTTTACATCTAATGCAGCCTCTGGGACATTTTCAAATCTACAACCATCTGCAGCTGGTGGTTTAAATGAGAGAATTGGACAAATATTTTCATCTCCCCTGACATTCTGCTCATATTCACTCCTCCATAATGACATACCAACAAGTTTACCTAAGCCCCACAGTGAATAAACTTTGTTATATGTGACTTACCTAAGAATTTATTGGCTGATTGGCCCAGATGGCAGCTGCATCGTTTGTGCAGTATGACACGTTCACTGTGCTATTCCTTATTTGTTTTAATTCCCTGAATAATTTGTCACAGTGCGACAAGTGCAGTGTGTTTTTTCTACAGAATAACTTCCTTTGTTAGTCGTCCTCAGGACATATTTCAAGCTTTTTGCCCTCTTTTTGTGCTGCTGTGTGTCACTGTTGTGCAGGTTTAGTCTGCACACTGTACACAGGAGGATTATGTGCTTTCCCTTGCTTGTCTCCGTGCTCTCACTGTAATCTGCTCCGTGACTCTCTCCCTTTCCCTTTCTCTGCTTGGCCCATTGTTGCCATGCCACCACATCACACTGTAATCGTATGAAGCTTGATGGCCACCATGATAAGAGTCTGCAGGCTGCAGGGAGACTGCATCTAAGCTGGCTGCAAGCTTCTGCTTTCACACCCAGCAAAATGATTATTGACACTAAATGAGCAAAAACATACTGCTGGAAAGAGATTAAACAAAAGGGAAGGTTACTTCAGATTTGTAATGCAGAGCCACAGTTCGGCAGATTCATTTAGAGAGGCCTATATTTAAAACAGGCTTATATTGGAGACAGGCTTTTTCAAGTATATTGGACACATCTCAGTAAGAAGCCTCCCTTTTACTGATGTTATTATGTAGATTCACTGTTGATGTTGTCTGCCATTCATGCAAGTAAAAAGCTTTTAAACATAATTAGTACTCAGCCATTAATTGAATATTAGCTTTTATTTGAGAATTTATTTTCTCCCCGTACATATCAAATGTACCTCCAGCCACAAAACTACAAATAGACTTCTTGATTTCTAATCAATGGAGACTACATTTTCTATCCATGTTATCAACAGCAAAACCAAGGGATTGCTGCATATATATGTCTCATAAAAGTTGAAGTGTTTCTCGCCTGCCATTGCTGCAAACAGACAAATAGATTTGAAATATCAGAAAAATATATATCTCTGGCAGTGAATGTGTTTCCATCACAGCAATATTTGTATATCAGCAGGAAAATTAACCTGAAATATCTTGTTAGAATTTCTTAATTACTTAGCAAACCTCCCTGACAAATGACTGGGTCACACCCTATAGCCTTAGAGAATCAGTGTAGATTCAGATATTACCATCACAATAATAATCACCAAATGGTTGAATTATACTGATGACTTCCCTGCAAATGATTCAGTTTATGATCTAACTTCCCAACTACAAAGACTAGCAGGGAGTTACACAACAAAAAAAGCAAAGCCATTTTGAAAACAAGCCCAAAAAATGCAACAGAAAAATCTCACTAATTCCCAGCAACAGCTTGCTCAACAAAACACACAGTTTACGATGAAGTACGGAGACATTTGCAGCTTGGCTTCTATAAATGCATTTATGTTGGATTTTTCTGTCTTCATAATTAGAACTGAAAGACCGTCAGGCCATCAGCAGGTTGGAGGACAGAGGGCTGAAAATCTGGCTGCTACAAATTGATCCATGATTGAAGCTTAATTAACACCAGCCAGAAACCCTTTAAAAACCTGTTACTGTGCCTCTGGTGCACAGCTAAGCTAGTTAGCTAATCTTGTTGGACACTTAGCAAGAAAAGCATCAGTATTAGCACCAATATTAAATTACCAGAAGAGACAGACAATTAATTGTTGTGGTGACTCATGCTCCACTTTATGTCGTCTCTTCAATACAATTAACCTTCTCTTGGAGTCTCCTCTATGTTTCAGAAACTGCCTCTAAAGCAGTGCCTTTTTGTTTGTTGTACCTCATCTAAATACATTTAAAATGAGCTGCCTGTGGCTTTAGTAAAAATTTGATGTTATTTTTTACTCGTGCAGAGGCAGGATTTCATCAGACTAACAGTGCGTCTGGTTTAAGAGTCACTGTGGTGCCTTCTGCCCTGCTCTGAGTCCCGTCTGGCAGTGCTATGTTGTGCGGGGCAGGGCTTGGCGCTGCGCATGGGGGGGACAGATGGTCTTACGTGTGATCTAGTTGGAGGTCCAGAGCCGTACCCCAGCAGGGACCCTGGCAGCTGACAAGCCTGGCCCCACGTGCACTTTGCCTGGGTGGGACGCAGACAGTGACGACAACAGGATTGGCCACCCAGGTGTCGGCCAGAAGGACAGAGACTCTCTCTCTCCTCCAGCCACCGCAGCCAGCTGTTTCACCTCTGATGCTGCTGCACAACGCCGCCATCACAAGCAGGGGGGGAAAAAAATTACACAACAAACCTGGATTCATGTTCAAACACAACACCAGGCTGATACTTAACAATAATGCCAGCATGGCCACAATAATTCTCAGCCATTTGCACCAGTTGAGTGATTCAACAAGCCAGGTGTCAAAGATACTATTAGATGAAAAATAGCAGCAGACAGATATTTTCAGGCACCTTCAGCTCAGAAGCTTAAAGTCTGCTCAGGATACTGTTGATGTGTGTGGGTGGTTGTACGATATAAGCATTTTAATGCGTCTACAATTGTGTGTGCCAGCATATACTGTAGGTTGGTTTGATGGATGGAGACAGGCTGAAGCCAAACTGCAGCGATGCTGTTTTGTTGCTGCTTGTGTCATTCAAGATGTCGTCACTGATGAAGTTATCACGATGACGCTCTCATACGAACAAACACAGCCTGAGCAAGCCCCGCGGCTTAGGGCACACTGTCATTGATGGCATTGAAAAAGTAACAAGGGCAAGGTATCGAGTGCCCGGATACTGTGGCAGGAGCTGAAAAATGCATTTATTTTAGCCAACCCCCGCGACTCTGGGCTGGCTGGCCTGATGCACTCCACGGTTAGTCAGCACTCCCGCCACTTTGCCAGCTCAGCTTTTATTCCGCGCCCTGGAAATTGAGTTTTGCTGGCCCTGTAATGTACTCAAAACTACATCTGCAACTGACTGATAAATCTACGCTTTGTTGCGCCTGACGGATGGCTGTGAAAATGAAAATTCACCACGGCATGTTGCTGTGTCAGGAGGAAGGTCACTTTAGATTTTCCTCCGCTCACCGAGGAATCTCTGCTCAGGGTGAGGCCGAAATGACCGTTTTGTCTCAGAATCTGGTTGCGAGGCTTTAATATTTTCTTAAGCTTGTTCGGTTCAATGAGATGACAGGTTCCTGGATTGTTTTGTTCCACTGCGGTGTCTCTGAGCAGACTACACTGGGAGGGCACATTAAAAAAACACAGCTCTCCTCCTGATGTGTCAACAATATCTATTATTTGCTGAGGGATAATGGCTTTATATCAGCAGAGCGGTAATTGCATGTGTGTGTGTGTGTGTGGTTACATACATGAGGGTGCTGTTCAGCCAGCTTGATAAATACCACAAGATGACAGATCTTTATTGCAGAGCAGCAGTCGGGGTCTGACACTCCAAAGACCAATTTCAGACTGTTAACAAGGCCTGGACCAGGAATACCTCACAGCAAAATGTCACAAGGCTTCCCTTTCCACACCTCTTTACTCTCGTTCTCTCCCACTCCCTCTCTGCTCTGCCCCCAGCCCTCCCATGGACATTCAACGAATTGTAGTTCCTCTCTTTCAATTTGCCGACCATGTTACCTCGTTCCACAATGTGCTGCCCCGGGGGATCGTGGGTAGGCAAGAGCAGCGGCCCTGGCCAGGTCCGCAGAGAGCTGATAACCTTTCAGTGTTGCTTTAGCACGCTGTGTAAAGAACAATCAGTGCTTATCACCGTCGACTACAGGCGAATGCTAATTCAGTGTCATGCAGACAGACTGCAGAGGGAGAATGAGAGCATCACTGGTTTTCACCCTGACAGCCTGATGTCTCCAGCAGACAAATAACTCTTATAAGACTTAAGTTTTTTGGCTTATTATTGCCTTTCTATTCTGCAATCCACTCCCTCAAATCCATGTGTTGAAATATTACTGGAAATGTATTCAGGTTTATAGAGTCCTGCAGCTGTCATGGTAAAAAATAATATGATTGATGCTTTTTAATTATAGTTTGTGAGTACTTAACAGCAGATCTGATGATTAGACAGTTATCACTAGATAGATATATTTGGATAAAGATGTCATATGTAACATATTCACGTGGCTCTGTTGAAAATCCAAACAGAGATGGATTAACTCCAAGTAGCTCATTTCACTTTTTATTTTGCACTGCATTAGACTAAACAGTGGTATATGTGCAGCTGACTGATAGCACCTAGAGCTGGACAGCGTTTAGACAATGTCCAATGGAGTATAACACGTGTAGCTATAAAATAAATAAAAGTAATTAATTCAACCCAATACCACAACACAGATGCTAGCCTGATGCTAACTGTGTTCCTCAGTAACTGACCAGAGTAGCAAAAACAACTTGTAACTTTACACATGAAAGTGTTTGCAGGTCTTGGAGAGTGCAACTGCATACATGAAAAAATTAGTATGAAGAGGGAGCTGTGTGAAGTAAATACATGATAAATGATTAGATAAATAAATTGCCTCAAGTGATGTCACTTGAGACAGCATTGGTTGGGGCTGAAAGCTACAATTTTGAAAATGGAAAAATATCTGGGCATAAGATTTAATATAAATAATAAAATAATATATAAATATTTCATTTTCTCCCATGACTCCTGCTGGGCTCTGCACAGGTTCATGTCTAATCCTCAGATAGAAGTAGAAAATCAGCATTGATGAAGACGGGTCAAGGCGCTGACGAGTTGCAATGATGAGCTGCACTTCTTTTTCCATCTCCCTCTCTTCTCTGATTTTCTGTCAGCCTTCTACGGTCACTGTTTAATTTAAGAAAGGTATAAAAGCTCCAAAAATTATAGAGACATTTAGTGGTAGACATTTGAAGTTGGTGTTCCATTTGATGTTACCAGTATTTCCAAAAGGGCTAATTTATAATCTGCAAATTATCACAGGATTTCACACTGCATTATTTTGTATAACGGAATAAAATGTAATGCTGAAAAAAATTTAGAATGCAAATGCAAAAATACAAATATAAAAAGTCCACAAATTAACGATTTATCATTTTCCTTGTTTACCTGCAGAGTGTTTGTAGAAAAATTCCTTCAAGTTTGAAGGATAAGATGAAGAGGGCTTTTTCAGTCATTGCTACAAACCAAAAAAGAACTTACACTTGCTGTCCCAGCTATGTAGCTCTATTCACTTCTGCTGCAGCAAAAAAGATTCACGTGATGTACACTTTATAGTATGTGTTGCCATGAAAAGACAGTCAGCGCAAGACCACAAGATCTCATAGGAAAACTATTTGGTTTATTGTCCCTTGAGTGCAAGATTGAGAAAAAAATATAGCTTCAAGAAAACAAATCCAACAAAATTACATTGTTAAATGGTACAAATTATTTTTCACCCAGAACCTTTTTCCCTAAAATTTCATAGAAAATCCTTTTCAGGAGGAATATTAATTGTAGCAAAATGTCAAAAGGAAAAAACAATCTTTCTGCAGCTGCACTGAAAGCAAGCGTTAGTAGGAAAGTAATTTATGGACCGCCAGCTGGTCTGTAAAGGTTACTACCACAGGCGATTCAGATATGGTAGTTCAACAAGAACATAATTAAAATATTGCAGACTTGTAGACACATCAACATATGAAGACGCTTTTCTGTCTGGTGAGCAGAAAACAGACAGTTTTGTTGTTCGTTCCAGGAAAAGTTGACATTTTTCAGTCTTTCCCTGGCTCTGTGAGTATGTCTCTCTAAATGTGCCTCTTTGTCTTCTTGTCTTTCGTCCTCCCAGCACGAATTGTGCGGAGCCGTCAGTGGTGTGAGATGGCTCCCTGCCTGGAGGGGGAGGTCTGCAGCCTCCTGTTCAACCGATCCGGCTGGACCTGCACCAGGGGCAGCGGTCGCATCAAGACCGTCACGGTAATTTACAAGACACAACATTAATATACACCATATGCACTTAACAGCATCATGCCCACATTTTCAGCGTGGATGACCTCACCACAAGCTGATAGTGCCATGTGAAGCCTCAGCCCAGAGCTAGAGGCAGCATATTTCAGTCAAACAGCAGGTCAGTGTCCAGGTTTCAAAGGCTGCATCAATACTGAATCACAAAGGAAAGAAAACCGATGCTGCACTGCTCTCTGTGAGCTGAAAAACATCTAAGCATTGTCAATTTATGGCCTCACTCTAGTCACTGATGTTACAGCAGATGTTTAATGGTTTAATTATAATCCACAACTTAACCTTACAGGATACTCTACTGGAAAAAAATTGGAAAATTGAATAAACACACTACTGGGTATCACTTTGAATCAGAATCTCTCCTAGACACTTATAATACTATTAAGAACATTGGGAGGGGGATAAGAATGAGTGGAGAGTTTTCCAAAGCTTAAATACATTACTAATACATTAAATACATTACAATTACAAAAAGCTTGAAATTGCAAGTGAAACGTACAGGATTTTAGGTGATCTAGTCAAGTGTGATATAACTTTTTAATTATGTGCATTATGTACCAATCCAGTCTTCAGTCTTATAAAGGAACTATATGTAAGTGTTTCTATCGCTAATGTTTGCTGAAAAGCTGATTACTCACCAGTCTAGCAGAAACTTTCAGCATCAAACTTCATTCTTCTATTCAAAAAAGAGCTGTCTCCAACAGGGCAAAGCAACATGTTTTGCTCCTTCTTCTTTTCTTCTGTTCAAGTTGGCATACTAACCAGCTAGCCCCGACCCGTCTTGTAACTTTCCGATAGCTACTCACCGTAGCGTCCAGACAGCCCCGCAGAAGCAGTGTTTCTCAGAGGGTATATTCTTACCCCTTGTATTGTAAATGCATCAATGGCTGAGGCTCTTGGCAAGCGACCATCACCACCACCCACTCTACACCATGTTTGGTGGCAGAGAAAACGTACACATTTCCCCTTTATTTTGCTGTTTTTTTACATTCCACATGTGTATACATGGAGCCCTGCGAAAACTAACAACATCACTTATTGTGACATCACTTATTGGGGTGCAGCCACCAGTGCAACACTACTGAACTTGTCACTGTTTTAACCACGACTGATGAGTTCAGCAGCAGTTCTCTGTGCCATTTGATTCTTGTGTTGATTTACCAGTCGAACAAACAAACCTGTGTGGGCAATTATCAGAGGTTTTTCCTTGTCCATATACAGTAAAACTTCTGACACAGTGTGAATTCAGATATGAATACCAGCAGTTGATAAAAAATAATTTGTTCAAACATGAGATCAGACATTTCAGATATCAGTGTAGTGCTGAGGAAAGTAACAATAACTGACAACACTCAGTAACCTCTCCCTGACTCTGTGAGAGATGTAAATGAACACAAAACATGGTGAATTTTTAAAACCTTCAATATGGTGTCATCTGGTCCTCTGTAGGCTCCTCTCTCAGTGCTACATGCATCCAATGCCTCAGAGCTGCCAATGCTGCAGCGCTAACTGAGGCTTTGCAATGTGATTAACTCTTATTTGATTCAACGGTACACCAAACACAAATTCTTTATACCTTCATCTTATTTGTCTGAGTGATTGTATCGTTATAAAACAAGTATCATTATAAATGTGTTTGAATGCCATGATTGGAAAAAAAAAAAACTCTAAAGGCACCTATAGAGTGGCCAGTAATAGTCACTCTCTGGGCGCTACTGCTTGCCTAGTCAATTATTGAGTCGCCATGGATACAGGTTTGACTGTTGCTGTGTGGTTCACACCATACCACTCGGTAATTTCACACCATGCAACTTTACTTTTTTACTTTACTTCAGCTTCTTTTACCAGGTGAGCATTCTCCACCAGTTATTTTTAGTGATGTGGTGTTGATGTCATGTCCAAGAAACGCAATTATTTTCCACCAGCTGTGCCTCTTAAACCTGGCGCCTGTTGTCAGCAGCCATGCAGACGCTAAAATCCAATCTGAACCTAATCTAAACTTCCATTTGCTCTTATCTATTTGATTAAATAGTAACAAGAACTTAAACTAAAGTCATCTCTCCATTTTGTCCACTAACATTCTGTTTAATATTGTCAGTGATATGCTCCTTAATTCTGTTTCAAGAGCCGATGATATTGTCCTTCAAGGCCTCAGGAGTAGTAGAATCACTTACTTGGTCTGGTATGACCCATAGCTAATGGTGGCTAAGGTTAATTAATGTTAGCTAAGTTTATTTCAGTAATTGTCACTCATTTTAAATAGGCTTGCTTCATATATGGACCATATAACTAAACTCGACACTGTAGATACTGATATTTGACCTTAAAAAAAGTCAGAGTCAGAGTCAGAAGACAATATATCAGTCTCTGTTCACTTTTGTTAAAATCACCTTATTGTCACTGACTTTAGTGCGCTCTGGGAGACAAATAATAGCCATAATATCTGGACACTTATCTACGGTGGCTGAGAGCGTTCATCACACTGCAGCTTATGAAAACACATGGAAATTAAGAATACATACTCATCAATAGTGTTGTCACATTGATGAAGATAATTTCTTAATTTGCTTGTGTTTTCTTCAGTTGCAAACGATGACTCTCTCAACCACTGCACTCATCAACCTAAATATTAATACACCAGCCATTGATGATAATCTAATTATTGTGCAATGTATCAGTTGAGCTTGTTGTAGGTCTAGAGGAGTTCATTTCAAATTTCCACCATAGTAAAAGGAATAAATCTGCTCAAACAGTAGCAAATACACAGATCTGCCCCAGGTATGAAGATGTCAAAATACAGAGAGACAAGAGACTAAAAGAAGATGCAGAGGGGATATAACCCAAAAGACAGAGTGAGTGAAACAACAAAATGGCAACGTTGATGTCAGCAGAGATGACAAGAACAGGCGGGAGAGACTGTCTCTCATCATCAGGTACCTGAAGGCCAGGTCAACCTGTGACTTGTCTCTGATTTTCACTCTCTCTCTTTTAACTTCCTCTCTCCCTGTCTCTTTATCTCTCCGCTCCCTCTGCCTCCTCCGTCCAGCAGCCTGGGCAGCTCGGCGTTCACCTTACCTTCCCACGTGCTGTAATCTGCCTGACAGCACACCCAGGTTAGTGTTTTGCTTTTGTGCATATATTTACAAAATGCAGATTACGTGTTCACTGAATATCACAATTAGCTGCTGCCGAGCAGTTTTGTTCTGGAGATTACCATCTAAGTGATGCTGGTGTTTTTGTTTGTTTGTTTGTTTTGCGGGAGCGAGGGGTAGTGAGATTGCTTAGAGAGGTATCCAGAGGTATTGTGGTAAAGACCTGAAAAAGGAAGGCATTCCTGAATAAATGATAATCTGGGAGGATTGATGGGGCTGGGCGTGAGGAGGCAGGACAGAGGGCCAGACTATGCATTTCGGCCACTGGCCAAGCTGTCTGTCCCACATCTGTGTGCAGCTATGTGTGAAAAGAGAGTGTAGCAGAAGGAGTTTTGAACTGTGAGAGAGAATCTGTCTCACATGCTCATAATCACATTATATACCAGCATTCAGTGGAGCAGTGGCTGAGTTCTGAAAGCTGATAGTAAACACGTCATTATTCACCCGTAGATTTTCAGGTTTGACGTAAGTGGAGTTAGCCACTAGAATTGAATGAGACCTATGCACCTGATGGTGGCAGATCATTTGAAAAATCATGCATCAATAGAACATATATGATGCTGTGATAATCAATTGTACTGAGTTTGGGGTCAGTAGCATTTACTACATCTACCATTTAATAAATCCCTTATCAAATGGCTTGTTGTTTTTAATGCCTGATCGTCTTACTTTTTCTAGCTTCAAAAACTGGTTCAATCTGATTTGATCAATCTGTATTTTTATTGGCTGAGGAGGCAAAAACACTTTATTTTTGGTGGCAGCCACATTAATGTGGGCGATATGAAAATGAGATGAGCGAGGCGATATAAATGTTGATTAATTTAGTGACACGAAACATTAACCTACTTACCTTTTACATTTACTAAAGCTAATTCATGACTATGAAGTTCAGATGTTTAAATATTTAAAAAGACGCTTGAAAGTTAGCAATAATTTACATTGTACAACTGGTTATTTAGGACAGAAAAGGAGAGGAAAGGAGCTTACAACAACATTCCTCAATTCAGCAGCTGTGTTATGTAACCAGAAAACATATTTACATCTCCTCCAGGGAACCGTCTCTGTTGTCATCTGTTTATTTTTTCAGATGTGGCATGCTTTGTTTGTTAATATTTTTGGGTGGAGTGCCTGTCTGGCTGCCTGTGGTTGGACTAGGTCAACCAGTGTGAGCCATTTTATATGTGTGCCACTGGGATTGGTACAGTGGACACTGATAATACTGTCCTGGGTGGAGCCCGAGGGATAGGAGTGTTATTTAGCAATATTAACCGAGAGGGTGTGCCTTTAGCGGTCATTGTGAGCACGACGGTGATGCGCGGCGCATCACTGATATCAATAACGGTCGCTTACCCTCCATCTCTTTCCTGTTACGTTAACCTATTATTACCAACAAAGCCAAAATATTATAATCAAAATCCTGTTCATGTTGAGGAGCAATTTGTCTCAAAATTAAAGGTTTTATTGAGTGTTTCCCGTTCCATGGGAATACATGGGGTCCTGATAATAACTGGAACACACAATCGGTCGTCAGTGGACTCCTGTCATGTAATGAACCGAGTTTACTACTAGAAAAAATAATCAATATAGTAACGACCTGGCAACAGAAATGATTTCTAGTCCCAGATAGGTGGCTCCCAAAATGACATTAATGCTTTATCCGGGGTCTTGGACTTCCGAACTAAATGTAGCCACCCTGCACAAATCAATGCTTACCTTTTATCCAACCACGTTATAACAAAAGGCGGCTGCATTTATTTACTCACAGATGTAACTTCTGCAACATAGGCTTTACATGAATTTTGAAGTTATAAGCTGCATTAACTCTGCTTACAGCTGATGGAAAGCAAAGAACTTTGCTCAAGCGGTCAAGAATTTACCCTCGGTAATCTTGCAATTATACAACTATGACCAACAAAAGTAAAATGTATATAGCGATGTATTTTTAGTGATGAGTGGGCGTGCGTGCTGTCTGTGCTGATTTGAGCAAATGTCTTGTTGATAATCAATTGCTTGGTAAAGACACTTGTTGTATAATTGTTCACCATCATCATCCAGAAAGACATATCAACTACTACTGGTTTTGTTGGACCAATAAACAGCTGTGATGTGATTCCTGATGTCCAGTGACAATAACCTTTCCTCTAGCACAGCAGTGACGCAAATTTCTCTGACTAACTTTCTTTAACAGCCAGTCTTAGAAACCTAATGACTGAGTTGCCATAATTGTTGCTGTGAATATTCCTGGTCTCTTAGTCTCAAACCTGTTTGTTGTTGACTCCCTTACCTTTCTCAACACCAGTATCAGGCCAAAATGCTGAACTAAGTATTAAAAATGAAAAAGGCAAATTTACTGGGCACATTTTATTCTCCCTTAGTAGTCCTTAATAGTAAACCACGTGTTTGACTATGTGTATGTTATAGTCAAACGGTAAATCATAAAACTTAAATAACTAAATTAATCAAAAGGCATTCTGGTCCATTGTCTTAATGGATTGTGGGTGTTAGTGGTTAATTAGATCATTTATGTAAATAATAATGACCTTTCATTACCTACCCGGAAAAATACCATTGAAACAAAAATCAAAGATGCATTTTTAACACAAACTTGTGTGGAAAACTGTTGAGGGCTTTGCACCAAAACCTAATTCTGTCGTAATTATAAAACTGTTGAATATTTTGATAAATGTTGAATAAAATAGTAAAATCAACTTGATATGGATAAAGTGATTAACTGAATACTACCTAGTTACACATATATACATTCCCACCTGCAGCACTCTTTCTAAACACTACCTCCTCAGCCTCCTCTCGGCCATCTCCTTTGTGTGTGCAGCTCATGGTGGCACCAGGTCACACTCTCCAGCCTCACCTGCTAATGGAGTTTGCATATGCAGCCAGCTCTCCACTGCCAGCGAGCCATTAATATGAATCACTCTCTGGAGGCCCCCCAAACCAAGCTGGCAATTTGTCTTCACTAGTGAGCCGCTGAAAGATCTACACATGATATTCTCGATGGTGGAAGGTGCATTTCAGGAAGGGGTGGGGCGGGGCGGGGCGGGGTGTTACAAGATTGGTTTCATACAGTTGACAGGGAGGGTGTGGATGTGGATTGCTGGGTTACACAAGAGCGCGGCCGCGTGCTGGATGTGTGTGAATGTATGGAGGGTGGAAAAATAGCCATCAGGTGGAAAATTGACAAGAAGGACAGACAGAATTTAGAGCAGTAAAGTGATTTTTCTCCTTTCAGGCGAGTAAGAGGGCTGTGAGATTGCATCACTTGGTCTGTGCTCGACGAGAGCACAACTGAGGTCTATTATCAGCCTTTGCTAATCAAATGATGGGCTCAAATTGAAACCAGGAAATGCTTCTTCAGTGCAGGATAAGATCAGACAATTTTCTCAAATATTATGTTCCCAGTTTCAAATGTTACTTCACGGGCCAGAGGGAGCCTAGATTATAAAATGCAAGTGCTTGAATCCCTGATTGGATCATTTTCAGGCTGCAGCTTCATGTGTACTCCGTCTCTCAGACAATACTCGACAGTAGCTGGAAAAAAAAAATCTTCCTACACCCACACAACAAATGCCACTGCTCAGCTAGTGTGTGGCCTAGAGAGAATCAGACCAGTTGCAGTTGGGCGTTTTTTTTCCCATACGAAGGAGAGTTGCAAAATGAACAGCGTACACACAGACATACACACACAACAGGACCTGGGAGGTCAGAGAAGGCTTGCATCATGTTTTTTAGCATTTTCTTTTTTTCTGCTCTGGTGGCCCTCCTCCAGCTATGTGCTCTTTGTTCCAGTGTCAGCCAGGGCAAAAAACTAGTGGAGTGTCTATAGTCCTGCCAGTGTTGCTGTAAACATGAGGACATCATGGCCAGTTAGCTCTGACAGCTTTTTGAAAGGATGCCACATGACACAAAAATCTTGATTTGTACAGGAAAAAAGAAGGAAAAGATGTGCCTCACTGAGAAACAGAGAAAAAGAAAACAGGTGTTTGAATAAGAAATTTTGGAGATGTGATGCAGGAGGGAAAAACTAAAAGAATTGTATTGATGGCACTGTATCAGTACAAATGTTCCTGTCCAGTTATGAAGGAGCTAGGAGTTATTTTCTCACCTCTTATGAAAGAGGTGAGAAAATGACATGGACAGATGATGTATCTCCACAGTGTCATTATGTAACACTTGCTACAGCACCTCAGTTATAAAGGCTTCAATGTCTACGAGAAACAACCAGGCAGCCAAGTCATGTGTCGCCATGGTCACTGCTGTGCTGGCAACCCATCTGACCTGAGACGGACTTCTAATGAGCTCACTTCTCAAAGGCAACGCAACACACTCCCAGGCTCTGTCAGCAACACGACTGTTTGTCTGCGGCTTCTTGAAATGACTTGTAGATTAGCTGGTGAGGGTGGAGAGTCGTGGTGGAGATGACAGATTTCTGGTTGGCTTGGTATCATTAGTGTAAAGGGATTGAAAAGGATGTCGTGCTCAAGTAAGAAATAAACAGAAAGCAATAAGGTTTAAAATTGAGTCTCAGGTGCACTGCTAGAAATGTCCTTGCAGGTTGTCTGTTTCAGATGGTGTCTTGTTTTTCAAAACAGCTGGTGAAATCTAATATTGTTTCACTTTTCCAGCAACTGCAATTCAGCTTATTTCTACCATTTTCTTACATTTATTTCATTTCTTTTATACTAGTGATTTGCTTCAAACTGTACAAGAAGCAGGTGAAATAATCTCAGTCCTACTGTCAAAATCCTACACCTGCCAATTCTTTTTTATATTCTGTATTCTTCATGTCAACAAATCTCATGGAAAGGAAACCACCAAGACCACAATTTATCCTGTTAGTAAATTAAGCCTGTGAAGTCATTCCTCTGTGTCACAGAGCTCCATTGTTGTCAGTGAGCCACAGAGTCGTGCTGGGTGACATGTTCCTTCATTACCACAAACACACACACTGTAGTTTGTTTTGACTCAAACCCACATTCACCATCCTGCTGCTGTACATACTTAATCAATAAATATGTATTAATCCATCACCGAAAATAGTCCCCAACAAATGCACTGTTTGCTCCTGTGCCTGTAATCCCCAGTGATGATCAGTAAGAACCAATGGAGAAGTATTGATGGGAATTGTCAAGAAGAAAAATGCTCATTGAAGACAAAATACACATTTTCACATTCATTCAGGTGTGGCCTGTTTAAAAAACAAAATTTGTTCTGATTTAATTGCCTTAAGAATAAATACCATGAGTGTAGGAAAAAAAAAAGAGTAAACATAATAAGAATAATGTTTTTTGTGTCTTTTGTTTCTTATTAACAGACTTTCATAAAGTTGGCCTATACCAGATCTGTGCACTTGAATTTTTGTTTTTTAATATACTACTAAAAGATGCAGATGCAGACACCCACACAGCTCTCATACATATTGCTCACTCGCTGCTGATGCAACACAACCAGTTTAGACCAAATATAACATTAGTCAACCAGAAAAACAGAGGTGCCTTTTCTCCTCTGATTTATGATCTTAAAAGCTGCTCCGTCTCTGGGAAAAAAATGTTTGTATGTTATATTTAAACCTCCAGTCTGTATGTGGTGATTCATATATGCTTCATGTGTGTGCCACAAAATAGCATTTTGCATAGTCTGATGTATTACAACAGTGTTACAGAAACAACCTGTGACCACTGTTGGCTCTGTGCTAATTTAAAAACCATAATCCTGCAGAAAATGTTTCAGCTCAGCTGAAAGGCCTGAATACTGCTGCTGGTGAAGGTGTGGGAGGTTGGGGCAGTCTTTACTCTGTGAATGTGATCATTTTTAGAGGCACGTTTTCCATTCTGATTATACCACATTTTTATCTAAACAGCTCATCCCGCTGAGAATAAAATCTATGTTTCAAGAGGTCCTTTAGAGCTCCTTTGGCTTTCAGTCTAATTTGCAGTTGCATCAGCGTGTTTGACTGCACTTAACTTTTATATGATTTGAGTGTATTTTTATATATTTTTTTTAGATTATGTAAATTATTGTTTTTTGTTCTTTCACAACTCTTGTATTTGTCACAGAGCTGCCTTCTGAACCTCTTGCCCACAGATTTGTATTCTCAGTGGGATGCCATCTTTAGATAAAGGTGGTCTTTGATGGTGAAATCACTTTCATTAGGTGCTGTAGAGCTGTGACCAGCAGCATTCATTTAGCCTAAATAAAATGCATAATGAGAGAAGTAAAGTAGGTTGTTTCTTGAATAGTAACTCCCTGTACTGAAGGCTCTGAAGGATATATACAGTAAAAATGTGCCCTGAGTAAGTGGATGTGTAATAAATGGGCTCCTTTCTAATACAGCGGGAAAATATTAGTGAGGAAATCAGGACTGGAGGTCATTAGAGAAGTATTTGCATCTTCAAAATGCATTGAAAAAACCAGGCCAGAGCATTTTCAAATATTAGATATGCATACTGTGCACTGTGTTCTTCAATGCTCTGCTGGTTTTCCGTCTCATTTGCAGCTGAAATTATTAAATTCTGTGCATCAGCAAGTAAATGCCAACATTCATGCACAACCAATAGAATCTATTTCAGCAGCATTTGGTTAAAAGAAGTAGAGTTTTACTTTTACTGGAGGTTTTTTTTTTGTTTGTTTTGTTTTGTTTTGTTTTTGCAGCGGTATGTGCCAAGAGAGATGCAAATCTGCAGTTAAACTACTATTTTCAGTTAATTGTCATGACTTGAACGCACCACCATCCTCTATTCAAGCATCAGACAGAAGAGCGAGAGTCCAGCTTTTATGTTTCAAGTTTTACTGGCTCGCCTCCAGGCTTTCATATACATCCTCGTTTGTGAACTGACAGCAGCCGTGCCATATTGTATGTGACAGCTTCCCTGTGGATCCACAGGGATAACATACTGTAGCCTTTGGATGTACATTTATAAAATGACTGACGTTCAAACAACATGTCTGCCCTTGCCAAACACACACAGAGTACAAAGAGGTTACGCTCGATAAGCAAATATAGTCTTTATTTCAGTTTCATTCACAGATCTTCTATTTATCAAGTGAAAAAGAAAAATGCACTCCTTGGGCTTCAGCTCATCTGTTTGTCGGATGCTGTGGCGTGATCATCAGTCTTGAGGAGATAGCGTGTGGACTGATGCAGAAAATATATTGAAATAGGTCAGATTGATAGAGATGTTCAGAAAAGAGAGAAATTGCTAAGCCCACCTTTCCATTTCCCTTTTTCATCAGTGCTGTCACACATGTTGTGTTATTCGACATATATGCTGCAGGAAGCTTCATGATTACATTTACAGTATCCTTTGGTAGTCATTCACAGGGTGTAAAACAGTAACACATTGTTTTTGTTTCCTCTGGTACTGCCATCATCTTTTAAAAGAATTCTTTTTTCAGTTTGACTTTGCTGGGCATATGTTGCCCCCCGCTCCTCCTTCTCTGTCTGAGACCAGGAATGAGTGTAGTCCCTTCTGCTGTCACTTTACCCCGCTCCCCTATTTGAAGTTCTGTCATAGCCAGGCTTTGAACTGCCATTTGTGTTTTACCCTGCACACTGCTTGTCTCCAGAGCTTCGTCTGGTGTGAAATTGTCAGAGCCACAGGCCACATTTCAACACAGGGTTTTTGTAATAAGTAATGCAGAAAGCCTGTTTATGGACTGGACACATTCAAGCAAACTCAGCAGCATCCTCTTTCAAAGCTCGGATGTCTTTTGTGCCCTTTGGATCTTTTGTTTATACATTTTTAATAAATTGTTCAGTGTTGCTTCCACTGATGCAGTCAGCCACAATCTATCATTTTTTGCTCATTTTTAGATGCTGTAGTCAAACTAAAAATATAACCTAGATCTTTTCCAGTGGTAGAGAGCAGCTACCTGCAATTACTCAAATACTGTACTTAAGTAGTACGAGTATCATTTTGAAATATTTGCACTTTTGTTGAGTTGTTTTCAGTGTTATGCTACTTTGTACTTATACTACACCAGAATTTATAAGACCTAATTGTTTTTGAGAACTGTTTTCAGTTTAATGCACATTTATCAGTTTGGTTAAGGGACTGAGGATTGTGAGTGTTGCTGTAGAGATTGTGAATCAGCCAAATATCAAAACTTTGTAATTTGAGGTATTGGACTAAATAAAACTGACTTTACCATATCTTCTCTGATTGCCATAATGTCTATGTGACAGCTGTACTAACCTGCTCTAACCTGTTAATAATATAACAAAACAATGTATGATGCTGTGTTTTAGAAATTTGAATGTAATACCGTCCACTCCAGATGTCCTTTCTTTCAGTATGAAAATCAATACACAGGCTCTTGACACTTGCTTGATTTGTGTTATCATCCCAGGGAACATCGAGTCTGAATCCATTTTAGTCAGAATTAGATTATTGGTTTGAGGTAGTGCACTGATTACTTTTCAAATTAATCTGCTCTTTAATTGCATTATCATGTAGCCGTAATGTAACGTTTACAGAAATTAATACAGACTTGATGTTACTGTAGTAATTACTCACATCAGCCACTTATAAGAGCCTCTGCATTGATTTTTCGTACCATACAGAAATGAATGGAAGCCAGTGTCTGCCTGGAGCAAATACATCTGAAAATACTACATGTACATGTGATTTGTACTTGTATGTAGCTGCACCCATCTACATACAATTTTTCTGTTACCAGTGGATCAAATAACAAAATGTGCGTAATTTGACAGGGGTCACTTGTAGTCACAAACTTATGGAGAGCGATCACTTGACTTTATAATCTCCCTCACTATCTGTTTCACAAATTCTGCTCTCATCAACCAGTGTTTTACGCCACAGCAGGCAGCTGTTTTCAACGAAACACCAGCTGTCCAGTCCAAACAGCATCCAGATAGAGTTGGCAACTAGCTGGTGAACATATTTAGTAACTACAGATTCAGATATGTTAAGGTTTAAAAGCCAAACAAAAAAACACAGTTTTTTTCTTTCTTTTAATGGACTCTTATATATATATATATCCTCTTATAAGGATCTGAAGTAGATGGTTGGTTCTTCCATGGCTGTCTTTCAAGAAATAAAGCTGCAAATGCATGCACATGCTCTGTAGCAAATATTGGTTTCATTCCTCCGAGATAACTGTGGGTCTGATGCTCTGATGCTTTTGTACATCAGGCTCATACTCTGGCCATGAAGGATCCACTCAGGGTCTTTAGTAAGCTTTAGCTGCGCTTGTTAGCCTAATAACAACAGCAGCTGGAGAGGCCGGTAATGACTGAGACCTCTGTGAGTCTCCAGTTGATGAAACCTGCTAAGTCCTGTGCAGGAGTCCACTTGTTATGAGAGACCCTGGGGAAAGATTTTTACTTACTGCAGTGATGGCACAGCGCCTGTCTCCATAATGGCTGGGTGGGCTGCTGGTGAGAATTTTGCAGCTTGAAGAGCCACCAAATGTGCAGTCTCTGCTTTGTTTCCCCTTGAGCACAGGGAAAACAAGCTGTCTGCTGTACCTACAGTGGTTTACCCTCTCGGCTACAGAGATTTCAGGGAGTTGTAATGCTACCTTGGCTGTGGATTTTATTTGTGTAATGCAAAGCATACTGTATCTTAAAAATACTTTGATCCCAAAATATGCTGTGTTGATGATAAGGAAGGAAGTTAATTGAATCCCTTAATATTTTTGCCAATCTCCACTGGCACTCGCTCAAAGATCCAGGCTATGCACCTCATTTGAACTGTGAAACTTTATCATTTACGCACAGTGCTCAGTGTTTACAAGTGATGATGAAATGAGGGCACCCCGAGCTCAGAGACGAGGTCCAAATGTTTCAATTTCACCACAACGTAACCAATTAGCAAAGCTGTTATTAGTGTGTTCCCAGCTTCTCTCTCTCTCTCTCTCTCTCTCTCTCTCTCACTCACACTCCTTATCTGTGAATCTTCCTCATCCTTCATGCCAGGGGGAGATGAATATGTCTTCGATGTCCTTGGATTCCTGTCGTATAAACACCAGAGTTGGTGAGCACTGTTTACCGGTGTGCGTGGCAGGCAAACAGCCGGCTCTTGCACAGTTCATCCCGTGGGGCCAAACTCACCTTGTTACCCTTTTAATTAGTAGGAGCAGTTAATAGTGCTGGCTGCTTCTGCCGCCTCAGCACTCTGCTCTGACTTCAAGAATCCCTCCAATCGATAACTAAGAGTTGGGCTGAGACAGGGAGACGAGGGAGAGGGAAGGAGTTCTATTGTAGGAGCAGCCCAGGCACATTCATGATGGTTTTTGGAGAGAAATCAAACAACAGATTATTTTCTTTGAAGGAACCTTTGGGGCCCGTGTATCAATAACCATCCCTTCTCTTTTTTTCTGTGTTCATTTGAGGGGATAACAAGGTCTCTGGGTTCCTCATGCACATTCCTCTCACCCAGTGTCTCCACTTCCACATTTCCTCTCCCCTGAAAATGAATGTAATCAAAAAGCTAAGGGTTTGCTCTGCAGATTCTATTGTGCCCTTATAAGCTTTTATCCCTTCCAACCACTCGCCCCATGCTCATTTCTTTTCTTGTTTTGATTTAAAGATGCAGTGGAAGTACTTAGCATTTAGATGACATGCTGCTAGAGAGGTGTGATGGATCAGCGCCTCTTCAGAGGACTGAATTTCCTCGACAGCGCCACAGCCAGTCGGCCGCTCGGACAGACAGAGCGACAGATCGCAGGACGTCAGGCTGGGTGGGCAGCGGAATACCAAGTCTGCCTCACTGCTGCAGAGAGCCTGGCACAGCCGAGAGAAGAGCAGTGACTGCTGGGAATGCCAATGCGATGCGCAGACAGCCGTCTCGCCCTGGCTCCACTGATTGGCTAAACAGACCATTAGCTTCCTGATTATGATTAGCCGAGTCATTATCTACACAAAAGTGGCTCATTCACCAATATTAAGAAGGCAAGGGAGCTGTTTTCTTCCCCCGGTCAAGGGGAAAACAGCGTGTTTGCATGTCTTCTCCTAAAGATGAATGTAGGAGGCAAGAAGTTGTTGTTCACAGAGAAACAAAGTGGAACACTGTTTATCACCCTGCCCTACAGCTAATGTGATAAAATTTGCTATTTGTGTGATGCCATTGACGGAAGAAAAGAAACATCTCTCACTCGTTAACGCAGATGATGAGGTGGCCATTACTGACTCGTATTTTCCGGTCGAGGAGAGAAGCGGTGTCCTCAGAGGTCATAAAATCCGGGAGAGAACAAAATAACCTTCATCTTCCTTCATCTCGCCTTAGATATAATTGGAAGACAGGCCATCTGTGCTTTTAAATGGACATATGCCGCTCTGCGTCCAAGGCCAATATGCTTAAGGAAAGTTGAATAAAACGTTAGTGAAAGCTGGCCCTCTGTTCCTCTGATGCTGACCTTCTGCTTTTCTTTTCCAGCCTTTGCCCAAGGAGCCGTCGTAGGCTGCAGAAGAAAACAGCAGGTATGTGAGTTTTTAATGATGTATTTTTATTCAGATTGCACAGATTGCACAGTGTAACCCAGGCTCAGGTCACTTTGAAAGACGAGCAAACAAAGACTTTTTGATTGCTGCATCTTAAAGAAAGCTTTTAAAGTTTTACGAGAAACTTAATGAACAGCAGAAAACATGTCTCTGTTCTAAATTGTATAAAGGTTCAGTGTAGCTCAGACCTGGAATGAATCAGCCATTAGTGTCTATTCATCAAGCATTTTCCTGTACCACTCTCCAAGCTTAAGTAAAGACCATGCAGGACTTGGAGAAGACACAATGGAATCCACCATTTCTCAGGATGCAGTCACTTTGATGTATCTATGCAGAAAAGAGAAATCAAAGGTCTTGAAAGCTATTGGATTTTTGGAAATGCGTATGGGTGGAAACTAAAAAGCCTCACTGTGGTTACATCAAAGGCAGAGGCTACTTCAAGTGTCTAGGCTTTCTTTTATGGCAAAGGCAGGAAACTGATATTTATGGGAGGCTGTTTTTGACAAAAGCAATAACTGAAAAAAAAATCTACATTTTACAAATCACTGTCTATATGCCATGGTAAATAATTTAAAATCTTCAAATGTTGGTTGCCTGCCTTACATTTCCCCTGAGTCAATATCTGCGTTTTAGAAGTTGGCGAGTGAACGAGAGTCAGGAGCGGGTTAGCCTGACTCTGCTGGCAGGTGAACTTCACTTCCACAAACATTTTTCTTTTCTCTGAAAAAAAAAAGGAAATCTACTATAGATTAAACTGAATTCTTCTCCGGAGAACATTGACTGAGTATCTGTGAAACTTTTATATTCTGCAAAACCACAGGCATTTGGATCTGCATGCTTTATGTCTCCTAGCCAATATTCTAAGATTGATTTTCCCTCTTCCACCGAGAAAACAAAATGAATCACGCACAATTACCAAGGACAGGGAGAAGAGGGGAATTGGGGGCGTCATAAATATTTATTTGCAAGCCCTGGGAATTGTGCAATTCTGTGTGGATTTGCCAACTCATATTTAAGTGTCTGAATGATTTATATGGGCAGTCCTGGGTGTCACATTTGTCCACTGTCACCCTGAATCATTTATGTATTAACATTTATGGATTTATCCATATAACATATTCATGGCAGAGTTCCATTATCATTCAAATGGGTTCCTTGATCAAATGATTGGCTAAATTAAGTCATTAACTGCAGAATTTCACTGGAGGTGAAATGTATTCTATGTGAAAAAGAATATATTAGTACGTACAGACATGGCCCCGTCCCTTTTCAGAATTCCGCATAAAACTTTCTTTCTACATGAAAGAAGCGCTACAAGTCTGTCTTTAAATAAATCCTGTTTCAAATCTGGAATACATCAAATTGCTGGTCTTAGTTTCTGTTGAAGTAATAGATGTTTTTTATTCAGACATGTCCGTTACATAAATGTTGAACAATGCTCAACATTTATGTAACAGCAACTCCTGTATCAAAGGTAGTGATGGGATTCCTGTGAGCAACAGTGACTTAAAGATATCAAGGTAGAAAATTGTTGTCAGTTATTTCACATGATAGATTTTAAGACCTATTCTGCTGTTGAAGCCTTAATTGCTTGCTGGTGTTTACATTTGCCAGTGCATTCAGTCAGACCAGCTGTGTGAAATGCGCAAAAAGAATATGTAATGTCCCCATGCATTTACAGCAAGATGGAGGGCATGCACTGAAAGAACATCTTCAGTAAATCTGTGCACTAGTGCACAAAAAAAGTCAATACATCTTACTTTGTTAAGGTACAAACATTAAAAATTCTTAATTACAGCGATTACATGATTTAAAACAAGACAGTCTTGTTTCCTTTGTGCAAAAGAAATGATAATTAAGTGAGACTAAATTTATTACATTGCTCTGAAGTGGGGGAAAGACATGCACTTGATCTGTTACCTTTACATTAATGGGACAGTTATCAGCGTGGTGTTGTGTTTTAGAAAATGTTAAGGACGTGTTACGCTACATTTGACCTAATAAGGCTGCTGTCATGACTTTAACATAAAACTGACTCAGGGGCCTGTTCAGACTTTTACACCAACATATAAAACTGTAAGGAATCTACACAACAAGGTTCATGTCTGGCCTCTGAAACAACCATGTCTTGTGATTTGTATTTTATCCTTGTTTTTTTGTCTTCCCTTCCTCAACAGGCTCATTGACATCCTCAATTCAAACAGGATCTGATGCCAGTCACTACACCCGAACATTGTGTCCATTCACCAATGAGGCTCCAAAACTTTACACCAGGCCTGACCTTCAGTAAAAAAAATTTAAAACAAAAAAATCCCCCCGAGCTTCTCCAATCACCACAGTGAAAGAGTCTCTGCAGACACTTCTGAGAACTCTGAGAAGTCTCAAGTGAGCAGCATGGTACACCATCGGCATTGAATTTTCACTGCAGCCAAATTCACGGACACATCATAGAAGAAAACCCTGAAAGGAACAGTTATGAACAGGGCAGTGGAATATTCATTGAAGTACTTTACCTTTTGTTTTTTGTTTTTTTGTTAGCCACCATTCAGTCTGCAGGGGGCGGCTCTTGAAGATTTTTGGTACCTTTGTGGCTTGATTAAGACTTTGTCAGAAGGTCTTTCAAAAGTCAGCCCCTTCATCTTCTTTACTGTCACTGCTATGAAGCTGTCCAGGGTTATATTCCAGCCAAGTTTCTTTAATGACAGTTCGCTGCTGAAGACTCGTGGCTTTACTGAGATTGAGCCAGGCCGTGTTGTCCATTGGATTCTAGCCTTTTAACACCTTTCTCTCATTTGGCTGGGTGAAACTTTATGAGGCCAGAGCCAAAATCTCTACATACGCAGTGTGGCTAATGTGGATGTGAAAAAGCATGAACGTCTATGGGAATGTCACAGAAGAGACAACACAGATGAGCTGAGCCTCAGTGAATGAAGGTCATGATGGTAACATGTGGACATTTTGGACGACTTAGCTTATAACTTATGTTTTTTATGTGGTGCCAACATAGACTAGAAGAGTAGTTTTTGTCAATGAACCTCACACATCTTGTACACACCACTGGGAGCATTTAGCAGATGTGGACCCCTGGCTCATTTTAATGGTCCATACTTCGTGTGTGTGTGTGTGTGTGTGTGTGTGTGTGTGTGTGTGTGTGCGTGTGTTGCACATGCAGAGATACACTGTGAAATAAGTCATATCCGATGCATTATTCATTCTCTTGTATATTTTGGGGACACGCCCAGACCAGACCTCACCATCTGGCAAAAAGAAGCATTTGTGATTTTACAGATGTTGGATTTCATTTGAATCTTCGCAGATGAATCCTGTGTTTGCCTTTTCTTTTTCTTTCTTGTCTTTTCTTTAGTATATAGAGATATTTATATTGGGGAAAATATTATTGAAACTGGGGAAAGATCTAAAGTATGTCACATAAGTTAAATTCTGTAATTAAAAAATCAATTTATGTGTGATTAAATGTATTTCAGAATCCTTGTCTAAATTGACTATATTTTGATATGAAATGTTTTGGCCAGCTTGAAGTGTTATTTGCTGATTTCAGACGCTTGATATATTTGAAATTATATTGTGTATATATACATATATATTCAGTTAATCTATTTTATGTTCTGTGGTTCTCATTCCAAGAGGAGGTGAAGAAAAGGAGGAGCACAAGAGTACAAGAGGTGGAGTGAAATATTTCAAAAACACAGAAGAAAATAAAACACAGTCCAAGTACCACAATACCACAAGCTACAGTAATCTAACAGAGGTAATGTTTGCTGCAGGGTGATTTCATTATATTGTACAGGTGTTCCTGTTAATGTGTCTGCTCCCTGTTTTGTTTTTTAATTTTATTTCTTTGTTCTAAAAAAAACTGTACATCTCCATCTTAATGTATGCATTTCAGGATATAGAGCGTCCGCTCCTGGAGCTGTGGAGTGTGTATTTAGTGTGTGTGTGTGTGTGCGTGCGTGTGTGTGTTTTTCCAGGTTAAAAGTGGCTTGTGTAGTGAAAAAATACCAATTTCCACCTGATCCCATACCTTTGATTTCATGCTGCCTCCATTTATCGCCTCTTTGGTTTCCACTCACCTTAAATAAATTGTCCCTTTGATTTGACTCATCGTCAACGCAGGAACTGCTGCTGCAGTCCCTCTCAGCCGGTCAATGGCTGCTAGAGTTTTTAGTAAAATCTGAAAAAGAACAAATTTCTGGACCTCCTCCTCTACTCGGGAAGTGGTCTAAATGTCAGAACAGTAGGTAGGCAGTCAGCACAATTAAGTTTTCTATGTTCTAGCACTGAGCCACTAACACCGGAGCTGTGACACAGTGTGGTGGAGGGACTATCTAGGACCCCAAGCTGAGAGAATGTCCTCAAATTGACAGGACTATAAATGCCTTTAGTGTTCCTCAGATGTCTATATATAAATGTTTTGTCCTTTTATTTCACACTGTCCTTGTTTTGATAGAGGTATTGGGTGAAAACTACAAAACTGCAGGCCATTATTTCCCAAACATGAAACTCAACACAAACAACACAAACATGAAAGCAACAGTATCTGAGACAAACAAAAGTTTTCTTGTGCAGGTTAAAATGAAATTTAGGCCCATGTACATCATGTATTATAATGCATTAAAACGGCAGCATATTGCTTTACAAACGTTGTCATAACCTTCGTGTGAGGGATGATTGACAGTGGGATGTGTGGTAATTGAAGAATAATGCACAGTGTGGTGTACTTTTTTTCATAATTCATGTATGAGGATTGTTATATGACAATAACATACACACCCACACTAATCAAAAGACAATATTTTCCATTGCAATTAAATGTTTTAATGTTACTGTGATTAAAATGTTTCATAATGATTTAAATTTTGTACAAAGACAAGTGTCACAGTTGCTGATAATCACTCAACCCAGCATTTTCACTAATTCCTTCTTTAACAGGTCCCTAAATGACTAATAACGATAATTTAACTATGATAACTTCCATACATTTAAGTATATATGGAGAATGCAAGTCAAAGAAACCCCTCTTGAAACCGAAATATAAATAACTAAACTCTAATAACTGTCTCAGAACATTTAGTACCAAATAACATAGTTCTTTCCAGGAAACCTCCAAGAAATCCCTGGTCTTTACAACATAGCAGAAATAGGTAATGTTTGCTTAAAGAAAGGTAAAAATGTAACATACGCTATAATGAAGAATACTGTGTGTTCCAGTTGGCTGTATGAAGAAGAGACGTGTGGTTTCTGTGGCTGCTGCCGAGCCAGTATTCCCACTCAACTCCCACTCAGTCAGAGATGTTCTTTCAACGAGGCCCTGCTGCTGCTTCCCTCCATTTTGAATGTCTGTCTGGCTGTCTCAGGGTTCTGAATGTGGGCTGCTGTCAGGATCAACAAATGGTGCGGCATTGGTATCCTGCCCCCTGCCATCTCTGGTACAGTACAGTGTGTTCGCTGGATATCAGGAAACCCTTACTTTACCAGAAACAGACAATGAGCTGTCATGAAGCTGCTGTGGTCTGCTATAAACACTATTCTGGTTGCAGGAAGGACTGTAATGTTTATCAAACCTTATAATCTTTAATGCAAAAAATAATGAGCATGTACAGTCCTGATATTTGATGTAATGATCATTCTTTAATTGGCTTAGCACATTTGTTAGAGGAGAAAATTGTAAAAGGTTGTAGAAAGTCTTGTGATGACATCAGACATTGCAGATATAGGCTTCATAGAAAATGACGTTCCTACACAGATGACCAATTACTGCTCGCACCTGGAAATGTGTCCAGTAATTGATGAATAAAACAATCATGGTATAATGGTGGAGTAGGAACAGAGGAGCTTTATTTCTGAGCTACACACCTGCTCATAAGTTATCAGCTCCAGTCTCAGATAGTAACAACCATCCTGCAACATCACAGCATCTGACCCTTCTTCAGGTCTGGTCTTACAGGCTGTTTCTCTGCATCCAGAAAAAAACAACTGTGCCTGCATTTGTCAGATATATTTCCCCCTTCTTCAATAAAACCTCCTGGTGCAGGATGAACACGTGTTTCGGCAGTGTAGGTCTCTCAGCGTTGTACTGAGTCGTCTCTGTCCACAATAGATCCCTGGCCAAGCCTAATGAGACACAAACACACCCCAGAGGCTCAGACTGACTTGCTAAACACAGCATCGTTGAACAGCGCAGCGGTGTAGCGAATTAGCATTTATGCCCACATAAAAATCCATTTACTGATCCATTAGCTTAGCATAGTGCTAATGAGTTGGCGGTGATGACTCGCAAGGGACTTTGGTTAGCGAGCGAATCGTCATTAAAGGTAGACACTCACAAGGCAACAACTTCATACATGCGCAGAGGACATTTCCAGGTCTAGTAGTGAGACTTAGTATTGACTTAACTTTCCATGTGTATCATTGCTATGTTTTTCATTACGTTCAGTTTTGGGGTTTTTTTCCCCATATCTTCTCAAATGCTGCCCAGACACCTGCATATTTGGTCTGTGGGGAAAGGAAGCGCTGCTGTCAAAGGAAATCTGTTGCACTATCCCTCAAACTAACGACGAGGAGGTGGCTGAACTGAACAATTACAACCTGTCCCAGATAAGCAGAGCAACACCAGCTGCAGAAAACCCTTCATACATGGTAAGTGAAAAGAACATAATCAAAGGTATCAATGCGCTGAGCCCTAAACAGCTTATATCAACTGAGAGATTTCTGGAGAGATTTCTCACTTTTATTTTCTTGGTCTTTACTCTCTATTATTACAACAGACACTTCAATGTCAAATTCAAACCTGCTTAGCTGAGGTACGTGCAGCGTGGTACCACACTGCACCCACTTGACACCGATGAATGTGAAAAGCAGACATGCAGCTGAATTAAATGTCACTCAGACCACTGACTGTTTTCCTATGAGGAGAGAAGCAGGCAGAATGATATCAGCGTCATTTGAACACGTTTCCTCGCTGCCAAAGCCACTCAGTCTGAGGCCCTTTGTGGCACCTCCACACTGAAGGGGAGTCAGCTCCAGTGGGGGTGGGGGGGTAAAGGTATAAAATGGTCGTTTTGCTAGAGCAACACAAGCTAATTTATCATTCTCCAGGGGTCAGGCGACGCTCCCTTGGTTGTGAATTTTAATGTTGTTTTTTATGGGTCTTAATAAACTCTATTTTGCTGCGAGCGTTTATGCAGAAGAGCACAACATCCTTCACTCGGCTCATTTAGTGAGTCAAGGAGAGAGGGGCCAGAGCCAAATTTAACCAATGGAGTCATCATTTTCTTACACTAATGGGACACAGTGGGGTGAAATATTGAAGGTATTGGAAAAGTTATGGCAGTCATTCACATGTTTTTTGCAGATTTGTGCATGCTAGATTGTATGGCTCATTACTCAGAGGCAATATTTGAACAGTAATATCAATACTTTGCTCAAAATCATTAGATCATCTTGCTAGCATTATATATCCTCTTAGAATTGGGTTGAATCTGTTGCATAATCACTTTATCTGCATGTCCAATGCTAGCCATGTTAGCAGCATGGTTCCATGGATACCAGTGTTGGTTGGTCCACCACTTTGGTCCAGACTGAAAGATCTTGATAACTGTTGAGACCTTCATGGTCCGTTGATATTTTTGGCTTTTAGGGACAGAGACTCACATCCCTTGTTTATCTGCAGCTTCAGTGATCATTTTTCCTGTAGCACCATCATCAAGTCAAAATTTTAATTTGTCCCACTCTTTGGTTTATGACCATATGCCTAAATAATTATGATCCAATTCCTATAATTTAGCAGTTTATCACAAGAAAAAGAAACTGGCATTAGAGCAGCTGCCCAAAACTAATGGTGAATTGTTTCTCTAAGTGTCAGGGCAGGCTCTTGGACCAAACTGAGGAGGGGAAGTCAGGGGTCACATTTTGCCATTGACACATTTATGCAGCAGGAAATTCACTGTGATGAGGGTATAGATCTCTATGCAGGCCTACTGACTTGTTTATCGAATTTTTAAAGGTTAAGTGGCACCATTTAACACCAGGGTCAGTTAATCACATGACTGCTTCCTGCTGCATTTGTCTCACTGATCCCCAGCCCTGCATGCAGACCATTAACAGGCCTACTGCTGAGGACTCGGCTGTTTATTTGAACGCTTATTGCCTTTGGACTCAGCAGTGGCTACTCATCCCTGGGACCCACACAAAGAGAACATCCAGATGTCACGGAGGACGCTGCGTACTCGTGTAAGGAAAAGGACAAATATACATTTTATTAGGGCAGCACAGTGGGCTCAAAGTCAAGCACACAGCCTCATTAAACATCAACAGAAACACAGTATTCTCTATCCAAGGACAGCATTCAATCAAATGTATTTCTTCTGACAAAATGAAAGATAATAGGTGTATTATGAATAAAGAA
Source organism: Lates japonicus (assembly GCA_033238685.1). Lineage (NCBI taxonomy): Eukaryota > Metazoa > Chordata > Actinopteri > Centropomidae > Lates > Lates japonicus. The sequence goes on from BRZM01000001.1 coordinate 6,579,395, forward strand.
ATAAACAGCACTGGAGCTCCAGCATGTACATTGACTGTGTGATTGTGTTATTGATGAAGAAGTGGAGGGCAAAGCATCCTCAGAGAATAAGGCTGGCGATATTCTATGTTTTTCAGTTTGTCAACAAATCCCATGAAAAGACCTAAACCAATACTGAATTGATCTGACTAACAAGCATTGTTTTTGTAGCCAAAGCCCGATCTCATTCCTCTGTGCCATAGAGCTCCATTGTTGTTGTTACTATGTTGTTGTAGTTTATTTAGATTCAGTCCAACACATACCGACTCACTAGAATAAATACTCTCTAGAGCAAAACATGTGTATTAATCTGTGGCTGAAAATAGTCCCTAATAAATCCACTATTCACTCCTGTTCCAGTATATTAAAAAAAAGAATACAGTGCCCAGCTGTTAGAAGACGTTTCTTAGACTTCTTGCACATGAAACAGTATATCTGTGACCTGTTTTATGATTCATGTCTTCAGTAGGAACAAACTGATTTAAATAGTGTGCCACAGACAGTGCAGAGAAATCACAATTATTGAGAGACAGACTAAGGTGGTTTTTGTCTTTTCATGGCATTTAGAAAAAAGGAAAGTCACAGAATAACACCAGCCTTAAATTTTTACTCTCCTTATATACCTTAATATCTCTTGAGTCCTCTTTAAAGACAGACATCATAAATTAATGCTTTTCTGAATATACTATGATTAGACTCCATTCTACTGCTCTGTAGCCTTATGATTATCAATGATTAAAGCCTTTTATTATTAGTTTTTACCATTTAATAACTGCTTATAGCTCACAGCTTTGACCTGCTGTGGACGTGCTGTAATCATAAAACATTCTCCTGCATTTTCTCTGAACCAGAAAGAACACAATTAATAATAAAAATCTTTATTGTTCATGTAATTATTGTCAGTAAATATCGAATAACCAGAACCTGTCTATCCATTCAGACTTAGCGCCTCAGTGTTATGACGGGTGATTAAGCACAATCCATATTTGCCCAACAGGACAGACTCGCTTTTCCATGCCTGCAACCAAAGAAATGAGATATCCTCAACTGTGAAATATGTAAAAGTAAAAAAAAAAAAAGTCTGTCATTGCAGGCAGTCTGTCATTGCCAGTCTTGATTAGCTCAAACTCTGCTGAGCTCAGTGTACTGTCCCGGCCCTCCTGACTCGAAGACGAGGTCCTCTGGGTTTTCGCTGTGACAGATTGAGGGTGTCAGGAGGAACTCCCAAGGGGTGCGTGTGTGTGTTTGTGTGGGAGTGTGCGCATTTATGTATGCGTGTGGTGTCCGTTTAAGTGTGTGTACATGCATTTGCCTTTGTGCATCAGTGCATGATCTAATGCGTGTTCATTTGTGTGTATGTGTTTGCGTGCTGCCCATGTACTGTAAGTGTGTGTGCATGCACTTGCTTAAATGTGTGTGTGCTTGTGCATGTGTGTACTTGGAGGCTGAGTGTACCAGGGCCAAAATTTCGTCTGTGAATCACATGTCTCCCATCAGTCTGACAGCATTAAGCCAAGCCCAATCAATACCCCGAGGGCCTCCAATCCCAGCAACTGGACGACAGAGGGAGAGACAGACACACTAGAGGGTGACTGAGAAAGGGTGAGATGGGGAGACAAAGAGAGTGTGATGGAGAAATCACTTGTAAACTGATGAATAACAGCTCTGGTTCCAAGGCTATGTTTACATTGCAGCTAAAGTGTCCCTTGTCTCATTTTTGTCCTCACATTTGCCTCACAGTCTGATATTTTCTAAATCTTAATTGCCAAAAACATGAAATGACATTTCCATCCTGACAACAGGAATGTGTGGTATATCTTTCATGCTGTTTCATCTCAACACAACACTGTGCTCAGCAGAGATTTCTTTCATTTTAAGGTAATTTTTGGGTATCTCATACCAACGAATGGCTGATGATTTAAAAGTAACTCACACTGGCAATAACATCACAGTTTTTTGCACTCTCATGGAACTGGTAGATAGGACCCAGGTGCAGAAAAAAGCAGATAGTTGCAGAAACAGACAACAGTCGACTTGGGAAAACTCTGACAACTGACAGAAAAATGTGTTGAAAAAACATGAGAATGTGTTACGTAGACAGGATAACAGAAAAACTACACTGTTCACATATCAACAGAGCAACACAGACAGTGAATAGAGAAGGCCTACAAAATGTTGCATATTTATGTGTAGAGTAATAGAGCCAGGAGTTCTGCTCATCCCAGCTGTGATTAAAGTTCCTCTGCTGGTTGAGGTATTGTTGCTGGGGGGTGAGTGGGTGGGGGGGACTTTATCAAACCTGGGTGCTGGTGCCCTCCCTCAGGGTACGCCACTAACAGTGCTGATAGGAGGGAGTTGCACTGAGGGAGCAACTGCCTTGGTCACCCACCTCTGTTGTAACTCTCTCTCTTCCTGTGCTTGCCTTATTTTAACTACCCTCTGGTTTCTCTTGGTGAGGTTGTTTGAAAATGAAACAGTGCATTTTAATCACGCTGCTAGCATACCAAAGCAAACTCAACAGTTTATTTAAGGAAATTGGATTCATGCAAGTGGACATGTTTCTACCTGAAAATGTAAAGTTTAAAGTTCAAATAATTTCAATTTGAGTTGTGCGGAAAGTTGAAATGTCACACAAACACACAGTTATATGCACTGCAGTAGGCTATAGCTAATGTCTGTACCATTGGCTGTTTGTGATTAATTAAACACAAACTGCACAAACAGCCCAGTGGTGAACTTTGCAAGATTAAAGAGAGGTGACTCAACAGGTGGCTATTGTCTAAAAATAGACTGTACACCACCTGCTAAACAGCAGACAGCAGACAGACATAGTTGGCGACTGGCTGGTGAACATAGTGAAGCACTAAGCAATGAAAGATTCTGAAATTTCCCTCAGGAATTTGTAAAGACCAAAACAGAGATAAAAGAAGAGGAATATTAGACTTGCATTTGCCATGAGGACAGAAACACCATTTAAATGATATGCTAATGATTCTCCATATCTCCTGGATGTGTAAATAAGCAACTGTTTGCCAAAAAGTTTGTCATAGAAAAGTAGAAATCATAGAGAAAGATCATAATATGTCAGTGTGGCCAAACTGGCCAAAAGATCAGTTATTGGAGATTTTAAAATGTGGCTCACAGCAGCTTGGTGAAGCCTGTATTAGCATAAATGACTGTGGCCATGAACACAATGCAAGAAATTATCCTTAGGATTCCAAAAGCAGGAGAAGCAAAAGAAAGTTTTGAAATGCATCCACATCTAGTACAGACAGGTCAATGAAACAAATAACATAGTGAAAAAGAAAAAGACTCGAATCTAATGTGCTGAAATGATAAAAGGAAACTTTCACATCTCACCTGCTACTGTAGATACTAAAAGTCAGTTAAAAAAGAAAAACGTATGATGACACATCGATCAGTTCAGACTGGGATTAAATTAATAGTTTAATCAACAGACAAATCAACAGTCAAAAGTAGAAATGGCAGCATGTATAGATAGATAGATAGATAAATAGATAGATAGATAGATAGATAGATAGCAGAAGAGGGGGAGAGAGAGAAGAACAGATAAAGCATGTTTTGCTCTGTGTCCCCTGGGGGGGGGTTGTCATGTCCAGATGGCTCATTGGAAAGTATCCTCCCCCCTCATACACAAGAGTCCTGTCTCTCATGCAACACAGACGGCTTGTTATCCCTCACTGTTCCTCCATACTGTGGTCTGTGCTCTTCAATCTACAGGAGTCTCTGATGCTCTCCTCAGCTCTTTGCTCTAAACTTATGTCAGTGGCTGTGTTTTTTTACCGAGTCCCTGCTCCCAACCAGAACAGCAGCCAAAGAACTTTGGTGTGCTGATCAATTATACAGTATGTTTCAGTACAATCATCTGAAACATATTACTCTCTGCATATGTCTGCAAGTCTGTGCAAACAATAAGGAGAAATATTCATCGTTTGCTTCACAAATGCCAGATTTTTTTTTCATTTACTATCAGGAGGTGCACGCTGTGGATAAAAATTTTAATTCACTTCATTCTTCTGTTTATAAAAAGTCCCAGTCAGCAGTGTTGCTTTTCGCCCGGGTTTTTAATGTGTGCCTCTTTGGCATGCAAATCAATGAGTTAGCAAAGCGGTGATTGGAATTCCACACATGTGGGCATTTGATCGGAATTTGCACCAAGATCCATGGGGCAAGTCGATCAAGGGTAATTCACTATGAAATATCCAGAGTTACGCTTCGGCGGGCGCATCTGGCTCCAGCCATTCATTTTGTTTAGCCATTCCAATGTGGCAATCAAAATGAATTAGCATGACAATTTTATTTCTGAAAAGGCTTAGGGTGGCCCATTTTTATTGATGAATTTCAATAAGGGCTTGACAAAAGGTCCTTTGAAATTGACTGCCCCCCTCTTCCACTTGACCTTCAGGTATCTGTGTCTCTTCTGTGTATGAATGTGGGCACCATAAATGTCCATATCAGCCATGATCATTTTATATTACTGTCCAGAGCTGTACTGGTCAGGGCTTGAGAAGGTAAGCACCCGAGGTGATGAAAAGGTCTGAATAGATGATGATGATAGTCATAAATCTCCCAATGTGTTGTGTTAGAAAGTGGCACGGCTCATTCTAATCTTTGCCTCAATTTGTCCGTGGGTTTAATATATTGTAATTTGGATGATTAATGGTTAGTTTTCAGCAGTATTAAAAGTGATATAGCTAAATGGAATATCAGTTCTGGTTGTGCTGTAAGATTTAATATTGTTCTGGTCTGGATGGAGTACATTGTATAACAAGATTTGAGCCAAAGAAGATAATGCAACCTGCTGAGACTGTCATAGTCCAGGGGTTTACAAATGTTTTATGTACTGGAAACCCCAAATATTGGAGTGAAGAGACGGGGGGAAAACTACAAAAACTTACAGGCGCAGTCAGAAGATAATGTGGTGGGATGACTTTTATTTGCCAGCCTCCCAATGTGCAGTGAAAAAATATTTACAGTGGAAAAAAAATCCCAAACAATTCAAAAACCAAGAGTCTAAAAAATATCAGAGTTCTTCAATAACTCACAAGAAGAAAGCAAATATATAAAAAACAGATTTATTTTCCAATAAAGGTGAGCGACATGTTTAAATGCTTGCTTTACAAGAGGGAACAGGACCAATACATGAGGTGTAGGTGTGTGTGTGTGTAGTCTCCTCTCTTAACTAATGCTTAAACAACTGGTTGATTCATCAATTTGTTAAATGACACAAAATTTATTAATAACAATTGTTTTTTAAAGCCAAAATGTCAAATCGTTGCAGGCTCTAAATCTAATGTGAAGATTTGGTGTTGTTTTTTGCTTGTTTTTTGTTTGTTTTTTCTGGTTTCATATTATATATTGGTTGAATGTTTTTGGGTTTTGCAATTTCACTGTTTTCAGACAGGTCATAAACTAAATAATTAGTTTATAAAGTAAATGAGACAACCATGCTATCACTCTAGCATTTGCTAATTAACTAAACACAAATTAACCAGTATTGGACAAACTGAAATTTACCTGATGGTGGTACTAAGTCAAAAGTCAAAGGATTTATCCTGACTGTAAATCATTTTAAGCTGTTTTGAATGAAAAACAAAGAAAAAATGTGAGCTAATTGAATTAGCTGAACAAATGGCTCCAAGTCAATTCATGAGTCTGTAAAACTGAGTAAAGTATACTGAACATTGAGAAAGCAAGTTCAATAAACTTAAGATAAAGTTAAATCAACAATCTTTCAGTCTCACTGGCAACTGTCAGTTCAAAGAATCAGTTTCTCATTTGACATGAGGACTTTACAGCTACAGCTTCTCCTGTTGGAGCTGCTTTGTACCAGTCAAGAAGCCTTGGACATTGTTCTTGTGCTGACTGGTGCAAAGCAGCTTCAACAAGAGTGACTTTGTTAAGGTGTAAGTGTACGGGGGCCTGAACTAATTCATTACTAAACCTTCATCATGGTTTGTATTGTTGAGACTACCACAGCTAATCTAAGTATGTGTTGAAGACAGTTTCCATCATATCTGTTTTCTTCAAACTACAAAAAGATGGCTCTCTGGAGAGTTTTCACTCTGAAAAGCTGCGTGCTGGGAAGTCTGCCAATTCTGATGATGTTTCATAATAAAATTTAATTTAATAAATTGAGTGAACTCTCAGCAGTTCATTCATTCAACTCATCATTTCTTCAGTTCTGAAGTGGTCTGAAAATTAAAATTAGAAATTTTAAGCTGAATTAACTTGAAATTTTTAAAGTTTAGACATTTTTTTGCATCAAGTTAATGAGAAAAGATTAACAGATTCCACTAAAGACATACAGTACTGTGCAAACGTTTTAGGCACTTCAGATATCAGTATCTTCCCTTTCCTGTAGTATTGTGCTCTTCCGTCTCTCTCTCCTCTTCTGTCTCTTTCTGCAGGTATTTTTGCCTCTGGAGCTGTAGAGTCTGATCTGTGATGACAAGTCACCTGCTGCTCCTACAACTCTACTCAACACCTGCTGCTATAATTAGAAATTACTTATACTGCTATTAGTTGTATTGCTATGTTAGCAGTTAATACTTTAATTATCACTACTATCATTACTACTGCTGTATTACTGGCATCACCCTACATCTTATATGGAACCCGTGTTATGCTATGTTCTTCTCTCGCTATTCTCTACCCCCTCTCCCCCCCTCTCCCCCTCTCTCTCTCCTTCTTAACCCAACCGGTCGAGGCAGATGGCTGCCCACCCTGAGTCCGGTTCTGCTCGAGGTTTCTGCCTCTTAAAAGGAAGTTTTTCCTTGCCACTGTCGCCTAGTGCTGCTCATGGTGGGATTTGTTGGGTCTCTCTCTGTAAATACCTATTTTAAAGAGTATGGTCTAGACCTGCTCTATATGAAAAGTGCCTTGAGATGACTTTTGTTGTGATATGGCGCTATATAAATAAATAAAAATTGAAAATTGAAATTAAATTAGATGTTTTTACTCGTATCCTTTATCAGTACCATTAGGGAGGTGTCTGATCAGTCCCAGATTAAATCTGCAGCATGACAATGAGATAATAGGAAATACTGATCTGATTTAGGTTTTTTCTGTTCATTGCACTTCGCATGAGGCTAATTGATGAATAAAAATTAATCATGGGATTATTTTTGACAGCATCCTCACTTTACCTTTAGTGCCTAAAACTTTTGCACGGTACTGTAGATTTACCAGATTTCATGGCAATCCATCCAGTAATATCAGCCTGTTGGTGAAGCTGGAGGAAAGTCAGGGGATCAACAAAGTGGTCAGGATTCATCATCTGGGGACCATGAACATCCATAATTTCATGGCAATCCATCCAATACTTATTGAGATATTTCAGCTGGGACCAAAGTGGTGGACTAACTGTCCACAGAGTCATGGAGCCATGGTTCACTTAAAACCACCAATATCAACCTGTTGGTGGCACTAGATGAAAAGATCAGGGGATCCCCAGAATCATACAGATTCATTTCTGTGCACCATGTATATTTGTACCAAATTTCATACCAGTCCATCCAATAGTTTTTTCTCTGAAACCAAAAATATCAACCTCATTGTGGCATCAGAGGAAAAGTCAGGAGAATTTGTTCTCGATCAGGAATGCCTGTGTAAAATTGCGTGGAAATCTTCTGAGCTAGCATGACTGAAAAGAAAACCTATGGATTACTTAATAATGAAAATTACTATTAGTTGCAGCAATACAACTCAAAATTCCTCCCTTTTTCCCACTCAGCTGTAACGTATCAGACCAAAACAAAACACAATATCATGTGTAGTAGTCTGAAGTTCACCCTGAGAGCGTTTTTTTTTTTTTTTTTTTTGTGGGTTGGCCCAAACCTGTGCCACTCATTATGAATGATTTACTTCTTGGCTTCTCCACCTGTACATCACAGCGTGCCCAGCAGTGGAGCTCCTCAAACACTCCTGGAAGTGTACCAGCCAGAAAAACCTTACACCCACATTTTGCATCACCACACTACACATTACTTGTGGTGCCTCCCGCTAGCAACATAACTGCAGGCTTGCTGCTACAAGTTGTTAGGGTTTTCAAGTGATAAACTGAAGGGGATCCGATGCCCTGGGATTCTCAGCACTACCACCAACTCTGCCATCATCAAAGAGCAGCTGGTGTTTGATCTGGCCTGGATCAAAAGGTGAAGGACAGAACTGTCCCGCGGTGCTACAGGAGACGTAGGGATGTCATGCAGAGAGAGATAGAGACTGCAGAGAGAGAATGCTGTAGTACCAAGCAGAGGCTGCTGTAATTGAAACCAAGGGGAGTCCATCTTGGGTCCTGAGGGGATTTCCCAAAAGGCCTCATCTACGTTGCTTCAAAGGAAAAAGCTACATGTCACCCTGCTCACAGATCTTTATCCTCCACAACCCTTAAATCAGATAGAGATACAAGCAGGACCACATAATTATCACAGGCAAGTCAAGAAGACTTGAGGGGTGGAAACTCTAACAAGTTGGCGATGACCCTTCATTGGTTTTCCACAAGAGGGGTCTTAACTGACTTCTGAGTGTATTTTTTTTCTTTTTTTTTCTCAATCTCAACCCTGTTTGTGTCCAACTGGCTTTGTTCTATTGATGTTTGATGGCCAAGGAAGTAGCTTTTGGCCCTAATCATTTGAAAGCACATCATCTCCCTCCCGAAGCGCATTCTCATTAGCTTCAAAAGTGCATCAAAGAAAACAAAGTCAAGACCATGTGAAAGAAAGGAAGAAGAAGGCTACAGAAAGAGAGAGACACAAGGAAAGAGAGATCTGGTTTGCCTCACCATTCATCATCTGTCTTAAAGGCTTGGCTCAGATCCCTCGTAGTGGAATATGTTGATGAGGAAGAAAGAAAGAATGGCAGCAAGGGAGATAGAAGGAAGGGGTGATTAACGGAGTGAAAGGAGGAGAGGAGGAGGGGCAGAGAGGAAATGAAGCAAGAGGAATGGAGGACAGATGGATGAAGAAAGAGGGTAAGAGCCAGACAATGTTCTTCATCAGATCAATGCTGCATGTTGGAGGCCACAGCAGTAGCTCTGAGCGCAGAGATGCTGTGTATAGTCAATTAGATGAGCTGCTTCACCCTCTTTCTGTCAGACGCTGGTTAAAGCTCCCGGCAGTCATGGCAGGTCTTCCTCTTCCTCCAGACGAGCTTCCTGTTTCTCTCTTTGTGTCTACATGAGGTTATATGATGAGCATGTGAGTGAAGGTGTTCATTAGTCAAGAACAAAATAATCAATTACTCATTGAAAATGTAATGACATTACTTTACAAATTACTTAACTAGTCACTCATCAACAGAAATAACAAGTTGAATTATTTATCTAACTGCGGGTCACTCAGCCTAGTTTCATCAGAGCTGCATGTGATATCATGTTATCCCACACTGAGAAGCAGTACGGTATACAGGCAGTAATAAATCTCCATGGTGCGAGACTCAGGTCAGTGGAGTTATTAAACTGCTGCTGTGTGACAAACACTTTACAGTGCCTTCCCACAACTCTAAAGCCACCACATCTGCATATCACATCTTCTCCCAGCCCGTGGTTGGAGGTATTTACATGGCAGAACCAGTTGATTCCTGTGGTTTTATCAGTGGCTAGTCAGTGACTGTCTCATCCGCTGTATGGGGGACAGTCTTGGATGCTTTACACATAACAGTTCAGGGAAGCAGCTCTTTATCAGAGATAAACAAGTTCACCAGGCAAGCTTTTGCCAAACCAAACTAATTACTTTTCTCTTGTAAAACTGAGAGGTACTGCTTGGAAATGTGAAAAACATTTCTGGGAAAGCAGAAATCTCACCTCTGTGTCACTTGTCCCAGTAAGTGTTTGAGTGCGGTGTGTTCTCCCCCTTGTTGTGCTGTGCCAAATCATAACAGTTTCATTATTGTTCTCTGTTGTAGTGGGTGTTTCTTTTTCCCCAAAAGCTACAAGGGGCAACAATAGGAATATTCCACACTCAAAAACAAACCTGGATAAGGCGTGAAAATGTTTTCAAAAACAAAATAACTTTGGTTTTACTAATGAAAAGTATTATTCCCTATCTCCAATAAAGAGCAGTGCACAGCTGCTTTTGTAAAGGAAGCATCCATCCATCCATCCATTATCTATACCACTTATCCGTTACGTGTCACGGGGGGCTGGAGCCTATCCCCGCTGACATGGGGCGAGAGGCAGGGTACACCCTGTACAGATCACCAGTCCATCACAGGGCCAACATATATAGACAAACAACCACACACATTCACATTCACACCTACGGGCAATTTAGAATCACCAGTTCCAATTAATGTAACCTGCATGTCTTTGGACTGTGGGAGGAAGCCGGAGTACCTGGAGAGAACCCACACAGGCACAGGGAGAACATGCAAACTCCACACAGAAAGGCCCTGGGTGAATCAGTGCTAACCACTGCACCATCGTGCCGTCCTCCATCCTACAGTCCAACTCCTGCTAAATCCATCGAGCAGACTTCCCAAAAGTAAGTAGCGTTTTTGTTATTTATGTGAAACACTGTACACCTTGGGATGCAACACAAATTTCACAAAAATGTTATATTGTAAGATATAAATATGTGTTGATGGAGTCAAATGAAATCATATACTGATATAACAAGAGTGTTACTGTAATTACCAAACTGCAAATTGTAAACCCACTGATATCTCTGCATTTTAGCAAACATGAATGCAAACTAAAAAGTCCAAATATTTTATCTGGTATTGAGTAAACTGCTGTGATCAGATCAGATCAGTTTCCTGCACGTATACATATTAGAGAAAGTCCTTGTAAGTCACATTTTGGCTGTACTATCACTACTGTACATTCAGCTTTATTCTGTTTTCTTTCAAGATATCCATCCTTGTCTCTGGTAAATCTGTAAACCAGTTCAAAATGCATTCAACACAGTGAAAATAATCCCACCGTATTGGCATGTTTCACCTGTTCTAAATGCATACTAAGTGGATTTCTGCTGTGAGTGGCTTGTAAACAGCTTACAAAGTGACCCATCTCTCTTCAGCTCAACAAGACGCGAAGGTCACGGCCTCCTGAATGCAGCTGCCAGAATCCAGCAGCAATGGTGCCTCTGAAACCTCAGGGAGCTGCTTTGGAAGGACATACCTGAATGAGCCTGACTGATGAGGTGATACATATAGTAACAGCTATTAGGTTAATATGCAGAAAAATGTTCTTTCTGGTGTTGCTTAATATCAACTGCCATGCAATAGATCTGACTGCAGATTTACAGACCCACTGCCAGAGGGTGGATATCCACAAATATCCTCAACTTTCAGACACAATGGAGATGTAATAGAATGAAATCAGAGAGAGGGTGGGTTATCTACAGATACATGCACTGATGCAGGTTACCAAACAGAACATGAGAATGAGTTGGATAATTTCAATATCCAGTTAATGAAAGCTTTTATAGGTGTCTGGTAGTATGACGTAGCCTAACCCTAACCCTAGAAAACGGAGTTTGCATAGGCCTTTATAGAAACGGACAAAGAAAAGAGCAGAGCACAGTGTCATCAATGGAAAATGTCATAACTGTCATAATTACTAACCACGCTCATTTCAAGTGATTGTAGAATGGAGACAAACTTGCTTATTACTCCTACTTGAAGAAAATGCAATTTTAAGATTAAATACATAATTGCATATTGAGATGGTCATTTCTGCGGCATTTTTCACTAAGTCTGGTGTGTGTGCATGCGTGTGTGAGTGCTCTTACAGTCCATTTTTAGCACAAGTGGTCACCAGATAGGGCGAGCTGAGGGGAGCAAGTGTGATTGATTGAGAGAATGAGTGAGTCCGACTGAGTTTGAGGGAGTACGTGTGCACCAGTAGCCTCTAATAAAGTATTAGCAGGACAAGCAATTTGCTTCTTTGCCAGGCTCCTTGGCATGAAAAGAAGGACTTTTACAATAATGAGAGACGCAGAAGAGGCAGTGGAAATGAACTCTTATCTCAACCAAAAGAGGAAAAGAGGGAGACTTAAATAGCATAATATATCAGCATAGCGCACGGGGAGAGAGAGAGATAAATAGAGACAGAGAAAGAGGAAAGGCTGATTATTCGAACGTTAGCCCTTTTTAACCTCTGTTTAGGATGAACAAGTTACACTGAAGAAGCATGTATGGTAACACAGCCCCGCAGAATCACAGACAATCAAATATGTCTAGATTACATTTCATTATTACACTGACAAACAGTCAAACACAATGATGTATAAGACAATTTAATCCTCACATGGTAAACATGAATAAACCCTCACAACCAGGTCCACAAATCAGAAAACCTGGACATGATTAAAAATCAAGAGCTGCTCCACTGGTTAGAAATATGAGCCAGATTTTATTCAAATCACTGAATATTTTAACTTGTCACCAACTGCCAAATCAAAAAATATCCTGTTCTACCTGGAGGACACCCCTGGGTGCTCTGTCACCTTTCCCAATTTATTATTAATGCTTCTGATTTTAGATGTGAATGCAATACATTTAACTTTGAGGAATTATTCGTCTTTATTACAACTTGAGTCTCATTTTTATAGTTTTGATGGTTCATTCCAATTCCAATCAAGCTAATAGCTGGTTAGCATTAGCTACAACAAAGGCCAACAAGACACCAAACAGCTGAACAACTGGAAAGTTTAGCTAGACTATCTAAATCACTTTTTTTGGCAGTAAAGCTAAGTGTGTCTAAAAAAAAAAGTGAGTCTAAAATGTTGGTAATTATCCTCCTTTACACAGGCACAACTAGATAAAGTATTTAGGTCAAAATTGAATCAGAAAATAGCTGAATAGATGTATATATATATATGTATATATATGTTACACTAACCTGTCTTTACCTGATACATATGATCATCTCACAGCTTATGTTACTTGTCCTGTAAGTAAATTTAAGCGATACACATCTCAGCATGTAACTTGGTGAGCATAGTGATAATACAGCCACTGCTCTGTGAGCCTGCACAGAGGTGCTCTGAGCAAAATGCCAACACCAGTAATAGTAACACGCATTACAAATGACAATGCTACAGTAACATGCTGTAATGTTAGTTAGAGTTAGGGGATCACCAAAGTCAGTAGGCCTTATCCTCTGGAGACCATGAATGACCACGAATCTCTTAAAGGAGATCTCTGATCTCAATGGGGCTTCCTGGTTAAATAAAGGTAAATAATGTCTGTACAAAATTCATGGTAATCCTTCCAATGGTTGTTGAGATATCTCAGTGTGGACCAAAGTGGTGGACCGACCAGCCAGGTAACATCACTGTCCATGGAGCCAAATCGTACAGTTGCAGTTTGAGACTGTCACTGCTCATGGGCAGAATAAAGGAAATCAGAAGCTAAAAGACATGTATTAAATCTTTTACACTGATTCAAACTTTTAGTCTGTTTTTAGTCTGGGTTGTTTTTAGATGATTACATGGCATTTAGGCAACATCCTATTGTGAGAAATACAGTGGCTCTGTGTTTTTCAGGGCAGTGTTGTGGCCCACTGTTAGCTCCCACCAACCACTGGCTTAACTCTCTGAAGAAAAGCCCTGTATTTTCTTTTACCGCATTTTATCAGTGTCTTGTGCTTTAAATTTTCATGCACTGAGGGACTGTGGGGTGGTGGGCGGGTAGCACCAGAACAAACACTGGAAGTGACTCAGACGAGCTGGATGCCAGCCTGCATTCAGTAACAGAGGACCACAGGCCTCCTCCAACACCCATCACACCAGGTATTGAAAGACTGGCGCTGCAGGAAGCCAAGGAAGAGGAGGAGGGGGGATGAGAGCAGAAAGTTTTTGTCCTGGGTTTGAGGCCAAAAATAGCTAAATGTACTGCTGCAGCATGTGTCACTTTGAAAACTGTGAAGTTGCAGAAGATGAGGCGTAGGGATTTGTGTTTTTTTTAAAATCTGTGGTGGTGAAATTGATTGGAATCTTTATGCACACCTACTGGTACTGTGTAAGGTGACCATATGCTGTTTTCTCAGAATATAACTGGATTTTTTTGGATCTGGCCTGGAAAATGATCTTTTGTAAAATTCATCCTCGTACTAAAAAATAGTATTCAGTGACGTTCCTGCAGAATCTTAAACTTGCCAGAGTGGAAAAGCTTCTGTAGCTGTAGGTTTAGGGCATCTCATCGTAGTATTGGTTAATTCCGCGATGAATATGTAATCAAACTGTACCAGACCAGATATGGACTGCACTGACTGGTAGATATTTGATCTTTCACTCTTATAGTCTGCCTGGGAGCCATACATCAGCTCCATGTTAATACTGTAATGTACTTTTTTTTGCATCAAATACCTACTTCCTTTTCGGTCAAATGAATAGAAATCTTTTTAAGTCATAATGAAAAAAGATGAAAAGTATGAGCAGTCTGTGAAATTGTGTACCCACGCTATATCTCCTCAAAGCTAACTTTATTGTTCATTGCCATGGCAAGGATAAATTAGAAAAGCTGCCAAAGAAGGTCATTTTTCATGTCACTTTTTATCCTGCTCCCTCTCTTCCTTCTTTCCCTTTTCTCTCACGCCTCCTGCTGCCTTCTTTCTTTTCCCAACTTTGCAAATGTAAGGCTTCAGCTCTATGGTTTTTCCCTCCATCATTCTTTCTCTCTCCCTCTAACATCCTCTCCCACCTCTTCCTCTCTCCTCCTCCTTCTCCTCCTCTCATCTCTCTATCTCCGTCATTGTCTTGTCCCTCCTGCTCCATCTCTCCTCCCTGTCTTCACCCTCCCTTCTCCTCTTTCCTTTTCTTTCTCGGCATGAAATGTGTAGCTCATTAGTTTGCTCGCCACACCGTCTCATGTCAGTCTGTCCTTCACATCTCACTGCACTGCTAAGAAGTCATTTACACCTCCATGTAGCCCCCCACCCCCACCCCCTTCCTGCCCCTCCATCTCCTTCCCTGCAAACCCCACCACCACCAGTCTCCATACGGTTTCATCATCATTTTGCAGTAGCACAAGAAAAAGACATTCCAACCCCTCCAACCTCCCCCTGCCTCCACCTCCTCCCCCTCCTCCTCCTCCTCATCCTCCTCCTCCTCCCACTCCCACTCTGAATATACCCTGTAAAACAGAAGCATGTGAAGGGTGAGGCTCAAGACTTGAAGGAGGAGGGAGGGGCGAGGGGATCAGGATTATCCCGAGCGTAATGATACAGCACTTTGATAGAGCAGAGGGAGCAGGCAAAAAGAGAGGAAAAGGAGAGGGAGGAGAGGGAAGGGTGAAAGAATAAAGCTTAAGCTGCTCCCAAAAATCATGTAAATGCAGAGATAATAAAGGAACTGTTTGGCATTCATGGGAGTGGGTGGCAAATCAGTAGGGAGAAATCTCAGTGAGAATGTTGACTAATGCCAACTCTCTCTCTCTCTCTCTCTCTTGCTTCAGAGCCAGCAGGGTGTCTGGGTATCTTTTAAGGAGGTGGTGAGCAGGGGAAGGGGGTGGTGAGGTGGTAGGACAGGGCCCTGGAAGACACTTGATGGCATGAAAGTCAAATCTTCTCTCTCTCTGCAACATGTAACATTTTGTACTTTAACATTTTCAGTCAAATGAAGCAATGATCATGAAATACACGGCATTCTTACACACAGTATGTTACATGTTACATATGTGAGCTACATGAGAGAAATGCTGCTCACACAGTAACATGTCAGGAGTAGAGCTGCATTGTGCTGCCTAACATTTTACCTTTGATACTTTAAGAGTGTGTTGCTGCCAACAATTTTGTACTTTTACTGAAGGGAAAAGTTTGACATTCTGGGAAATACAAAAAGACATGACGTGAGAAGAGTATTAGTCTTCTCAATTTACTCTTGGCAAGGAAGCTAATGCATGTATATCCCAAAACTTTTCTTTTGAAGTTGCATCAGTTGATATTTTTGGCAGCAGAAAACACAACATCTGACATATTAACACCTCATAAAGTTTACATGGTGAACGTCTGAACAAACATTTGCCTATTTTCACATCCAGCAGACACAAGACAGGATTAGCATTCATTTAGAGTTGTGTTTCTCACCACCTGATGGATTTAAGTCCAATATTGACTCTAGTTGTAACTCTGTTTTGGTCTAAGTCCTTAGAGACATATCTGGCTCTTTCCACCATGTTCACCAGCTACTGCGTCTGTCTGCTGTTGGGTGCAGAGTTGGTGGTGTACAGAGTGTTTATCAGAGCTTTTTTTATTGCTGAAAACAGCTGCCTGATGCTGCTGGAGGGATGCTGATAAAAGCAGAGTTTGCAGGCCAGAAAACAATGCGCTAAAACAGACTTATGGTCTCCTCAGAGCTGAGAGGGACTGCAGAGTCAGTGGTCATTTTCAGTCACAGAAAAATTATTTGATCCATTTTCAATATAAAAAACATAGATTATTGCAGGTTTAAGTAACATTTTGAATTTCATAGTTTTTTAAAGTTAAGAATGGTGTCTTTTACTTTAGTGAAAGACACCATCAACAACAACTGCCTGAATGGTGCGCATGAGTGAACTGAAAATATATCACAAAATTAGGATTAAATCTCTCATTAACTCTTTGTGCCATAAAGAAATTGTCTCCCTATCTCTCCTTATAAGGGTGTCTCAGTGGATTTATTGAAGGGCGCAACATTTTCTGTATTGCACATATTATATTGTAAATAACTCCGAAATCTTTTATGTAGCTAATGGATTTATTTATGGCCTAAAAGCAGATTTCCTGCCAAATCTGATCGTCTTAGTCGCGGTTTGTCTGTTTACAATATAAGAACTCACTGTCAATATGATTATTATTTATTAACAATTCTGATATTCTCTCTTCTCTCTCCCTGAGGGAAAGGGAAATCTTTAAGATAAAGCAGGTGTGAGTGTAATCACAGTGCATTGTTGAGGGCAAACACTGAGTTTAAACACCATGATTCATCACACCACACATGGATAACTGATATGGTTCCAACTTTCAGATGTGTCAAAGCTCTTTTAAATATATTCATTGCCAGCCCCAGGAGAACAGAACTACACAGACATTTCAGTGGAAAGCACCATATCCAATATCCCCACATGATTAGACCATCACCAGCAGCCTTTACTGATGACACCAGACAGAATTTGTGCCATATTCTGAATTTTATTATAAACATTTCACAGCAGCAGCACTTGTTTGTCCAGTTTTGTGGTGAATCTATCATCTGCCACTTCATCTTCATATTGACAGAAGTGAATAGCAGGGATTGTAATGTTATGGCACCTTTCTTGCTCTCTAGTTACTCTGTAGACTCTAGACACTGCAGTGTCAAACCCTTACTAAGACTGAATCATTTCTGAGATTGGAATGACACCAGCAGTCATATCATAATCATCAGGTCAAGTCAGTTTTTTTTTTTTCTTCAGGGCTAGTTATAATTTTTAGGTTATTTCATTCCACATTACTCCCACACCACCACTACTGTCATCACTGGTCTGAGAGAGTATGACAGTATACAACACATAAAAACACATAAAAGTACAAATAAAAGCAACCAAAAGAAAAATGATCACTACACTACGTCTTGTTTCTATACAGCCACAACACTTGACAGTGCACAATTATTCAAGCAACACTAATGACTAATCACACAAAAGAAATAGGCCCTCCACAAATTTCACAAAATGTGATCAACTTTATTTTTATAGTGCTTTAAAAACTAATTGTGCTTAACTAATTAAGCATTTAAACAGCAATTGTAGAAGTATTCAAATCCTTAAGTAAAAGTGGCAATACCACAATGTAAAAATATAATGTTGTGATGACCCCATGAGGTTTCTTTGTTTGGTGTTCTTTCCCCTTCCTCTTCAGGAGGCGGTGCTGTTGGGTCAGGTGACTGGGAGTAGCACCTGAGTTCACTCAGGTGCTGATTGCTATAAAAGAAGACTGTCACAGCCCAGCTCTTAGACTGCAACAAAAACGGGAGACACTCGGGTATACTAAGTAACAAAACAGTTTATTTATAACAAAATATATCAAAATAAATGCAAAAGTGTAGAAGGGAGAGATCTGTATAGTCAGTAGTGTAGGGAGTGGCTGAGTGAAAAATGTGCTGTGTGGATGTTGGATGGAAAACAAACAAGCAGAAGGAAAAACCACAACGCAAAAGACTAAGGTGCTAGGAGGTCGGGCCGCCCTGGATTGACTGCTGAACTGGCTTATAGTAATAGTCAAATAAAGGTACAATTACCACTATCAGCATTTTAATGTAGCAGCTGATCAAGATGAAGCTAAAGCTGCTTTATAGACAGTACTGTCTGATAGTCTAATCTGTATCAGTGGATCATATTTAATGGGTTGATCATACTGTAAAGCAGCTGTCAAATAGTGAAGTACAAAGTAAAATAGTTGCCCTGAAACAAGGTGGATTACAAGTATAAAGTAACATGTGACAGAAATAAATAGAAGAAATACTAATGTACAAGTAACTCAAACCTGAAGTTTCTCACTATGACTTTGCTGTTATATCAATATCATCCCTCCACCAAGATTTTTTGTATTGTTGATATTATAAGATTTATGTTTGTGGATGTATATGATGCGAATCGGTTCTTCATTTCCTATAAGTGATCAATTCCTTGATCCAGTCAGTTTCTCTGACCGAACAGACAGGACTTTAGAAAGAGCAGTTAACTGCTTTGCACCTCTGTGTGTTGTATGTGCTTTGGATGAAAGCTTGAAAGAAGATCATGAGAACTGTAAGACACAATGAGTCAGATGTAATAAAAAGCAAATAACCAATGTTGGCTAATGCAGCTGTTGTGATACCTCTGGAAGACTTTGGAAGTGGCAGAAGCCCCTAACTAAAGGACACAGAGGACCTGAAGTTGTATTAATGTAAAGATGTGCTGTAGGTCTCATGCACATGGCTCACTCTAACTTTCAGAGAAACAGTTACTGAGCCAAACCCGCCTGCAAGCATCACACTTATGCTTTATTCATATGTGACTCACTGTCTGGAGTGGGGTGTTACTCTAAATGATGAGGTGCACCTATTAAAGTGGATACTCAGCGTATCCAAAATGTCAAGGGCGGCAAGATTGCCTTAATGTGAAAATGAACTAGTTGAGCTGTGTGCACATGTGGAGAAGGTGACATTTTTGTGGCAAAGGTGACTAGTCAACCCCAAACGTAGCTCTAGCCACATTTTTCTCTTTCACTCTTTTTACTAGATTTGGTCACGTTTTTTGATTCACTGCTTTCATCCATTAATCAAGAAACATTCTGTACCAACAGTATGTAGCCTGTAATGCATGCATCTTCTGTGTGCATTTTCCCTCTTATTTGTTCAGGAAATTTAGTACCTTGGATATTCAGATGTTAGAAAATGAACCTCAGAATAACTCAGTCCATTGCTGTCTTTCACAGAGCGCTTCCTCCCTGGCAGTTGGTGAGGATAACTTAACGACAGCAGTGTTTGCACGATAAAATAATAAGGTATGTATATTTTATATACGTGGTTATGTAGGACAGCATGTGCTAGAGGCACGTTACCTTGAGTGTGACAGATGACCGTTCTTCTGCTGTCTACCTGCTCAACAAAGAGGAATGTTTATGACTGTTTGTGTGTGTGTATGTGTGCACTCAATCAAGCATGCATTCTTGCCTCTGTATGTAAGAGTGAGAGTCAATCAGAGCGACAGTCTGCATTAGAGAAGAGAAATAACAGAGGTAGAGAGTGCAGAAAGAAAGGAATAAGAAAAAAAAACACAATAATAGGAAATCTGTCTGATGCGGAGTGTGTGTTAGCAGATTTCTATATTTTATGTAAATCTTAACCTTTCTACCAGTGCTGACTATCAGGCTTGTTGACAGCATGGTGCGTATCTGTCCTGTTGACAAGACGAGCAAAGAGAGAAAGAGAGAGAGAAAAGACCTGTCACCGCTGACTAATTACACTGCAAGCAAACAGTTGAGTCCTCTGTTTACATTTGGACAGCCAAGGGAGGCTGAGATGAGCATCATTAATCAGATTTTTCTATTGCATACTACCAACACACGCACACACACATGCACTCATAAGATTACAAATAGCCATCAGTCATGTTTTTGATTTGACATGAAGGACGGTCTTCCTAATTACCAAAGAGTTTGCTGTGATGAATCCCAATAAAGAGTGGGACCAGATGTGGTTAATCAAAACTCTCTGGGGTTTCTGGGAGCCAGCACACAGGCTGCAAAGCTGCAGTCAAAGTCAATGGGGACACGGACCATTTCTCCCAAAATAATTTGCAAACTGCTCCATTAGATTGTATAAGATATCGTACTGTATCAATTTAATTTGGCGACAAAATAAATAGATTTCCCATTTACCCACATGGGTATTACCAAGGAAATACTCAGTTGTCAACTGCCTCTCCAAAAATAGATCAATGATGGAGAGATTTTTCTTTTTTTCTTTTTCTTTTTTTTTTTTTGATCAGTCACAAAAGCAGCATTTTCCAAGCATGTAAGCAAAAAGGCTAATCACAGGCATGTTTATAATATTAATGTAATGTTTAATAATTGAATGCACCCCACCAAGAAATCTTCATTTGAATCAGAGGAATTAATCTCTCTTTTTTCTGCATTTGCTGAGTTAAATAAACCTTGGAGCTGTAAGTGCCACTGAAACATTTCTTTTTTTATCTGTGATTTTCTGAAAGGTAAATACTTGTTATTTATTTATTTATTAAGATTAACAAGCTCATACCAAACAATACTAATACCAGTTTTGGTTTGAAATAGTCAGAAATGAAAGGACTAAATCAAAGGTGATGGAAGGAGAGTAAAGAAGGTATGGTAAGGAGAGGAGTCCCCTGCCTTATCGTTTTAGCCGTGGACCACTGGTCATGGGTGGCTTCAGGTCATCCGGCACTAACACACTGGGCATCAGAGAGAGACACAAATACACTCTTAGACAAGGGCCACTGGACAGGAGAGAGAGGGAAGAAGGGGAGGGGGTGGGGGTGGGTTGAGAGACAAACAGCAAGTGTAGCTGGGTCGATGTGCTGCAGGGTGGAAGGCGTAGGTTTGGAGCGGGGCCATCCACAAGGACAGAGGAGAGGTGTGATAAGATGAGATGAAACTTCAGTGATTCACATGTGGACACAAGGTTGTTGCAGATTGTCTGATACAGTGAAGCTAAAGTAAAGTAAGTAAAATAAGAGCAAGGTAAAATGTTGGTTGTAAACATAGAGAAAATTACATTATGTTGAAGAATACAGCTAGATCTAATGACTTATTAGAGAACATAACAACTGAATGATATGATTACAGATGGAGTGTACAAAGCTTTCATTGTATCCTCATGGCCATTTATTCTGCTATTTACAGATCTGTACATTATCCAATGAAAAGCAAAGTACTGTCATGCCCAGTTTTGTATTATAACAATATCATAATGTAACATAACAAAAACCAGAGTCTCACACATTTTATTAGATTGAGCAAAACAATCAGCAAGCTATTTCTTATCTGTATATGTAGCTAGTATGTAGGGGCTCCAGAATGTATAGACTCATGTTCACTTTATAAAGTTGATAAGGCTAACATGTTACATATTACATGTTGAACAGTAGCCCATTTACACTCCCAGCAGACACAGAACAGCATTGTCATTCATTTGGAGTCATGTTTTTGATCACCTTACAAATATCCAACATGCATTCTCCTTTAAGATCTGTTTCGGTTGAACTCCTGAGGGGAATATCCAGCTCTTTAGTTTCTAAATGCTCCACTACATTCATAAGCTAGTTACTAACTTTGTCTGTCTGCTTTCGGCAGATAGTGTTCAGCTGCCACTGAGAATAAACAGCAACATGCAGAGTTCCATATAATACTGAATCAGAGGAATTTATCTCTGTATTACCCCACCCCCCCGCCCCCTCTCTCTCTGTCTAAACCCAACCGGTCGAGGCAGCTGGCCGCCCACCCTGAGTCTGGTTCTGCTCGAGGTTTCTGCCTCTTAAAAGGAAGTTTTTCCTTGCCACAGTCGCCTAGTGCTGCTCATGGTGGGATCTGTTGGGTCTCTTTCTGTAAAATTTCTAAGATAAAGAGTACGGTCTAGACCTGCTCTATATGTACAGTGCCTCAAGATAACTTCTGTTGTGAATTGGTGCTATATAAATAAAATTGACTTGACTACTGAGAAACCACAACAACAATCCAAAACAGACTAAAAGGCTCAGTGGAGCCGAGGAGAAAGTGATAATTCTCTTTGGGTTCATCACCTCAAGGATCTCCTTTCACATTACATATGCTCATTTGACACATTCTTGATATAAAATTAATTGTTAGTGCAGCTTTAAGATTTAGTTTAGTTTCGGGAAAGGTTAGGTTAATTTTTCAGTTAATTCAGATTCAGATTTTATGAAAATCAGTACAGATGTCCTGTTACATCAGACTGCAGCATTACTGTTTGACTGATGATTTTGAAGGCAGGATATTGTGTTAATATCTGCTGCCATGTGGTGAACATTTGGAACAAAGGCAGCTGGGAGGAGGAGAACGATGGAGTGAGGCCAGGCGTTAGGTGAGCTGTCAGACTATATTATAACATACATTTTGTTCAGTGATAGTCGTATTCAGAAAATGTAGACTTTAGCTCACGTTGCAATTGTATGTCCTGTTTTGTGTGTGTGTGTGTGTGTGTGTGTGTGTGCGTGTGTGTGTGTGTGTGTTGACAGGTGACAGGTCTTCTGGGCCAGTGAGCTGGACAGACAAGATACATCACTGTCACCTCACGGCTGGTCTGACAGGCAGCCAGGGCGGCCATGACAGGCGTAAGTAACACGTTTTAGCCCAGAAACTGTGACATATGCTCTCTAACACACAGGCTGCCCACTCACCACTTACAGTTTTTACACTAATTATAGGCACCACATAATGTTTTCAGTGAAATGCCGGTGAACTGGATGAAACTTGGCAGAAATTGATGCCTGGTACATGTTTGTCAGTGATGTGATGTAGAGCTAGTTTTGTGCTGAAATTTGTTTTTTTTTCGATGCCACTACTATATAATACCATTTACTGAGATGACAAATGAAATATTTGGAGTAGAAATATCTCAAGTCATTGGTTTCTCTTAATCAAGTTTCAATTTAGGAAAGAAAAAGCCTATGTGCTTTATTATTGGTAAACTCAATCAACAAGTATAATGACAGCTAATGGGCTCTATCGTCATGCAAATGCAGAAAATTTCCACGCTCACATTGTCTCATACAGTTATGCATATCATCAATCTATGATGTTTAAAATGTGCTGGGAGTCATTTTGTGACTTATTGTTCTAAGTATCTTTATACCATACCCACTTTTCTCAACCTGTCTTGTCCATTTATTCTTCTTCTTCACTCACATCTCTATGAATAAGTGTCAGTAATGCTAACAGAGCAAATTAATTTTTAATGATGAACATATATCACACACAGGAATTGCATCTTCTTTATAAACCAAGTCATTTTTGTGTCTGTAATCATAACCCATCCATCAATCTTTGAATAAGTTCACAGAACATATAGCAACACATTAACAGGGCAAAAAAAAAAAGTTAACAATAACTAACTCAAGCAATATATGAATGATCAAAATTAAAAAAGTTTAATGATAAACCGTCCGTGAAAATACCTAACAAACCTGTAGCAACAGTTACTATGCAATATAAAAATGGACCAAGGAATGAAAGGTATATTGTTAGTAGCTGAGATGGTGGACTTCTTCTTCACTGAAGGTGTTGACTGGGTCAGCAGCAGATCTCAGGGACAGATGTGGTTGATCAGCCTCTAAACTCACCAATTCATTTATTTAGGTGACTAGAGTTTGTCTCTATTTACAAGCTGCACAGAGTCATATTCTGCACTGGTTATTTTATTGGTGCCACAATATTATTTCTTCCCCAAGAGTACTGTGTATTTGCTGTTTATCAATAAGTTTTGTACAAACCATCAAGCCACTGTGAAGAAAAAGTTTCTTTGAGCTTTTCCAAGTGCATTTTCCAGAAACCTGATTTTTGTGCTCCCATTTAAAAAAAAAAAAGATAAAATGTTTAGTAAGTCTTGTAAAATGAACTGAAGTGAAAACAGTGACTGACATGCGTATTCAAGGGATACCCTGCTGTGTACAGAGTGTGTAAAATACATAAACATATAGGACACCGCACATTGGAATCTTACAAGGGCACATGAGGTACAATGCAAAGTTAAGCCATGGATGCACATGGATTTTACGCACACACACTGTGTGTTTACTGCCGTGTTTCCCAGCTGCTCATAAAGCTGCTCTGCCTACAATGAAGTTGAATGCAGACTTTTCAGAATATGGAGTTTTTCATTTACAGCTATACACTTTAAACTGTGATAATTGTGTAAAAGCTGGTGTTTCTGTGGTGTTCATTATGGTCATTGGGCCCAGTTGAGCTCCAGCTGTCTCATATTCTCTGACAGTAGAAAACAAATGTTGTGGAAACAAGAGCATGCAGTAGCAAATGAAGACTATTGACAGCAACACCACAAAACATGGCAGATACCATCCTTTTCTGTCACTGATGGTGTCTCTAGTGAAAAATACAACGTGACTAGGAAATGTCATAAAAATAAGACAAAATAAGCAGCACAAGATCTTGTTCATGTTATGTTCTTGTTGTTTATATCATAATTAAAGGATCATCATTATATTTTATTATTTTTGTAGTTTTTGGCTGTCACCTCTATAGGTGATTGTAAGACTATGCTTACACACATTTTACTGATACATGTCTTGCCCCATTAGACTTTATAGCGATGTCACCCTCTTCCTAGGTCTCAGCAGTTACTTTGGTGAGTGCAGTGTTATTGAAAACTGGTATAAATGATGACCAAACTATGGAAATAAGATCCAAGTTGCGATAAACCTCAGTTATCCTTTGAGGATAGTGAATTATGTCTTGCTCATCCTGGTATAACATAAGTACATTTGGCCTCTTATACCTCTTGTCTTAACAAAGCCAGACTCATTTTTAATGAATACTGTTGTCCTGTTGTGTTTCCCATAACTTTACAACACTAGAGATTTTCTGTCTTTGATTCTAAAACTGCAGCCCATGCTTCTCCTTCATTACACCTCCCTGGAAAGCTGTTGAACCCAGCAGATTATATCCAGATTACAGTTTGTCCAGAATTCCTCAGCCACGTTCCTGTTGGGAGCTAAGTGGAGAGGACAGTCTAATACTCCACTTTAGCTTCACTTCATTGGCTACGAGGGCAATTTAGGATTGATTGTAAAATTTTATTGATCAGCACTAGCTGCACTTTTCTCCTTAGAGTAGCCCAATAACACCACATTGTTCCACAGTTGCTGCAATAAAATCACCATTTAAACCACACTGAATATACAGACAGAGACACATTTTGTAGACATGAACAACTGTCTTATTATATCCTCTCACTCACATGGCTCTGTAACCTCTGACACAATTAGGGTCATCATTCTCACAAATGAATACACTATCCTGGCTAATGCTCATTATTATCTCCTTTTTCCTCAGTCTCACACTCAGGAATGAAAAGTCAATGTCCTGAATACTTTATAAGGCCTGCGTTGGGCCATTATGCTGAGGGTCACCCCAATAACAGCCTCCAGTAGCCCATTATTGCTGTACACTCCAGAAATGCAGCAATTACACTCCATGTATACTATTAGAATTGGCCGGGTTTGCTACAGTGGCAGCCAGCAGACAAACAGTGGTAAAGCCGAGGTCTGTCATGTGCTGGCCAGCAAGCATCATTAATGAGTGGATGAGATGAAACATGGCACAATGACTTGCATGCCTCTGAGGCTCGGTAAAGTGGCACCACAGGGACTTCCTGTACTGTATGAGGAGCTGTCATCGTCTGGGCAGCCTCATCCAAGATGGTAATCACTGTTTAGATGAGCGCTGGTGTGTTAGCTATTGCTGGCATTGTTTGTGTGCATGTGTGTGTATTACCCATCTGTTACCAAATGTTAATCTGTGACAAAACAAATGCAACATCTGCAACGCTTGGAGAGTTATTTTAACTAATGTATTTTCCTCTTCATCCTCATTAGGATATTATCTGTGCTGACCTGATGCTGGGTCAGACGGAAGGAGAGCCAGGTGGCTATCTGAATGGGATGGACACATTTGGGATTGTAAACCATCCATGATCAGTCCTGGTCATCAGAGTAGATGATGTGACTGTTGATCTGTAGTGACAGCTGTCTGCACGGCCGACTCCAGAACCACTTTATTATGCTACCTGCAGGTCATTTAAAAGTAAGTAAAAAGTCTTACATCATCAAAAGGGAAGAGTTTAAAGCTGCACCAAGTTTCTTCATAGCATATTAACAATGGATCAAATGACTATGTGTGCAATGGCAAGAGGAGGTTAGTGAACCATTAGAAAATTACCTGCATCCATGTATAAATTTGTCTTAAAATATGGTCATATCCTTATCTAAGTTACATTATGAACAATCAAAATCTGTTTTAACTAATAATACACAAACAGTTATATTGTTCCATCCCTATCCTTCAAACACTGACTTATGAGAAACAAAAATTTTTTGAGTTTTCTGTTCACCAGTAGCCCCTGCTGATGGGAACCACTCCTTTCAAAAAACAGATCTCAGGGGACTTACAAAGAAGAATTGTTGATTTGCATAATGCTGTAAAGGGTTACAAAGCAACAAAGAGTTTAGATATTCTTCAGTCCACAGTGAGACAAATTGTTTGTAAATTGAAACAATTTAGTGCTGTGATTATCCTCCCTGAAAGTGGGTGCCCTGCTAAGATGACTCCAAAGGCACAATGCAGACTGTTCAATGAGGAAAAAAAGAACAGTAACATAAAGGCTGACAGGAATCACTAGAGCTGGTTAACTTCTCTGTTCATGAGTCTGCCATAGCAAATCATGGAGCATGTATCCATGGCAGGACACCACAAGGGAAACTTCCTACTTCCTGAAAATAAAATAAAAACCAGTAAAAAAAAACAAAAAAAACAGCACTGCATACCAACATGAAAACATCATCCCAAAGGTGAAATATGGTGGAAGGAGCATCAGACATTTGAGGCTTAGCTGCCTCTAGGCCCAAACAGCTCGCCATCTTTTTCCACCAGCACTGCAGGTGTTTAATGGGCGTGTTCAGTAAGGACAAGAGAGATTTTAATTGTTTGTGTGTTATTAACTTGTCTTTATGTGACTAGACGAAGATGAGAACACATTTTATGACCAGAAAACCAGGTGAAACACATGGTGCACATACTTTTTCATGCCACTGTAGTTTGAAAAGTGTTGCTTATTGTTCTGATTACCCAGCCTGCAATTCTGCTCTCATCAACCGCATTTCCATTGTAGTAACGGTAATTAACTGTTTTATTGAAAAAAGTGTCTACAAATGATTATTGCGCTACAAGTTTGGATATTTTGGCAGAAAACATTCATTCTCTGTGAGCATTTCATTGAAATATTGATTATAAATAAATTAATGACCTAACTCAATGTTAAAATAAAACTAAATCCAGTGAACACAGTTGAGGATTTAGCAGCTAAAGATATAGATATTTTCTCAGGGGCTGGTGGAGACCAAAACAGAGCTAAAAGACTGTTGGGCTTACATTTGCTAATTGGCCATAAATATGACTCAAAATGAATGATTATGTTGCACAGAGTATGCTCCAAGTGATATAGACAATTGCTCACTAACACGTTAGAAATAATCACTTTATAAGGTGATAATATAGTATGTAGGATGTTGTGTTTTTAGAGAAACAGCATGTTCCAATTGTCCATTTTGAGCATTGTTAATGAGGCAGATTTTTTGTTATAATTAAGTTTACTGACTGTGCCTTTAATACAATAATGAGAGGTCTTCGTTTATGAGCAGGTTTTATTATGAGATTATTAGGATTTATGTGGCATAGTGAGTTATAGTTGGAAACACAAGGCAGGTAAGAAAATGAAAGGCATTTGTTGTGGGATCGGCATAAGTGTTGCTTTTACTGTATTTATTAATTTATATGATCTAACTTTCACCTTGGTTTGGGCTGTTTGGAGGAGGTATCAGCTGTATTTCTATCCATGTTATTAGGGTCACTAAACACATTTACTTATCCCATCTAGTTTTATCTCAGCTCCTCTAAAACTACCATCTTTGTATCTTTGTATGGTTCAAAAAGCATTAAACTGCGAAAAAAATGAAAGTATAAAACATCCTGCAATTTTCTCCGAAAGGCGACTACAGCATGACTCAAGGGTTCATCGCCTGTATTTTCAGACTTTGTGCTAGAACTAATCCAGAGCTTTCTACATGTGCATTCTTAGAATCGCTATGTATAAATACAATATATTTTTGCATTGTTCAGGTGTACTGCAACAGAGTGAACAGCTAATGTTTGTCCATAATATAAAAATGTATAGTAAATATAGATAGTATAAGTAGCAACTACAGTCATGTAATTATCCTGTGTATTTTCTTTAACAAATAAATTCCATGCCTGTTTCATGAGCCTTTCCATGTTCTTTCCTCCTATTCTCCTCTGTGAAGAATGAATATAGCCTACATGCTTGGCTTGTCCTGTTCTAGTGGGAATGGTACCAATATAAAAATGTTAATGCCATGCTCTACCAACTGAGGCCCATGGGACAAAATATGGAAATTTCTTGGGAGAAGTCTTTGGGCACCCATTAATATCATTATCATCACCACTACTGCCATCATCTCATTTGCATGCCAGTGGATGGTGCATTAAAGCTTTAAGAAATAAAGTTCACTATACTTGGCTACAGTGATGCTAATGTTCAGTCATATGTCAGAAACAGTTCAATATTAGAGCAGAGACTGATAGGAACCTCAGATGTAACTTCCTCGGACATTCGTTTCTGAAGTTCTGCATCTGCACCACTGCCCAGTCCTCATGTTGAAGGTCGTGTGTGTGCATGTGTGTGTTTTGTTGCATTTGGATGCTGAGTGTATGGGTGTTCCAACCAGCTGCCCCCCACCACCCCCCACCCCCTACCCCCCAGAGGTCACTTTGAAATGGAATAGATTTTTCTAGATCTCAGCCAAGGCTGTAGGGAAGGTCACTTCATTAATCACAGCTAAATGCCACTGTCTGCCCGTCTCCCTTCTTAACCAAGTAACACCCACAGATAACATCATTGATTAATACTAATAATTAATTCTCCTTCGGTACAGAACGACAGAGAGCATCATTCAGTGGGGAACCTTTAATTACTATGTAAAGACTCATTAGGTTAATGCCATCGTGTGCTCTGGTGGCACAGGGGGCAAATAGATGTCTTCCTCTAGCCGTGGCCTTTTGTGAAACAAGCTGCTTTCCCCCTCTCTCTCCTCCTCTCACTTCCCATATGTCTCTCTAGCAGTATCCATCTACGTGCTAGCCTACTTTCTCTGCTGATTCAGTGTTGGAAAATGTCAAGTCAGATTTTGCTTGAGAGGATTTTGGCAGATGGGATGAAGCACAAATGATGAGCACAGACATACAACCTCAGTGTGCCATGACTGTATGACTGTTGGTGTGCGTGCATAATGTTTGTAATGATGTATACATGCATGTATGAACTTTGTCTTGAAGTCATAATGCCATAGTCATACCAGTGTACCTGCATCACAAGCAAAATGAGGACATGCCATGTTGTTCATTATACCAATTCATGCTGTATGCTGATGCAATGTTACCACCAGAGCTTTTATTTTAGTAATTCTCTGTGACATGTTCATTAATCTAAATGTGTCATCTGCTACTATCTCATTCAGTCTCTTTGTTTCCGTTGCCAATTATTAAAGCAGAGTAATGATTCAACATAAATGCTTTTATACATTTGCTGTTTGCAACCGTCTCAGTGCCTGCGGAAGATCTTTCCTGGAATAATCTTCCCTGCACGCAGGAAGTGATACATTTACATTTCTAATTCATCATAAATAAAACAGTTGGTAGTTAGCATTATCCGTGATAACCACAATTCTCCAAGAAAAAGCGAGACTCAGCCCTCATCAATCATCAACATTCGCTCATCAAGTGTTTAAAAAAAAAAATCTTTGGGATTACTACAATATGATTCATGCTTTACAACATTACATATACATGAATAT
Source organism: Lates japonicus (assembly GCA_033238685.1). Taxonomy (NCBI): domain Eukaryota; kingdom Metazoa; phylum Chordata; class Actinopteri; family Centropomidae; genus Lates; species Lates japonicus. The sequence continues at coordinate 6,609,536 of BRZM01000001.1, forward strand.
TGTACATTTTTACATGAACAATTTAAGCGTGGTGCACAGAATGTGGCTTGCAAAAGCTGCAGTGGTCACTGATCTGATTACATGTGGCCTGAATGCCATTCAGGTGCACCATTCAACTTGTCTGGCCACGTGCGCACCATCTTGTGGCCTATATTAAATTTTTTCCAGAAAATACTGAGCTGCAGCATGATACTGTGGTCTAGATGTGACATCTTTCATTTCAGTAATTGTTTTTTATTCGCGAGGCAGACTGAGCATGAATTAGCCCTGGAAGATGTGTAGAAGGATCGGGAACGGTTGATACCATCAATGTTATATCACCAAAGTACCATTCCGACAACCTTAGCTCAAAGCATATGGTGGGCCCAGCAGACTTTGAAACTCGATACTATGTTTTTAACGTGGGATGATCTCATTTCGTTGTTTAAGCAAAACATAAATCCACATATTTGAAATGACTGTGGCATATTTTGACTTTTATAATACAATCACTGTGTGATATTAAACATGCATAAACACATCATCAGTTTACTGAATCCATTTGCTTTATATGATTGACAAATCATGTGTGGGTACAAACAGACTCGCCTCCTGTTCATTCTAATTACAGTGGTGTGGGCAACAGATGTCTGTCCCAGGAATTTCATCTCTTAATTTTTGGATGTATTAGCCAGCGGGTATTTAAAATAATTATGCAGAGCTAATGTAAAATTAATGCAGACTTCGCCCTGGCCGACGAGATGCCGGTGTTACTGTTGGGTATGCCAAAACTTTCTGTGCTGGTCAAAGACGAATGACAAGGTGAAGGAAACTTTTAGCTCATTTGCTTCATTTTTACAGTGAGACTATTAAATTAAACTGCCTTGAGTGCTAAATTGTCCTTTTTAATCATTGACTCAGCCATTAGTGGATTATTCTTTTAAATGTTACTTTACAGGGACAGCCATCATAAACCATGCATGAGGGTATGTCACATGACACTGGGCTTTTATGCATTTTATAAACTGAAATCGTCTGAGGTTTATTGATTTTAAGTGCAGCTGTACTTGCTACCTTTCTTGACTTGTAGTTGCAACAATGGGTCTTGAGTTCAAACCTCAGATGAGCCTCTCTGTTTGAGTTTGTATTTGGCTCATGGGGCTTTCCTTTAGAACTCCAGCAGCCATCCCACAGCTCAGATATATGGCTGCTGTATGTGCCGAAGAATGCTGCACTATAGCGCCAGATCCTTCCCACTTTCTGAAAACATGGATTTATGTTCTTTATGTCAGTTTGGTATAAATCACTAGCGATGCTCAACAAGATTTATAAGCCATTATAAAAAGTATGTTTTTCTTTTATTTTGGCTGGTAAAATTACAGTTATAATGTATATAAATTATTAACCAGAGTTTACAGTGAGTTCAAGGATGTTTCAATGATGCCTTTGTGTCCTTTCTCCCAGCTGCTGTGTGAAATTGAGTTCCTATATGTGTGAAAAGAGTTAGCCCTACAAGGACACTGATAAGTGTGAAATATTTTTCTGTGACAAATGTTGCTATTTCAGACCATGTTGAACTTACACCAGGGCAGCAGCCATTGCTGTCGAACTGAGATGTCAATCTGTCTATATAATAACTAGGATAGATTTCCATGAATTTTGTTACAACATTCATTGTCCCCAGGGAAGAACTTTGGTGATCATCTGTGTGTGCTTTCCTCTGGAGCATCCATTTACAACTTTGGAAGGTTACCATGGGTGGCAACAATTGTGTCTCCCTTTTAAATGATCACAAAGTACACAGTGTGTCCACAAAGTAGTCTCATAGCAGTAATGTGGGCTTACAAGTGTTGATTGCCACTACCTGCACCCTACTGTGTTAGCTGGACTAGCCTCACTCAAACTAATAATGAGGAGGCTTGTGTTTTCCTACAAATTTGGAAGGAAAACTCAGAAAAAATAACAAGAAACCTCAAGAACCTCAAAAATATAAGATATTAAAGTCACATGTCTTATTATTAATTTGAGATAATGAAAAATCAAAATTTCTTAGAATTTCAGATATGTAATGCTGTCACAGCATTATTTTGATATTATGACAGAAAATATTGTGAATTAAATAAATAAATATTTATTTTACAGTTTAGTTACAGGACCAGAAGCAGAAGAACAGGAGACAGGAAAGGTTATTGTTCTGTGTGAATCATGGCAGAAGGGGCAACAAACACAGAGGTGAGAAACTAGCAGGCAGAGTGATTAAAGAGAGTGGAAAGAGACTTTGGGCTTTAGAGTCAGTGAACTAGAGAACTCAGATCCTGGCCAGACACCACCTCGAAGAGGTCTGACCGGATGCAACTGAGCACCAGCAGAGATCTGGAATGCAAGTCCAGCCGGGCCACTGACGGTAGATTAGGGAGCTGGTGTCAGCCGGGCCACCAACTGGAACTAATGCTGGGTAAACCAGATGCATGTCAGAAAACTGGAGATGGAACATTCAAACCACTAGCAGAAGACCGGGTGTGAGGTCGAGCTTGTACCGCAGACTTGAGAGGGCTGTCAATAGCCAAACTGCAGTTCTGGCCAGACCACTAACGGGGACAAGACGAACTGTGTTAGCAAGCTCCTGGGAACCAGCAAACCATCGACCGGTCCCCCCAACTCTGGAACAGATTAAGCGTCACCCAGAATTGGTTAATCAGGTACAGGTGAGATATTGAATGGATCCCCAGATGCTGGAACTGGCTGAACGTTAGCCATGTCAGTCAATACAAGACAGCACAGGAAAAAACTAAATTTGACAGGGCAGAGTGCACTGGATCAGGAGAAACGTCGCTGTGGCAGTTGAAGCAGGATCAGAAGAGAGTTGCCTGGAACCCCTACACTGGAACAGGAGAAACCAACAAAAATAAAAGTCGACCAGGTCTCTTGACTCAGGAACAGGTGAGATGTTGGCCAAGGCAGTCAACTAAGGAGCAGGTGAGACATTGACCAGACTCCTCATTGTGATTTCCTGTGGTGACCGACCTGGTCAGTGTTTCACCTGTTCCAGTATCAGGTGGTCCATTTGATGTCTCACTTGTTCCTAAATCGGTCACAATGGCAGACATTACGCCTGTTCCAGCATTGGGAACAGGTGACCAGATGACCGGTCCCACGGACTCCCTGATGCTGGAACAAGTGAAACGTCGACAGGTGAGACGTCTGGTGCTGGGAAAAGAGAGATGTCGACCAGGGCAGTCACCACAAGAACTGACACTCAGGTCAAAAGTTGAGCAGGTCACTTAACTCTAAAATAGGTGAGACGTCGGCCATGTCAGTCGCTACAGGTACTGACACAGAAAAAAATTAAATGATGACCGGAGCCAGATACTGGATCAGGAGGCGTCGGCTGTGGTAGTTGAAACAGGATCAGAAGAGACTTTGCCTGGAACCCCTACACTGGAACAGGAGAAACCAACAAAAATAAAAGTCGACCAGGTCTCTTGACTCAGGTCAGGTCACTCAGGTGAGACACTGACAAGATTCCTCATTGCCAGTTCCTGTGGTGACCGACCTGGTCAGCGTTTCACTTGTTCCAGCATCAGGTGGTTCGGTTGATGTCTCACGTGTTCCTAAAACGACCACAATGGCCGACATTTTGCCTGTTCCAGCGTTGGGAACAGGTGACCGGATGACCGAACCCCCTGATTGGTGCACTCCACTTGGCGCACTCAAACCAAAATAAGAGTATCTTAAAATCACTACAAAATTATTCAAATATTCCACACCTTTTCTGGGACATTTAATGCACTCCAGCAATCCGATAATCGTTTAACACCGAGAAAACTTTATCACACAATCTATGTTTTTTACACAGACCATCAAATGTTGTGTTACTGCAGTCTGTGTTTTTTACACAGGCAGTCAAAAGTTGTGTTACCTCTAAATTCAACAAGTTATGTATATTTTTGTACTGAGAAAGCGTTCGCTGAGTACAGGAAAATGATCTGATGAACTAAGCACAGGAAAAGCAAGAATTTAGAAGTTGTCTTACCTGCATGATCACTGTCCAACTCAGACAGGACTCCAGCCCGCAGGTTTTCCTCAACTATGATAATCCGTTATTAGACATTTCTCTCGCAGGTTGATTATAGGTCAGTTCTAAATTGGTTTAATTCTCCAACAGAGATCCGTTCAACAGATGTGTCCGATGCCTCAGATGTCTAAGAGTTTAGCATTAGTTTTGAACGCAGGCCACATCCTGTCAAGTCCAATCACTGAGTGAAAGAATGAACAGGTCTGCTCAATTTATATGAGCTCTTTCGCGCGTCCTCGGCCCGTTACCATGACGTTTACAGACACGCGCGTTTGTGTGTGAGCGACAGACATTTTAATAAGTAGCTCAGTTACTGTTAAAGGAGGTATTTGACTTGAGTGTGAGTTCATCCATGACCTTAGATATAATACTTTGGCGAAACAAATCTATCCACTTAAGGTTTTTTTCTGCATCTCAAGCTCCTCTAATTGCTGAACTGAGCAAAATGTCCATCTTCTGATGAAGATTGCTAATTGTAATAGGAAGTTTCAGGAAAAAGCTAGAAAGTGATCCTTCATTAAGATTACTTTGTCAACAAGTTATTTGTGATTAGTCTTTCTTGTCAAATAAAAAATACTGTTTCATCTTCCTTGAGGCTAGTCTACTCTGCTAATCACTTAACTAAACACAGACTCGTTTAGATCACAATTTGAAACTCCAGTAGGTGGATGGGATGTTTTCTCTCCAGGGTGAAAAGTGATTTTCGAAAGCCAGCAAGTTCAGCAGCTGGCCAAGTAACAGCTGAGTCATTGGTATTGATCCATAACCCTTTCAACCCTCTCAGATATATTGTAGTCGTTCTGTGCCATCCAGCAGTTAAGTATCTTACCTATTGCACGCTTAAAAACCTCATCCTTTTTTATTTTAAACGCTGCCACCAAAATATGGGAGGCACTGCAGATCAATAACCCTGAATATTGGATTTAATTCACTAATTTATTTTCTTCTGTGTAACCATTTAATTAGATTTGATACACACCATCAATCAACTACCACCACGAGTCCTACATTCTCAGACTGATTGAAAGCACTTTAAAAAATACGATTACAGATAACATTTATGACATGAGCCTAACATAAGACACAGAAAATACAAATTTGCCTTTATTTTTTATTTAGTCGACGTTACAATTTCACTTTATTCATAAAATCCCCTTAATCCCACATGCTCCAAAATACGCATAGTCCCCACCTCATCTAACAGCATACTGGTATTGAATACACATATTTGAGAATATGTGTGTATTCTTGGGAATCCAAATTTACAACCCTAGTATATATAACAAATTTAAGATTTTAAACTCTGCATACATGTGCAGATATAACTTTTAGTTCAAATAAATGAGGATTTATGGAGGACTTCATAGATTTAATAAGGGGGAAAACAACTGGTATGGAGTTAACATTGATCCTTTTATCACACAGGTTTGAAAGTCCACAGAAATTCACTGAAAAGGGTAATAATAGGCTATATGCAGTTCTGCCAGTGTCATTATGATACTCCTTCAGATGGAAAGAAAAAAACAACAACATCTAAATCACAAGGTCAGTCTTTTATCGGCTGTTATGGGAGCAGCACCAGGTTATGTATCTTGATGACACTGCAGGTATCAGCGTTGATTTTCTGGCTTTTCAGGCTTTAAGGGAAACCCGTATTTTAATGTTTAAAAGCTACAGTAGGGAAATAACATAACACAGCAACAACATATTTTTTAAATGCAGTGTTTGTTCATGCCATAGCACTAAAAACACATCTGTGAGGGATTACAGCTAAAGAAGAGAAAAAAGGCAGAAGGACTTATAGCTATGGATCATTCATTAATTTGATAATAAATATATATTTGTGTACAAAGTCAAAATCTCCAGGCTTAGAGTACATGTTTTCGTCTATCCCTGTAAGTGTGAATGTCCTGCTGTAGGCTGCCATGATTCACAAACTTCTGGCAATGTACAGTAATTATTCATGACAAGTAACACCTACTGTGCGTGGGTGGAAGCAAATCGAGTCATATTGACATGTTTGAGCAAGCAAGCCGTCTGATTTTTCACGTTAGGGATTTCATGGTTTGAATAGTGTTTACATCATTTAATTATTCTCCACACGGTGAATGAGGCTTTTTATAGAGAAATGTTACCTACATGAGGCTACATGTTAAATGGTTCTCCAGCCAACAAGATGTTGTAATAGACTCACTGCAGTTTACTGTAAAGCTGTGTGTAAAGCCACCAGAGGATAGGACCGGAACTTTAGTCACTATTCCTTCAAAATAAAGTCTAGTTACACTATAATTAGATATGTTTTGTTTTTGTTTTTCAAATAAATAAAAATATAAATGAAATATTAATATATTTGGTAACGTAAAATGGTATTTCTAAATTTATGTATTTAATTATTTTTACTTAAGTCACTTTTTGTCCTTCAAAGCATTTACTCCCACTCAGTTTGTAGCTAATTGACTTTATTTTGAAACCCCCTAACGGAAGTAAGATGCAGCGTATATTGTCTCGTACTTGAGCAGTGTTTTTGTCTTACCTTGAGAACGAGTGACAGGCATACAGGAGGAGGGAGAAGTTTTTTCTAGCTGCGCCTTGTCCTCTTCATCATGGAGGCTCGGGCACATTTCTCTCGGGAGGAAATCAACAGCACGGTGTGGGAAGTACCGGAGAAATACACGCGCCTCAAACAGATAGGAACCGGGGCGTACGGCTCGGTGTGGTGAGTGATTTGCCGTGTTCTGTCCGCTGCATGAAGTGTGTGTCGTAGTTGGGACTGGACCGTGTAGAAATACTGCTCAGTCTGAGCCAAACACCCATCAGCGATAGCTACACTGGCTTCATGTGTACAGCCTGTGGTGGGCCTGGGTTATATCCTGTTCACCAACACACTGTCAACACTGATACACTATTAGTAACTCGTGTAACAAGTTATTACACCTGACACCTTATAACACATCCTGACAGCATGTGTCGTGTTAGCGCGCAGACCTCAACCTGTATCTCACAGCACGAAGGCTACCTGAACCATATATGTTTTTATCTGTACATTATTAGAGGAGATGCAGCTATAATACATGACAGCATTAAAGATGGCCACTGTGCACCTTCATCTCCACGTACAGTTACATACAAGGTACAGTGATACATACTGAAAGCCATAGAAACACATAATGTACATACTGAATACTACATGTTTACATTGATTTGTATTTGAAAATATATAGTATCATCTATATTTTTGCCAACTTTATTTGTCTGCATGTATTTACAAGCTACATGGTGCAGAAATGAAATTATTTTTTGGGGGGGGAAAGGCATCAAGTTCCAAAACAGACACAACTTTGAGTGTTAACAAGTTGCTGCTGTTTTGACATTCACATGTTTATTTAAAGCAAACATGTAAATGCATTGGACACACCCAACATCACTTAACATTATTGATTTACAGGTACCATGCTGTTTATCCAGCTGACTAGACAAATAAAATCAGCTAATGACATGATGTGTAAAACTTGGCCCATGTGACTACAGTTGTCATACATACACATACTGTAGTCAAGTTTCATACTAACTTTATACAAATGAACTTTGATCTAAAACCAAACCGCGATCTTAGAGATATGAGCACAAGTTCACAATGCAGAAGAAATTGTTGACTAGCCACCAGCTAATCTCTGTAAAATGCCTAATATGTGTGTAATCGTAGGGTTTAAACTCCTTTTTAGATCATTAACCCCCCTTAAATTCCCCAAAATATGTCAGAGGATATAACCTTCTTGTTCTGCCCACACTGTGCTTCCATTTCCTTACTGTGGTAGACCACTTAATCAAATGACATTTTTGGACTGCATCTATTAGTGTTATGTTTTTATATTTAATTATCCATACTGTAGCAATAGAAAGATGATATTTTGTTATTCATTTGCAAAGATATTATGTGAGATCAGTTGAACATTCATCCCTCAAGTTTTATTCAGAAACATAGCCTCAGCTTTATCCCTTCAAGTTTCAAGTCAATGAAACACGGTGGGTTAAAGTTTTAAGAACCTTGGTGAGGGGAAAGTAGTTCTTTAATTTTTTTGTCCAAGAAGTTGAGCAAGTGTAACATCTATCATAGTTGGCTTTGGTGTTGTCAGAGCTGCAGATATGGGCCTGCTGACTATGGCTACCAGAGTTTTAATCATTATAGTGTGGGTGTTATGGTCTGTTAAAGCTTAAAATGTCTGACCTTTAAAAGAAGCACCATCTGAGGAACCAGGCTCTAGCCACCACCATTATCTGTAATTTTGCCAAATTACACATCTCACAAAAACCATCTTGTGAGAAATTGCAAACACAAGAGGAGAAGAAAATAATAAACGGAAACATATTCAGCAGTGTCACTGGTATTGTATGTGTGAGATGTACTGTATTTATTTTAGACATTTGTCTGGTGTTGATCAGCCGCTGAAATTTCCTACATTAGTGCATCAGTGTTGTCCACAGCACCATGCACAAGTGATGTGTGTAATGTGTGTTGGTGGATGCGGCTCCAAATAGCCTGACAAGCCTTTCCTCCTACGATTCAGTGCCCTGCAGATCACTGCAAACATGCACATCACAAATTGCCAAACATTTACATGTTGATACTCAATAAACCACAGACCCCCACTCAGTTAGAGAATGAGTCTCACATTCAGTTTCTCCATCTGTGAATGTCAGTGCTGTGGCATATGATTTTCATGCAGAGCTTCGTAGCAAGAGTGAAACCTCAAAATAGACTGGCCTCTGTCATTTTCCCACTGCTCTGACTTCAAAGCAGTGAAATCATAGTGAAACTAGAAACACACGCAGACATAGACTGCAAAGCTAATGACTTGTTCTTCTATTACTGACTACAGCTCAGCAATAAATGAGAAGACCACAGAGAAAGTGGCTATCAAGAAGCTCCACAGGCCCTTCCAGTCAGAGATCTTTGCTAAGAGGGCCTACCGAGAGCTCCGACTGCTCAAACACATGAAGCATGAAAATGTGAGTAGATCAAAGCCAGGATATTTCCTGCTCCTTTTAACAGACTGTAGGTTTTACATGTGTTTTTATCCCTCTGATTGCATAACCATGCATTTTAGTTGTGGTAATATGTTGTAAATACTTCAACTCTTCACGCCCGTTTTCCATGTCTCTGTATTCGTCACATCGCTCTTTCATTCCAACCAGGTGATAGGACTTCTTGATGTGTTTACACCTGCCTCAGGCCTCAATGACTTCCAAGACTTGTGAGTAGTTTTCACCATATTAACAAAAACCCCTCAGGCGCAGGCAGACAACGCCTCTCTGATGATCTGCAGGTTTAGTTTTCACCCACAGCAATGCCTACAGGACTGTAGAACCTTTGGGAACAGGAATCGGTTTCTGTTCTGGTTGTCTAAACAATAGGTCAGTCAACAGTTATTAGAGAAAAACTGATTTGGCCTACATTTTCATACATTTACTCACAGGAGCATTGCAGGTTATGCTGTTTGACATGTTTAGTGAGGTCTAGTATGCATCACACCCCCAAAATATTTAAAGACTTTCAAGACCTGGATCTGGAAAAATATGGAAAATGTATTTGGTCTTTTGCATCGTGGGAAAGCTATGGGCATTGAGTGTGCATAATGCAAAGAAGGACTGTCATATCATACACTATAATGCCATAAGTATGTGGACACACATATGTGACACCCACATGTGATGTTTGAACTGGCTTTGTGCAGGAGTCCTTAGTGGCCTCCCTTATAACGTCTCTGTTCGTGCATGGTGACACTGTCATTTTGAAACTGGAGAGGACCTGACCTAAACTGTTGCCACAAAGGTGGAAGCACTGTGTTGTCACTGTGTGTATAGCATAGAGAAATGTCACTGTAACATGAACTGCAACAATGGGACCTAAAACTGAGACAATCAATAACAGCCCTCATGGGTGTCCACATACTTTTGACCATATAGTTATGTAGAAAAATCTACTGAAGAGTGACAAACTGCATAAGGATGAATCACTATATACAGAGACTGTATGAAGGAACTCTAAGATGGAAAAAAGTCCATCATGAAACCTAACAGTTTAGCAGTTTGACAGTGAACAGAGCAGACAGTCTGCACTGCTTTCGCTGAGTATTGTTCAAAAAATGTGTTATGGTTCTTTGTAGGGATCTAACGACATCAAAATCTCATGATACAATAATACCTTGATAACAAGTCCACAATACAATATTTATACGATCATTTTTTTTTAAATAAAGGAAAATGAAGTTTTCTCGAAAGACCTATTGTTTGTTACCGTCCAGGCCCACGATGGTATTGAGACACCTTTGTTAATGTGATATCGTGAAGTTGATGATACGGTTACATCCCTTGTTGTCTGTCATAATCTTATCTTAGTGGTCTTTCCACTCTGTGTTTCAACCAAAGACGTACATCAAACACACACTTTATTTTATTTTGCCATTTATTATTAAATAATTACACACTGTAATATGGAAATTATTATAAGAATAAGATGAATATATTGAACTGTTGCAGCAGGGTTACATCAAGTCAAATCAAGTACACAATAAACATACACAAGCACCCTAAGCTCTGTAATGCTTAGGGTGCTTGTAAGTATGAAAAGACATGGATTAGAGTATTAACAGGGTGTGTAAAGTAACAGTGGTGTGACTTACTGTGGCAAAAGAAAGATTCTTTTTATGCTTAGTTGTATTCTTGACTGAATAAGTCTATTGTGTCGTGTTTGGACTGTTGAGCAGAGGTAATCATTTTAGTGTCTCTCTCAGTATCTTCTCGCTCTCCCTCTCTTTTTCTCAGCTACCTGGTGATGCCTTACATGTTTACTGACCTGTCAAAGGTGCGAGGTCACCTCTCAGAAGACAAAGTCCAGTTTCTCGTTTACCAGATGCTCTGTGGACTCAGGGTAAGCCAGGGAAGCCAACCGGTCAGGAAGCCTGAATTTTATCGTGAAGTATCATAAGAACATTTGAAGTCATAAATTTAAACTTTTTACATTTTATGGTAATCATATAACACATATATGTAATGAAGATGCAGTTGAGGGTTCAACCTTTTATGCCTTAAAAGACAGCCTTGTATCATAAAATTACAATATAGTATATAAGACATATACCTTATATGTCATATGCCATAGACGTATTTTAAGTATAACTCAAAACTGACTTTGGTGAGCTCTTAGTGTAAACAGGCATGCCAATAAAACCAGCCAAATTAAAAATACACAAAACAATAAACCACTGTAAACTCTGGATATGAATGTAATATAAATCTTTTTTGTCTCTTTCTTTCTGCAGTACATTCACAAGGCTGGAATCATCCATAGGGTAAGTACAAGTCAATATATCACAATATATAGAGAGCTGACATTAGAGCATAGGGGGAAAATAACTTAATCCTGGGTATGTTTTTCAGTCTATGATAAATTTACCTGTATAGGGTATTAGTAAGAAACTGTAATGTGTGCAGGTCTCTGCACTGTCCATTATTCTGACTCAAACTGCAGACGTGCTTTTCTTCCTGTACCACAGAGGGTCATGGGAATGTTGGGTTAATTCATCATTGTTATCGAGTCAGAATAAACCCTGCCCCAACAGGTAGGATGAGTTGACTCGTCTCTGATGTCTGACTGCATGTCTAGAGCTGTTAGGCCACACCCTTCAACCCTAGTGCCAAGACCTGTGGGTATGTGTGTGCGGAATAGGGAAAGCAGAGATAGACCAATACAGCACTATATCAGATAGGCTTCTTATCTAAGGGCCTTTCAGTGGCACTATTGGTATAGACTCATGTATGAATAACACAAAATATTATTTTAGAATCATATCAGCCTTCCAAGACAAACAGTGTAATTTTATGCAGGATAAAATCAATGGAAATGTGTATAAAATAATGTATAAGGCAGTGTCACTTCTTACCTTTTTAACCTTAAGATATTTGCTTGCTCAATAGATGCTCAATATTAATTTAGCTGCCAGTGAGTGGTGGTTATAATCCAAACATTTGTTAGAGATGACGTAATTGTGTGTTGTTCAGACTGCAGAAACACAGAGGCACACACTCTGATTCAGTCCTCTGTTAAAGTGTTAGCCTGCTGCTAGTGTAGTAATTCCTAAATCAGTGAAGGTGTTATCAACACTCACCAACAGTCCAACACTTATCACACATTATGTCACAGTATTTTATGAATGACTCTGCAGAAACACCACAGCAAGACTTATGGTCAGCTTATACTGTAGCTGAGTCACCTCATTCACTCCCTGTTTAAAGTCTTTACAGTATTTATGCACAGAGACAAACAGCTGAGCCATGTCAGGCCACAGGAACTACGAGCACTAAAGCTCTTCCCAGTTCCCGTTTTGATACTGTGCAGTACAAACACTATAATTTTCCGTTAATCACCATGTGCAATAAGTAAGCATCACTCAACTCATTTTCTTTTAACAGGATCTTAAGCCTGGAAACTTGGCAGTAAACCAAGACTGTGAACTGAAGGTTTGTACTTCTAAGGATTACTCAAGAAAAACATGAGCAGACTTAAATGAGAGGGGCTGTTGTAAATAAGATTCTGATAAGATACAGCATATGGATTTATAGACAGATGTTTTGTTTCTTACTTAGATGCGGCTCAGAAAATGTTAATGTAGAAATACATATTGTGTGTGTAAAATAATGTCAGTGAATATATGAAAATATTTAAACATTGTAAGTATCCACATAAGTGGACGTGCATGTAAAAATGAAACACTTTGTCAGACAACATATTAACTGAACAGACAGTCTGCTATACAGTATACAGTGTTTGTGTTCCAGATTGTGATCCGTTTCTTTCCTGTGATGCAGATCCTGGACTTCGGTCTGGCTCGCAGCACTGACGCCGAGATGACAGGCTACGTGGTGACCCGTTGGTACCGGGCACCTGAGGTCATTCTGAACTGGATGCACTACACCCAGACTGGCAAGACAATCGTAGCTGTTACATATTCTTACCTCGCTGTCGTGTCAGTGCTCAGTCAGCCTGTTGGTGCTGTAACTGTAACTGTGTGCTGTTTGTCATGTGAAAACATCCCCACTCCAGTTACAGGGATTTCTTTCTTTAGCTTTTCTTTTAGCTTTTCTGGTACTTCATGGGTCAGCAGTTTCTATCATCCTGTCACTGCTGCTTGAAACCCATTTGAAGTTGCATGGGTGTCATTCTTACAATAAATCTTTTTTCCCCTTAATCTGTGAGCAGTTGACACAGATGTGTCTGACATCAGCCTGATAGTGCTGAGACTGAATGACAGAGCTGTTGCTGCATTCAGACTTACTTCCCCAGGAATTATGTTTCTTTGGGAGATTCATAAGGAGGTTTTTCATTCTGTAAACAACATCTACAGGATGGAATGTAGCACAGAAAGCAACTCTGGCAAGTTTACACCCTTCAGAGGATTGTATTACTCCCGAAGTATTCTCAATATAAACAGCACAATAGATTCTGCTCTCTGTTGAGAATAGGAACTTTGCTCCGGTGTATAAATGCCACCTTCCTCATTTCTACTCCACTGAACTAAACTTAGAACACTCTCTCTTGTTGATGTGTTTTCTGCTTAGATTCTCACTGATGTTTTTTTTTTTTTTCTACTTTGGTGTTTATTATAGTGGACATCTGGTCTGTGGGCTGTATCATGGCAGAAATGATCAATGGAAAGACCCTTTTCAAAGGAAAAGACTGTATCCTTTTATCTGCTTTGTCCGCTGACTGGACAGGTAACTTGAGGCCTGTGGCAAAGGCTTCAGTGTACAGAAATGGAAATATACTGTATGACTCCAAAATAACCACATATCAAGTTTTAATATCACTTCATTAGAAAATTGTAATGATAAATGAGATTGAAAGCCACTTGATTAAACAGTGACAATTTTACTGGATGATGGACCTATAAATCAGGTGCAAAATGGAATACAGAAGGCACTTACAGTATATTACATGCAGCAAAAGCAACACATTTCCTCAGGCAGCGTTACTAGGCCACCACATATTTTTTCCTGCATGTTTTATATTTGCTTTTTATGTTCTTTTTTGCACCTGATGCACTTTACTGATTTATACCAGCAGCTAGCAAATAAAGCTGTCACTGTTTCATCAAATGGCTTTCAATTTCCTTTATTATTCTATTTCATAGACCTTGTTGGAAACCCTACTTTCCACTGCTGGTTTTAAATTCCTTAATTGTAACCTTCTTACGACCAGACATGGACCAGCTGACTCAGATCATGAAAGTGACCGGAGTACCTGGACCAGAGTTCATACAGAAGCTGGACAGTCCTGAGGTAGGACAAATACTGTATTTGTACTATGAATATATGGGTCATGAAACAACAGTTATATTTGGTAATATTTGATATTTGGATGATATTTTTGCTTTCACCAGACAAAAAATTTGATAAATTTTGAGGATTCTGTGTGAGTGTAACAGTGCTTCATGTTTGTAAAAGCATCTGGGCAATGGTGCACTAAATCATCCACTGAAACCCATGAAAATAATATTAACATGGCTAAAGTCTCACTAGCAGCCCTTAGAGGTTACATTATACATTACATACAACAATAATGACATACTGCAGATTTAGCTGTTCTTAAGCTTTACCAGTAGTTGTATAAATTTTGTCCTGAGGGTGGCACTAGAGGAAAAGCCAACATCAACAGAAACATGCAGATGTGTTAAACAAGGTGAACACAACTAACACCCATGTGTAGTTCTGTGTGAGCTTCCACATAAAAAAGCCTCAATAGATATCTCTATATTTGCAAGGAAGGTGCTTTTAGTGTTCTCTATGTTGTTTCTTTCTGGGCCCTGTTTTCCTGCTGTGTTTTTATCCAATTTTTACCCACAGTCAGTTTCTGATCAATTGAAGCACATTGAAAATTTAATTATTCTAGTGAGTGAGACATTAGACACAAAATGCCTCTGCAGAATTGGTCTATTATGCTGTCTTTGGGTAGATATAGTATAAGCTTTTCTGATTTGTGTTCTAAGTTGTTTTTTGTCTTTAAAAACAGGCCAAGAGTTACGTTAAGAACCTTCCACGTTATCCCAGAAAAGACTTCTCAACATTGTTCCCCAGAGCCAGCGCAAAGGGTGAGTTTAACCACAGTTACAGGCCTTTTCGATTGGTTGACAGAGCCACAACTTTTTATTTTTACCTTTCATCACACAGAGACTCAGCATAACTACAGTCTCTTCCACAGTGTTCATCCCACAATGTCGCTCAGGGTTAGGAGTTTGTTGTCAGAGTAATCATCTTTCATTTGCTTTTTATGCCCATTTTGTTACTTTGTATCTCTGAATGGTGTAACACCGCAATGACTCCCATTGTACCATGTTCATGAAAGCTTTTCCTTTTACTGCTCTGAACAGCCAGTGTGAGGGAGGTCAAGAACAGGGGAAATTCTCTAACTGATGCGTCTCTTGCAGCTGCAGATTTGCCTCTTTTTGTATCTTTTGGAACCATTTTTAAATTGTTACATGTGAAATCATACAATGCATACTTTCATTTTTGTTGTCTGGACAGTTTGCAGCCACCTGCCACATGGTTAATGTCAATAACAATGTTTGACACATTCACTGACATCTACAATTTGATGATTTTTATGTTTGATCACATTGTTGCTTTACTCTGTGCCACTGACGGTTTGCAGGCATCGACCTGCTGGAGAAGATGCTGGTTCTCGATGGAGATGAGAGACCCACAGCAGAACTGGCCCTGGAGCACCCATATTTCGACAGCCTGAGGGACCCAGACGACTTTCCTGAGCCTGCGCCTTATGATGACAGCCACGACAATGCAACATTGTCCCTGGATGAGTGGAAGCGTAAGTGAAGAACATTTAGCAAACATTAATTAGAAAGAAATTACCATAGTGTAATCAATGTGCAGATGAGAGGGGTGTAAATATGGACTGGAATTTGGTGTTTTATGAGAAAGATACAAGCAGAATTAATATACTTGTGTCTCATAGTGGATACAGTAAACAGTGGAACAGTTTGATTATCATGCTTTTCAAAATGGTAAAGCAGACATTGTGTTTTTAAGTGTTTACCATGTTGGCCATGTTGAATGATTTAATATGATAATGTGATAATGAATGATAATAATGATAATAATGTTAAAATGCCAATGCAATATATCTTTAGTGACTTTCTGTTTATATTATTGTGGATGTGCAGCACATCATGAATGATTTTCTTTTTGCCCTCAGGGTTATGTTTCAAAGAGGTGAAAAGCTTTGTGCCATTCCCACGGCGGGACTCCAAGAGGAAAAACACTCTGACTATGTCTCCATGACCTGATGAATGTCAATGCCCTGACCAACACACAATACAGCCAATGGTGCCCTTGTATATTCTAACCATGGATTCACTTTTCTTTTAGCCTGGATGTGTTTAGATTTTGAGTCAGTGTTCAGAAGAGTGATCATTTTAAAACTTTCACCATTTTTTTTTGTAATGTGCAATCATTTCCTAAATGTAGATTGCTTTTTGTGTTATACACCTATCAGTGAATTGTCTTGCAAGTTTATTGTGACCAAATGTCACAGGGTTTACTGTAAGATTTACTGTAATATTATTTTACAATTAAACAATAAGACAAGATATGTATGAAGTTATTTTTTCATAGTTCTGCCCAAGAGAGATTACACCAAATTTTTTTTGTCTAACTCAGAGCGAATTTAAATCTTTTGTCATTAAAATGAATGCAGTCTGGAGGTGAAATTATCTTTTGATGTCAATTAGCAGGCGAGGGGTTTGGTTTGGTCTGGGTTAGGCCAACAAATGCCCTGAAAACCTCAGACTAATAAAGGCCCCCCAAAATTTGCAGTTACTACTGTTTAATATGCAATGTATGATGCTGAAAGCAACTAGTCCTTTAACTCATGTCTCTGTTGTTCCATACTTCACTTCTGTAATGTCTACCATGCTGTAACTTCACACTTGCATACAATTTTATGCCCAAAACCTTGTGGGTCTCTCCAGTATCTATCAGCTATTGAATGTGTACTTGACTGGGCTGGTTCATTTTAGAGGCAGCTGTGTGATTCATCATAATGCAGAGGTCATTCATTATTCTGTTTAATTCATTGTGTCATCTGTTTGAAAGGAGATTCCAGACATCTTGTGTCCATGAGACTGATTTTAACCATGTAATACTTTAAAATATGATACTGGTTTGTCGCTTGTTCCCTGAGGAAGTGAATGTGTGTGCATGTGTGCATATGAATAGAATAAACATGAGCATGAGCATGCGTGTGCGCACACATGTTTTGTGTACATGGGGATGACAGGACAGGTGTCAGGTTTCCAGAGCAACACTCCAGGGAAAACCATCTAGATTTAACAGCACTATGTTGAAAGTACATTTTTAGGAAGCATAAGGCTGTTAATAAGATCAATACACACTATCACTGCCGCTAACCCTGTTAAATAGCTTGCCCGCGAAAATCATGGCCCAGTGACGTCAAGAGGGCGGGCTAAACTTGGATCAAACTGCTGTTATCAAGGTACCCCACAGGCGACTATAAAGGCGGAAATGAGGCATTTTGTCGTCAAAATAAAAGAATACATCGAGTAATTTCCCAGCTACATCATTCATATATATATATATATATATATATATATATATATATGTCCCATGGATAGTGAAAACAGATTAAGTCTGAAAAGTATCACTTCACTGCACTATGTAAGTTGGATGTTGGATGTAATAAGATCAAACATCTTCAAAAATGTTACAGAATGAAATAGAGAAGATGGGGTGGAGGTGGGGTATGATTTAATAAAACAAGCAATAAAACATGTACAACTTCATGTACATTGATAACTACAACACTTTGTCATAGGTTGCATGGTAATGAATTTCTGTGAAAAGGACACGTTAGTAAGAAAAGAACTAGATGTAATTAATGGTGAATTAGTGAATGTGTTAGTGGTGAAATGCCAGTAAGGGCTTTATTTTGAAAGATGTATCCGGAAGTTCTGTGTTTTTGCTTTGGCTTATATTGATTTAGCACTTACTCTGGACTCTAAACAGCTAGCCAGCTAGCCAGAGGAGGCTAGTATTTCTCCTTCTCATAAAATTGGGTCGACACTAAGCTGTCTCTCAGATTATTAATGCAGATATACCACTCGTGTTCTCAGTAAATCTTTGGGACTGACCGCTCGCGCCTCCCAAATGCCGTGTTGTGAAGAAACGGATGCGTAATGAAATAGCTAAATATACCGGCTGTACCAGCAAACTGTAGCTGGCTAACGGTAGCGGTTAGCTTCGAGAGTACAGCAAGTTAGGCGGCTGGCTAGGCAACCATTACTGTAGAGGCGGCTTCAGACCGCCGGCTGTCGAGCTACCTGTGTCAGCCAGTTGCCATAATAGGTAAGATGGCTTATGTTTGCTACTTACTGTTTCTTTATTATTTGAGTAGTTAAGGGCTTTTAACTCAGTTTTAACTAGCAACGGTTTAACTTGTTCTGCGCCTTGTCAACGTTGAAAAATAACAAGCCAGCTAACGTTAGTACTGGTGGACTGTTAAAGTTAGCAGGCTAGCTAGCTGATATCCTGACTTGTCTCTACTGGTATGTCAAAGTACCGGAATACTGTCAAAATACGATGTCTTTCTCATGCCGAATTTACGAGATAATGTACTGCTTCAAAATTATTAAGCAATCATTCAGATCTAAAGTGTAGAACAGCTTTTAACAGTGTTTTAAAACTGTAAATATGGCTGACATTTTACTCTCGAAATAAGGACACTGATCTGTTGAGGCTGTGATATTCTTGAAGCTGATTGGCTCTGGGGTGGATCAGTCAAACTTTCCTGAAAGCTGATTGGATATAACCGTTGTGTTGTGGCTAGCCCTGATAGTTGCCAACAGTTAATGAGATAAAGTCGAGAATAATCTACAGACAATTTTTCTTTACTGGTCGTGCGTGTTTAGACAGTGAAGAATAACCATCAGCGTGACAGCTGGTCAATTGGTAATACATCGGTCTATGCATTTAGTTACTGGCACTGAGTGAGTGACAGTGCTGTAAGATTAAGTGTGTGAAGGAATGTTTATGCTGCATGTGATACTGACCGTAGCCCTGCCTAATAACACTGTGACAGATTTGTTTTTGAATGACTTCATATGTTAAGAAGTTCAAAACATGTTTAGCCTCTGGCGTTGTTACAGCAATGACATTGGTTTGCTTAGTATTTTTAATATAAAATGATCACAAGGGGAAAGTAAGCTGTTAAAGCAGCAGAGAATAAATATAGGTAGAGTCCAGGGTCACTGAACAATAAATTTACCAAAGCAAACAATAATAAACAGCTGTGGTAACGGACAGTAGATGGATGTATCATTATAGAGAGTGACGCTTTTTCCAACTGAATTTTCTTGTCTGCTACAGCATACATATCTGCTCTATAATGTTTTTCTCCTGTATTCTCCTTTGAAGAAAAATCAGAAGGGAGAAATACATATTTGATATTTTTTGGTTTTCGCATGCGCACCCTAGTTTTTTTATTAATTCAGTAAAATATCACTCCATGCAATCTTACCTGCAGATGTCACTTGGGTCCAGTAAGATGCTGCCATGGTCCTTACTCTTAAGTACCACAAACAACGCAATGTCTACAGCCAAGTTTGTTTAGTCTCAGTTCTCTACTTTTAGCATCAACACTCTGGCAGCCTACCAGCTGCAGACAAGCAAAATACAGACACCCACGCCCCTGTAGCTGGCTGAGAGGAAAAGGAGCATTTCTTATATATTTCCCCAAAGACCTCTTTTCTTCCTTATTATAATAAAAATTTATTGACAATGGATATAAAACAAGGGATTACTGAATGTTTCAGTGGGACTGTAAAGGTGAAATAATGGAATTACATTTTCATATTGTTGTTGCTGTAGCATTGTTTAAATGCTTATTCTTTTGCAATATACAAAATATATTTTGTACTAATTATTATTTCCAGTCTGACACCACATATTTCTTATTTTCCTTTCTTTTTAACCAATAGGAGGGGAAGTGTGATCAGTGGCCCATGAGGAAGCCACGTCGAAAAGGCCAGGTGGCCGGAGGAGTTGGAGGAGATGTCAAGAAGTCCAATGGGACAGTTGGCGGCCGTGGGGGTGCCCGTCAGCGATCTCCATCCCCTTACAGCCTCAAAGCCTCTCCAAGCAGAGAAACTCTGACCTATGCGCAGGCTCAGAAGGTGGTGGAGGTGGAACTGGATGGTAGGCTTCACCGCATTTCTGTTCTGGAGCCCCTGGAGGTCATTACTGAAGATGAGATGATGGCTCAGGACATTAGTGAGTGTAACAGCAACAAGGAGAACAGTGAACAGTCATCACCTCCCACCAGCAGTGCCCAGACAGTCCGCAAAGCAGTCACACCCCGAGGCCGCAGGAAAGACTCCAAATGTCCCCCGGTTAAGTCGCCACCACCTTCCAAGAACCACTGTCCCAGTTCTCATCCACAGACACCTGAGAAGTTACATACAACACACCATCACCACATGTCCCTCCCTGAGCCCAAGTTTCGTGTCCTAGAAACCTTCACGCCAGTTGAGGCACCTCCTCTGCCTACGGCATATTACCGTTACATTGAACGCTCAGCTGAGGAGCAGGAAGCTGAGGCAGAATATGACATGGACGAAGAGGACACCGCCTGGTTGGAGATGGTCAACACTGGCCGGACGTCAGAGGGTTACTCAGCTGTCTCACCAGACACCTTTGAGCTGCTGGTGGACCGGCTGGAGGAGGAAGCATATTGGGAAGCCCGCAGTCGGGCGCCCTCTCAGAGCACTGTCGACGATGATGCCTTCTGCTGCGTGTGCCTGGATGATGAGTGCCTCAACAGCAACGTCATCCTCTTCTGTGACTCCTGCAACCTGGCTGTGCACCAGGAGTGTTATGGAGTGCCCTATATCCCTGAGGGCCAGTGGCTGTGCCGCTGCTGCCTCCAGTCCCCTCAGAAACCTGTAGACTGCGTTCTATGCCCAAACCGTGGCGGTGCTTTCAAGCAAACAAGTGACGGCCGCTGGGCACATGTGGTCTGTGCCATTTGGATCCCTGAAGTCTGCTTTGCCAATACAGTGTTTCTGGAACCAGTGGAAGGGGTCAATAACATTCCCACGGCACGGTGGAAACTGACCTGCTACCTGTGCAAGCAGAAGGGCCGCGGTGCATCTATTCAGTGTCACAAAGCCAACTGTTACACCGCGTTTCACGTCACGTGTGCTCAGCGCGCTGGCTTGTTTATGAAGATTGATCCTGTGCGAGAGACAAACATCAATGGGACCACGTTTTCCGTTAAGAAGACCGCATACTGCGAGGCCCATTCACCACCAGGTCAAGAAACTGTATCAGATGAGGAGAGTGAAGGAAGAGTGGTGGGCAGCAGAGGGAGGGCGAGTAGAGGACGCAGTGCCTACACAGAAGGCCCGAGGACACCAAAAAAAGGCAGAAAATCTGATGATGATGGCAAAACAGATAAAAAGAAAGGGAAGAAGAGCACAGAGTCAACAGCTCAACACACTGCTTCACCACAAGTGACAGTGCCTCAGATACCAACAAGCAGGTAAAAATGTCTTTTATTTTTATACAATAAAAGTTGTTGTTCATCAAAAATTAAACAGAATCTTTTTTCCCCAAACATTTGACCAAGATGGTTTTCATCAGATGTCAGTCGTGTTGACAGTTAGACCAACCTACATCTGTCTCTGTTGGACAGGCTGAATACCATCTGCAAAGGAATCATCTTCCAGAGGAAAAACCAGTTTATGCAGAGGCTGCATAGCTACTGGTTACTGAAGCGTCAGTCAAGGAATGGTGTGCCACTGGTCCGGCGTTTGCACTCTAACATCCAGACCCAAAGGAATACTGAACAGGTCAGGGCAGGAAACAGAACTGCAGCCATGGCACTCTGTGATTAATTTTGTATTCTAATAATTATTAAATTTTTGTGATGTTATTCCGTGTGTTTAGTTGACCATTGTCTCACTAAACATTTACTAAAATAAAATTGATTGTGTTCTGATACATCTCTGGTACAGTGTTTATACACTGGAACAATAACAAATTGTGTTACTTTGTAGCATGAGGTGGATGAGAAGGTTTCTGCAGCAAGAGAGGCACTAAGATATTGGCAGAAGCTTCGACATGACCTTGAAAAAGCCAGGCTGCTGGTGGAGCTCATCCGCAAGAGGGAGAAACTCAAACGAGAACAGGTATCGAACAAGAATAAGTCTCACATGCTCACCGAGACTAACTGTAAGTCAATTTACAGAGGGAGAAACTCAAACGAGGACAGGTAACGAACAAGAATAAGTCTCACATGCTCACCGAGACTAACTGTAAGTCAATTTACAGAATGCAGTATTTCAAGGCTAAAGGTCTGATGTTTTAAAATACATGGAAACCACAGGTACAATGTCCTTAAAGATGTCCTTAAATGTAGCCTGAGGTTCTGCAGTGGTTGGGTGGTCTCACTTCTCTTGTTCTAAAGACAGTGTGCATGACATCTTAGAGGCATTACCAAGAGGAAAACAAAAAATATCCTTTTAAATGTAATGGTCATTGTCATGATTGACAGTTATCCATATGAAGTACTGAACAGGCAGTGGTCTTTGGATGTTAAAATATGACCAAATGAGGACTTGATCTTTGTCAAAAAATGTTGAATTTATTGCATTCTTGTGTTAGTGGTTAGTTAACATTACATGGCCCTTTATAAAATATCACTTCACATTGCTTCTCTTCACTTCAGCCTTTGGTGGTCTGTAAAAACTTGAGTGAATTCCTTATGCTGCTTCTACGTATGTCAACATCACATGCATATCATCTTACAAATGCAGGTCAAAGTTCACCAGGCAGCTCTGGAGATGCAGTTGGCCCCTATGCTGGTGCTGCTCCGCTCCACCCTGGAACAACTACAGGAGAAGGACACAGCCCAGATCTTTGCACAGCCAGTCAACATCAAGGAGGTCAGACATGTCACTGTTACAACACTGACACCAGATGCATGTGCACAGTTGAGTTACCAAGGAGTTAAGAAGTGGGAGGGCTGCTTAACGGAGAAACATGGCACTCTCCCAGATAACGTAATGACCCTATAAGTTTATGTTCTTATTACTATTTTTAATTAGTTCAACTCAACCCATGAGTCTGTCAGAGGTGCATATCACAGTGTGAGCCAATTCAGAACTCTTCAGTTGTAAACAAAACATGGCTCCACTGTGAGTCAGATAACATCACCAAGGGGAATAAATGAATGGAACATTTTTACATTATAACTAAAATCATTACAGCTGCACAGAGGTGAACTTTTAACAACTTTCAGCATTGAAACTGAAATCAAATCTCATCTGAAATACAGAGGGGTAGAAAAACATCTTTCTAGTCAGTGTAATATGATGAGAGCTCAATGAGCCCCTGGTGTTTAGATTGAAGATTCTTATACAATAGAAACTTCTTGTTACGTTGCACGCCATTTTTTACAGCCACAAATTAGCATTTTGTTTGCTATTCTTATCATTAACATTTGGGATTACATCTTGTCCTCAGGTCCCAGATTATCAGGAGTTCATCAGCCAACCCATGGACTTTTCCACCATGCGCTCTAAGCTGGAGAGTCATACCTACCGCTCGGTGGCTGACCTGGAGGCTGACTTCAATCTAATGGTGTCCAACTGCCTCCTCTACAATGCCAAGGACACAGTCTTCCACCGAGCAGCACTGCGTCTTCGAGACTTAGGCGGGGCTATATTGCGCCATGCACAACGACAAGCCACTAACACCGGCCTCGACCTGGACACTGGCATGCACCTCCCAGAGTCACCACAAAAGAGAGACTTTTACAGCTGCACCTGGGAGGATGGTAAGTCACAGTGGTGGCAAGAGGAAATGTGAACACAGCCATGGCTTTAGGATTTTAGACAGCAGACTGGCGGTATGTGGCACTGTTGCATGTCTCATTTTGCATTCAGTTTAGCAAGTTAGCAGGAGAGAAGTTTAACTGGTTCATAATTTATGCCCGATTAGGCCAGATTTCTCACAGATCTTTTTGGGATCTGTGTTTTTGTGTCAATTTGCTTGTGTCTCTTGTTCTTGTATTCATTTTTTTTGATAGGTTGCTAGAAATGTAATGTTGTTGTTGAAGGTAGCTACAGTCAGTGGACAGTGTAGAGCCTTCTCCATACCCACTATGCTGCTTATACATCATGGGAGTCTCTTGTCTTTTAATAAATTTGTCAGTCTTGTGTAGTGAATTCATTCATAATCAGTGAATTCAGTGGAAATCCAGCAGCACTTACTGTGGGTTCTCACGGGGAAAGGATCTCACTGTTAGGCTGACTCCTTTGTGTTGTGTCCAGTTGACAGTGTGCTGGATCCAGACAACCGGCTTCACATGACAGTGGAGGAACAGTTGAAGGAGCTGTTAGAAAAGCTGGACTTTGTCACCTCCATGCGATGCAGTGGTGCCCGAACCCGACGTATCCGCCTGCTTCGTCGTGAGATCAACAACATCCGCTACAGGCAGGGCCAACACCCCCGCCACAGCCTCCTCAACGGACATCTGAAGGAAGATGACGAGGATGATGATGATGACGAAGACGACGAGAAAGACACCAAGGCAGATAACGGCCTTTCATCTTCGGACAAAGGTGGGTGATGAAAAGCACTGACGTCTCAACAGTATGAAATTGCCAATGCATGTACCTTTAAAAACCACTTTTTTCAATGAGACCAGTTGTAAACATGAGCTAACGGAACATTGTCCTCAGGTAATTGAGCCAGGGTCCCCCCCACGCACCAACCCCAACCACCCCACTGTCTCCAGTCTAGTAAGTAGGGGCCCACAGAGTCTCGTTAGCCATGGCTGCCTCACAACTCCTCTCTCCCAGTGCACTCTATGTCTGCACCTCTTCTGTGCATCACTCTCATGGACTCACCACTCTCCATTGGCCACGTACAGTCATGCCATATCATCCCACTTACTACAGGCCAGTCCAGTCAAACAGTCTCTTGTCACCGTAGGGGAGGGCAGCAGAACGCCTGTGATTTGTGTCAGATAAGTCATAAAATGCTGCCATGTTACCATGTTGCTGGTGTACGGTTGTGAGAGCAAAGTTACTTATTCACTCGTCTTGACAAGGTCCTCCATATCTACAGAATACCTCAACTCCCTTTGGACTGTGGTTAGACTGTTAGAATGAAATGTGAATCATTAAGAAGTGACACCATTTTCCAGTGTGAATACTACACCACCACATCACACTACATACTAAATGGACATTCATTTCAAATGAATGCTGAGTGAAATGGAATTTCATTTTTCTCCTCTCATCTTCCAGAAGACCTCAAATCCACTTCGCCACCAACACTGGAACCTACAGGGCCAGCTCCTCCTCCAAGACAGGGGGACGCACCTCTGGAGCCTCCCACTCTGCGGCCGATCACAGGGGAGCCACAGTCGCTCAGCTGGCCATGCAAGCGCTTAAAGATGGACAGTGACCTCTCAGACAGCGCCATAGAAAACATTAATTGCACTAAAACACAGGAGCGGCCAGCATCGCCGCCTCCCAGTTTGCACAGTGAAGGGCAGGCGGTGGTCAATGGTGTGCCAGAGCTCAGCAGTCCCCCACGGCCCACCAGTGGAGGGGTTGGACGACGAACCTCTGTGTTATTTAAGAAGGCAAAAAATGGAGCAAAGCTGTTCAGAGACAGAGACAATGCTTTACCAAATGGAAAGGGGCTGCAGGATGAGAATATAAGCAACACCCCTACAGCAACCAACTCCACAGCCAGCACCCCATCCTCCACACCTTTGTCAACTCCATCCAAGACCCCACAGAAAAGCCCAGGACCCCCCGCCCTCAATGAACAGTGGACCCCCAGCCGAGACATGTGCTCAGATGGTGAGCTAGAGAGGACACCAAATCATACACTGGAAAGTGGTGAGCTGCAGACACTTCTTTACCCCAAGTTTAAGGTCCTCTACTCAGGGTGGTGTTTTAGAACACGGGATCAACATGTGATCGCACAGGATGCAGTTTGGAAACTCCTGACTTTATTGTTATTGTTAGCCTCCAGGTGACTGTCTAAACAGTCGTGCTACAAAGAATGACAATGTCAGACAATAAAAAAATGTGAAGGAATGTAGGAGTTGTTGGAGGCAGTTACAGATGTTAGTTTCTAATTAAATGTAGTTACATGCTGGCTTGTCATCCCTTCTCTTCAAATGAACAGTCTCCAACCTGTCTGTATTCATTTTTGTTTTCAGCACCATCTGTTTTATCACTTCAGGTTAGCTAGCTAATACTGATTACATAATTTACAACATGTCAGACTTTATTTTGTGAAGCTTTCAGATATTCTCTGAGCACTTCTCTTTCTTGTGACATGAGGAAACAAAGCATGCTACTTGTTCACAGCACAGGAGCCTGATTTTACCTTCCTCAGTCGACCTAATCAACAAAAGTCCCCAATCCCCTCTACCCATGCACCACCCTCCACCTTCTACCCTTATTATTTTGCAGATTGTTGTCTTAGCACTGCATTGTGTTGTTGTTTTCATTGTGACTGAGATAAGACTAAATATATATTTTGCTCAGATGTCCTCTTTCTGTCTAGTTCTCCTCTTGCTTTTGTTATTTCAGCAGCAGCAGCAGCAGTTCTGAGATTTCTCTCATTTACTTTCAGGACTGACCAACGGCTTCAATAAGCACAAAGACGGCGGGTCCGACTCTGAGTACAGCCCTTGCCCAGTCCTCCGCAAAGAGATGTAAGACATGATGTTTCTGTTGTCGCTGATGTCTGGTTTCAGTACTGATTTACAACACAATGACAATACAACATGCTATATTACAGCAGCTCACCACCCAAACGAAGCCTCGGGAAACCGGCTCTTTCCAAAGTTCCCTTCCTGGAGATAGTCAATGGAGACTCAGATTACACTGGTATGTTTTGAAATTAAATTTAATGTTTTTTGGTACAGCTTAAACAACAATTTGCTCTGTGAATTACAAGTACAAGTTTAAATTCTGTACTTGTGGGTTTCATGAATGCCTCTTCTGTCTCTGTGCATTAACCAGTCAGCATGTGCTTCATCACCTGTCCACACAGATAAGGAACCTCTCTGCATGCAGCCAAGCAACACACTTCTTTTTAACTGTATTTGCAGAGGATGTCCTGGCAGTTGAGTATGCAAACCATTTGTTTTTCTGCTGTTTTTCAGGGAACGGCAGCCAAACGTCTGAGGATGAGACAGAGCTGGAACCTCTAGATCTGGTTTGGGCAAAGTGTCGTGGATATCCCTCCTATCCTGCTCTGGTAATCCCTTATTTCATCTAATAATTCTCAAGCTCTGTCAAATATGGGTTATCAACAGGTGGTGTAGCCTTTAAACAGGCAGATTTTACCAGGCCATGTTTTGAGAACTTTAAATAAAACTGTAAGAGTTCCCTGAGATTATGTTACAGAGTGCAGTGCTATGAACAAACTTCAAGTCCTTCTCAGGCTGACTTTATGTTTGTTCCAGATCATCGACCCAGAGATGCCAGAGGAGGGCCTGCTGCACAATGGGGTACCCATCCCTGTCCCACCCAAAGACGTCCTCCATCTGGGGGAGCAGAGACAGGAGGAGACCAACGAGAGGCTTTACCTGGTGCTTTTCTTTGACAACAAGAGAACATGGTGAGTTTGAAATATGCTCAACTGTAATGCACAGTGTCAGACCCACCATCGTTGAGCAGGTGTGTTAAAGACATTTCAGCTGTCTGGACTGTTCAGCCCAGGAGGAATAAAACTGCAATGTATGTTAACATCGAACCTACAGATACAGAGAACATAGTGTAAAGCAGTAAAAGTGGGCTTCAACTCATGCTCAAAGGCTCTAACAGTCTAAATCTGTCTTTGCAGGCAGTGGCTCCCACGTGAAAAGGTGACACCCCTGGGTGTAGATGATACAGCTGACAAGCTGCGCATCATGGAGGGCCGCAAGTCTAGCATCCGCAAGTCTGTCCAAGTGGCGTATGACAGAGCCATGATCCACCAGAGCCGAGTCAGCCACAGCCACGGCTTTGTGGCCTCTAACTACCTGTAGAGGGCAGCGGTGAGCCTTGTGTGCACCCACAGTCAGGCACTATGCATTTCTCCCTGGTCTTAAAGCAGCAAGCGGGCTGAGTCCTGCTGCGAGTTGAATTCGTATTCACACTGTGGTCTGAAGAGGTTGCCATGGCAGCACAGAGTCCTGGACTGTAGTTGATTACCAAACCACTAGTGTCTGACACACAGAGCAGTGGTGTTTGCCTTCGTGTCGTTGTCGAGGATGTGAAGCTCCAGATGTGAATGAAGTTACCTTTAGGTCCCAGGTCGCTAAGGTCAGTAAGCGTTAAATCCCTGTTGTGGGATGTATGGAGGTATTTGCTTACTCCACCTGGATGTGTTGAGGCTGTGTGTCTGGATCAAATGTAAAAGAATTCCCCTCTATTTTTGTTTAATGCTACTGCCAAGGAATCAAACTGTCAGAAAAGAGAATTGACATATTTATATGAACCACAGAAGACGAATGAATGGATCACTGCCATCTTTTATACAAAAGCTTTTTACATTTTAATCTTTTACAAAGACACTTGTATATTATAAAGGCACACTTTGTGTACATATGTATGTGTATTATCAAACCCGATTTAATTTAATGTTGCTGTTTTTAAAATGCGTATTTCAATCAACCCACAAGGGGCAAAGCGAGGCTGTGTATATTTGTGGAGATAAAATAATTCCTGACTTGCTGCAGTGTAGGTTGTCTTTGATGTAATTTCATTCTGCTGTGTGCGTGCGTGTGCGTGCGTGTGTGTGTACATTCAGAGCATACAACACAATGAGCCGTTGTTCTTTATATTTGAATTCTCTTTTTTGATACAGAGAGAAATAATTTATTTATGGAAGACAGAACAGAACTATAGAAATAAAGCTATATTGGTTAAAGTGGAGAATTAAATTTTATTTAAAATGAATGGAGTGAGGTTTAAAAAACATGCAGCCAACATTTTAACAGATCAATTCACGTTTGGTTTGACGTTGATGATTTGACTCAAACCCAGTCACCATCATTCACAGTTGACCCCCAGAAGATTCTATTTATTGTCCAGAGCCCCATTTTGTCAAATGGAAAAATACACCTTTATAAGCTTATACTACCTGCATATTTTACCTGCTCACCAAATATTTTGTCTGAACCAGTATTTCCTCATTTTGGGAAATAAATGCTCTATTAAAAACCTTTTGGGATACTTAACTATAGTTTTGTGTTGTTGATTTGTTTGTGAGGTCTTTTCTTCAGTGAAAATGTGATTTGTCTTTTCCACTGATGAGCTCCATTCACACACAGTCTGCATTATTGTTTAATTTCGGCAGTACTCAGCATAGTGTATATGTACATGTTGGCTATAAACAACAGTTACAAAAAGACATAAAAACATTTATTTGCTCAAACAAATTACATCAGTCCACAAGCACATTTCAGTCCCACTAGGAGCTAAAATGTAATAACGACGGCAGGACTGATGTCAGCTAAGAAAATGGTGGATGATTTCACAAAACACAACAATGCATGTCATTGTGCTTTGATCTTCAGGGCCACCATACTTTGCTGATCCAACACCTGTCAGATCAGTATCAGGTGAAAACATCAAACTAACAGTGTCTGTACCATGTCTCAGCTCATACATGACCATTTAGTCCTTAAACTGAACTTAATACATGAAACTCCCCAGAGGTGACAGTGGTGATATTCTTCTTCATCATCATCATCATCCTCCTCTCCGTCAGGGTCCAGGCTGTCTTGTCAGGAGGAGGTAATTGTGAGTTAGGGTTCGGAGCTCCGTCAGTCTGCCTAGCAGGCGGCCAAACCGCTGTGGTCCACCTTGTGCAGCTCCGGCCTGGGCTCCACACACCCTGGACAGCAGGTCCAGGATCAGCTCCTGCATTTTCTCAACACAGCTGGCTGCCTGTAGGGACGCCCGGTCTGTAGAACAGGGACACAGACCAGATCTGCTTCTTTGTGTTTATATCCACATATACAAAAGAATGATCTAGACCTGCTCTATATGAAAAGTGCCTTGAGATGACTTTTGTTGTGATTCGGTGCTATATAAATAAAATTGAATTGATTATTGATTGATGTGTTTGACTTGCCAAACAGCTACTGTATGGACAAAGTCAAATGTGTTGTGTGGTTAGACACAGCTGTCAGACTTTGAAAGCTCCCGCTGAGGAGCATGACAGCAGCAGAGTCTTGTAAATCTATGAGTCAGAACCTTTGAGACAGACTGAGTGAATCATCAGATGTCATTCTGCTATCACAACCTACTGAAGAACTCCAGATAGGTTTATATCTACAGTTCAACAGAGCTCTTGTATTTGAGCTGATTGGATTAATTCAAATCAAACATTCAGAAACTAGAGAGTACATATTCCTGACCTGAGCAGAGCAGAGCTGTAGCAGTGAGCAGGCTGTACTCAGCCTCTGTCACCCGCAGAGTTTTCATGCTGTGGAAGAAGGTGAGCACTGGCCCGAGGAGATCCTCACTGCTTCCTGTTCACATGAGCAGATGGAGAAAACCTTGTTTATTTTTATATGAAACACTGCACTTCTTTTTCTGAGTGTATGTGTTTCTGGACTCACCTGAATTGACCAATGCCCTGCTGTGGATGTTTTCCTTTGACTCCACATTCCTTAGCCAGTTGTGTGTTGATGTGCTGAAAACCTGCAGTGCTGATAATACAGAAAAATAAATGTTTTTTTTTTTTCCCCAATGAGAGTGATAAATCTAACTTTCTCTGAAATTTCATGTGTGATTTTTGTGTCAGTGTCTCCTGCTCTTGTTGGTCTATTGACCTGGACTGGGGCTCATTGGGTTACTGGAGAACTGCTGAGCAGAGAGCAGAAACATGACCTCCAGTGAAGACACAGACAAGAGAGAGCTCTGGTCTGAAAAATCCAGGAGGTCAAAACCTGTAACAAGAACATCACAGCTTACTGCTTTTGAAGTAACATAATGTGTCTTACTAAACACAACGGCTATGATGACAGGTGGTGCTGTATACAGATGGATTTCTGTTTCTCTTTAGCCAGAGTAGTTTTAATTGCCATGTGACTAGAAACTGTATAAAAAAGGTAACAATTTCGTAACAACGTAACAATTTCCCATTATTAGAGCCTGTATTTTTTCTCAACTGAACACAGGATGTAATAGATGTAACAGATTTCTAGGGTCACATATTCCTGTGCATCTTACCTGGCACTGTCCTGGCAAACTGCAGCAGTCTCTGCAGGTGAGGTGATACAACATCAGACAGACCCTCTCCTTCTTCTGCATATGGCCACTCAAACAGCTGAGCACACACACACACACAGACAGGAAATCACGAGGAGAACATGAACAATGATAATGTGTTTGTGGGAGGACAGGTACTGTTTCCATAGTGTGACATACCCTGCTGTGGCTGCCGTTCTGTGCTCTGTACAGTCGATGGGCCTCCACCATCGTGTCCACTATGTGCTTCTGTTCTCGGGTTAAACTGGCAGACAAAGCCTGATAACACAGGATTAAACCAGGATAATAATGTCACTTCACTGTGGTAAAACTACAAGGTAGAAAGCTTTGAGGTGGCAGATAAATGTCACGAGAGTTTGATAATCTGTGATGGTACGTGAAAAAAATGACCACCTAATCACATCAAATCATCTGTGTTCTGAACCATTAAATCAATCAACCACATGATCACCAGCTAACCAGCCGCTAAACAATCAACCAAACCACCGAACCAACAAAAAAAAAATTTAAAAAATCAACTAACCCCAGCTATCATTACTGTGATCCAACACTGTTCAATCAATACAGGTTGGCAGATATGACAATGTACCATGAGACAATGCTTCATGGTAATACTGGATTTGTCAGGTATTTGAACGAGGATATCGTCTAAACTGCCCACTCCACCAATCAGGCCAGCTCTTTAATAACAGCCATCACTCCAACATCCTTCAAACCAATATTCAAAGTAAATGACTATCTAACCAACAATTAAACAGACAAACAAACAAAAACACTAAGTTCATCTACAGCGATCCCTGCAGCTGTGTGAGGTTGTGCACTTGTGTTTTGAGCTAAATGCTAATGTAAGCATGCTAACACGCTAACAATGACAATGCTAACATGCTGATGTTCAGCAGGAAAAATTTACCATCTTCACCATTTTAGTTAGCATTTTAGCATGCTAGCGTTTGTTAATCAGCACTTAGCACTAAGTACAGCTGAGGCTGATGGGATGGCAATAGTTTTGTATTGGACAAATTCTGTCCAGATTACAAGTTTGGGGTCACTAAACATTTTACGGTTCATCCTGAGGGGGGCATTAATGGTTGTAACAAATTTCATTGTAGTACATCTAATGATTGTTGAGCTGTTCTATTCAAAACCACTGATGTGAACCTCATGGTGGTACCAGAGAAAAACTCAGGGGATCAACAAAATCAGTAGACTTCATCCTGTCTGGGCCGTGAGTGGTTGAACCAAACTTCATAGCAATCCATCCAATAGTTGTTGAGATATTTCAGGCTGTAGCTGACCAACAGTGCCATCTCAAGAACCACCATGTTGCTATTATGGCTAAAAAACTGCCTTCCACAGGCAAACGTCCAGTCAACCACAGACTGAGTTAGTCCTGCTGCTCAGTACCTGTCCAGGAAGTCTGCTGGTGGAGCTGACCCTCCTGCTGTCTGTGTTCTCCTCCTCATCCTGCCCTCTGCCTTTACCTCCTTTCCTCAGTCGCTTGGATTGGCACTGCACCTCCGTCAGAAGGCCTGGGGAGGAAAAAAATATGCTGTCAAACTCAAACGCATCATATCAGTCAAACAAGTTAAAGTTTTATTTCATGTAGTTAAACTGGATGTCCCTTACACTCAGCCAGCATTCCCACAGCACGGCATTTCCTCAGCCGGCAGTCTTGGCACTTCCTCCTCATGTACATGTCCATCTCACAGCCACCGCCACTCTTACAGTGATACACCGCCTTTTTAGTCACACTACGCCTGAAGAAACCTGCAGTGAAGGAGAAACAAGAACCAGGTGAGTGCCTCAAGATAACTTCTGTTGTAAATAAAAACAGAATCAAAAGACACAGACAGCAGGGTAATGAATACCTTTGCATCCCTCACAGGTAAGAGCGTTGTAGTGATACCCCGATGCTTTATCTCCACACACCACACACAGCTCATCCTGACCCCTGCCCTTCCCTCCTGACCCCACCCGTGACCTCCGCCCCAGAGGCAGTCCCACCGCTCCGAGCCCCTGAGCCAGGCCTCCGCAGTGCAGCTCAGAGCTGGGATCGCAGGGGGCCTCCAGGCAGTGAGAGCTGTAGTGGTACGGGGGATGGCAGAGCTGCGAGGAGGAAGAGGAGGACGACGGAGAGGGGGTGGAGGAGGGCGGAGAGCCGTAGAGGGAGAAGGGAAGGTTGGTGGGGCTGTACTGCTGCTGGTTGTAAGGGAGCAGCTGGAGGTCAGGGTCTTGCAGGGGGTAGCCCAGGGGGTCAGCCAGCATGTCTGAAATGGAAAAGGTTGGAGGTTCAGAGACGCGCATGACACATGAGAAGGAAATATGAACTTCTTAGAAAGCTCTTCACTTATAATAATAATAATTCATTTTATTTATAAAGCACTTTACATTTGAGGGCAAATCTCAAAGTGCTACACAACAGACAATAGATTAAAAACGGGCATAAAACAGAAATTAAAAGTAGCATTCCATTTAGTATGCTTTCCTGAACAGAAAAGTCTTTAGCTGTTTTTTGAAAGAGTCCACAGTCTGTGGGGCCCTCAGGTGTTCAGGCAGGGCGTTCCAGAGCCATGGAGCAGATGCCGTGAAGGCTCGATCCTCCATTGTATGAAGTTTGGTCCAGGAGGGACAGAGACGGTATTTGTGGAGCGGACGTGTCTTGTTGTGGATT
Organism: Lates japonicus; assembly: GCA_033238685.1. Lineage (NCBI taxonomy): Eukaryota > Metazoa > Chordata > Actinopteri > Centropomidae > Lates > Lates japonicus. The sequence continues at coordinate 6,643,647 of BRZM01000001.1, forward strand.
GTGGAGTGAGGAGTTCTTTAAGATATTGTGGGGCATTTCCATGGTTGCACTGATGGGTAAGTAGAGAGAGTTTATATTCAATACGGAGGTGGATGGGGAGCCAATGGAGTGTCCGGAGGATTGGTGTGATGTGCTCATTTTTCCACACCCTCATCAGGATCCTGGCAGTTTTGGATGTGTTGGAGCTTTTGGAGGCTCCTGTCAGGGATCCCGATGAGGAGTTCATTACAGTAGTCCAGCCTGGAGGAGACAAAGGCGCGGACCAGTTTTTCAGCATCACGGAGGGAGAGGTAGGGGTGGAGTTTGGCTATGTTTCTAAGATGGAGGAATGCAGTTTTACAGAGGTGGTGGACATGTGTATCGAATGACAGGCGGGGGTCAAATTTGACCCCCAGATTTGTAACAGAGGAAGAGAGGGTGATGGTGTGGCCACTTCCTGGACAGCAGTAATGATGCTGCTGACACTGCCTGTTCTATTAGAACAAACTGCCTTTGTTTCCACAACCACTGGTTTGCACTGTGTCCCTTCATTACCACAAACATGGACTCTGTAGTTTGTACATCAGCTGTCCTGCTGCCAGAAACAGTCACTGGAGCAAATCTGTATCAATCTGCAGCTGAAAACAGTCCCCAGCTGCTTTAAGAAATTAATGAGGCTTTTTAAAAATGAAATCGTATATGTGTGACCCATTTTTAAAGATTCTTATCTTCAATTGGAACACATGGACTTGGGACTGAGAGTTGGACTAATACACTGTTGGTTTTAAGAAACTGATAAGTTTAAGCTAGTGTTACGCTCCACACTGACAGCCTGGTTCAAAAGACCATACAATATATTTCAGAATAATATAAGTGCCTTGATTACATTTTAATGTGTCCCAGTGTGACAGGATGCTTAAAACATGAATCATCAAGTTAAAATGTTTCAGTCTCATATGAACTACAGAAAAAAACAACAGCGGAGACTGATCGCATTAGCATGACAGAAATGTAGATGAATATCTCCAGCAACACATTCACGCTGCTGTAAGTCAAAGAGCGTCACAGGAATGTGGTCTTACGTGACTCGTGTGACTTCACTGTTTTTATGTCTCTCTGGGGACACAATAAAAAGCAGAGATTTGGGTGAGACCCTGTGAACTAGCTCAGACTGCTGAAACAGGATGCAGCTGAGAGATTCCAGTGCCATTTAGGATGTTTTTGATCCCGTTTTCTGGACGTCTCATTCAGTCTGTAATGGTCGCTCCATGTTGTGACAGCATTGAAACATTTTTGAGTGTGAGTGAGCAGCTTGTGTTTTGCAAGTCTCGTCTCTGCTGAGAAAACATGTGTGACCACTGGCAGCTTCTTAAAGTACAGCTGGACCAGGACAACTGGGACTGCCGTGGGATCTGTTGTGTACTGTGAAGAGGGAGAGCTCACCCAACTGTCAGGAGGCTGCTGGAGATGGAAGTATAAAGGGTAAATGAATTAATTATTAAGTGCAAAATGTTATTTTAAAATCAGTTTAAAGTTTTAAAAGCCAACCCACCATTCTTGTGGCTCTGTAGAACTGTTAAAGGGGCAGTTCGGTGATATGGTAATGTGTGTCCGTGAAACATGAAGCTTCAAAAACACTGGATCCTACTCTTCCCATAATGCAACTCAAAAGTAGCTTTTGGTTAGACCCTCCCCATCTGATAAATGCCCAGTCATTTGAAACTCCTGTTAAGAAGTCACAAAGCTCCAGCTCAGATAACCCTGATGACCACTGATGGATTACTGTGGTCAAAGGTCGAAGGTCAAGGTCACTCTGACTTCACAAAACATGTTTTGGCCTCGTGAATGCAACATCTCAGCAACACCTCAAGCGCAAAAAGTACAAATCTGCCACAAACAGATTTGATGGTCAAAGGTCAAAGGTCAAGGTCACCGGGACTGCACAAAACATTTGTTTTGGCCATAACTTAAGAATTCACGCACTAAGTAACTGCACCTGCACTGGTTGGTGGAGGCATACAGCTGTGAGGTGGTGGTCCTATTTGTTTTGTTTATGCCTGTATCTGACAGTCAGCAGTGTAGAGAGAACCATGGATGCTGCGTGTGGCGTGATTATCCACCTGAACCATTAGATGACTGTGGTGCCTCATTTCTCCTCCTTACGTTATCAGTACACAGTCAACTCTGCCAGCTGACTCACAGAAGTGAAGAGAATATGGCAAAGGCTGCACTTAGTGTGATTTTCAGCTCGAGTGTTTTCATTATAATTGTGAAGAAATGGCCCAAATGTACTGTGGTTTGACACTCTGTTGTGACTTTAGGACAAAATAGAACATAAACTTAACCCTGATCCTGTGTGAAGTCGAGGTGCATGCCACTGTCACAATTTACTAGTCAGACTACTAACTGTATCAGTAAGTAGTCATCAAACCCTGACAGATGTGGTCCAACAACATAAGTGCTTTGAGGGTTTTGATGATGGATGATTTTTATGAGTTGCTGCATCTCAGATTTTAGTGGACTGACATTCATGTGTGTGTCAGCAGAACCATCAGTTTAAAGGGCACTTATTAACCTTCCTTACTCCTTTTTTTTGTCTTCTCTCTTTCGTTCTCTCTCCAGATGTTTCCTGTCTATACCAGACTGTGACGGCAATGGTTTGGGGAGGGGGGTCCTCGCTTTCTCGGCGTGTGACAGAGCTGTGGCTTGCACTGTTTGTAAACCATTTGAACGCTGTCTAAACACTCCTCAGCCTCCCTTCCATCCCACGCACGCTAGGGAGCCGAACAACACCAGCAAACTACCCCCCATAGAGCCCCCTCCACCCCCCACCTCCCCCTGCTCATAAGGGCAAGAGGGGAGACAACAGGGGGATTTGTTGATGATACACGTCAGTATAAATAGATCCTGTGATGCACTGTGAACGCAGCGAGCCGGCTGAATCTCCTCAATAACTATTTTCTCCATGTCGTCCATTTCTCAAAGGTGGTACATAAATTCTCAACTGTGAGAGCGAATGAGATGAGGTTGTGTCGCTCACAGAGTACATCATGCAGTCACATCCGCTTGTTTAACAATTTAATGTATAAATTACCGACTTGCTTAAAGCGAGCCTGCATAACTTTTAGACTCAAGCAACAACAATGAATGTAGAAATGTTACAGCAGAAGTAACATAAGCTACTGGTCATACCAGACCACATGAAGCTGAAGCAGCAAAACCTTGTGTGTAATGAACTGAGCAAAGGTACATTGTGTTGTTTATGAATTCAGTTTTGCAGAAGAAGAATAATTCATTTCTTCTTACAAGAGTTAAATAGTCTCACTTTAAGTCAGCACTGGACTAATTTTACAAATTGACTGAAACATGTTGAAAAAAAAAAAAAATCATATCTGCCAAAAAGTTGAAGAGAGGGCAGCATCTCAGAGAGAATAACTGTGTAACTGATCTGGTCAGTAACAGTAAATGAAACATGAGTTGATATGTGTGATTAGGTTAGGACTGAGGTGTAATAAGCCTGTTCACTAGATGACCTTTAGATTATTGTTTTATTAAAACAGTTAAAAACTATATATTCACTTTTAACACTGGTAGCATCTAAGCAATGTGCAGATAGTTTTGGTCTTATTTTCCTAGGTGTCCGGTTTTCATTAGATTAGGATTAGCCTTTATTGTCTTCCGTACCACTGAACTACTTTCTACTGAGTTTCATAGTCCCTGTGAAAACAGCCAACAATTTGTTCTGTGGATTATTCAGAATAACAGGGACAGGAGATGCAATTAGTCAAAGGTGACAGCACCACAAAGAAAATGTTTTCCATTTGTTGTACTGGGTTAGACTCAGGAATCCTGTAAGTACATGTCTAAAAATGTGAAGAAACTGAAGCTAAATGAAGTGAGAAAATTAGGTTTGTAATTTGTGTGAACTGACCCTTTACAACAGTAGGAAACAAGAGTATACCAGCTCACCTTGCTCCTCCAAATATGAAATATCTACCTGACACCAGTGATGTAACAGAATCATTTGAATTCTTTACCATGGACTGATAACACATGCAAATTACATTCAAATCACATAACATGAACACTCATGTCTGAACATCCAGTTTGACGTGCTCAGACAGAGCATCATAAAATCTCTTATCAGTCCCTCTTCAGTGGTTTATCTGTTACTGTCAGCATGAGTTATGTCTATTACAGCACCGAAAAGACAGAGGCAGAAGGAGAAGTGTTTCTGTGGACTCACCGTAGTACTGGAGCTGCTCGGTGGAACAGTAACCATCCGAGGCGGAGAGAAACCCCCCTGACGAAAAGCTCATCTCCAACTCAGTCCACTCTCTCATCTGGACAGAAGATCCTCTCTTCAGCTCGCAATATAGGAATCCTTTTCCACACACACGCATGCAAAGACATAAACACACACACAGGCAATTACTCAGAGGATGCGTCCAGGTCTCTTGGCTGTCCAGGCTGATATCCCAGCCTATTTTTAAAAAGCAGAGAGGAAGAGTGCAGCTGAGGCTTTTGGTCTATGGTAGATGATGTGCTGGAGGAGGTCTCAACCGTCCCAGGGGGGAGAGACAAAAGGGAAAGCGGGGACACCCAGGAAGGACGGGGATGGGACTGTGGTCCAAACAGCTGGACCTGGCTAGGACTTCACAGATCAGGAGACAGTGAAGATGGATGGATGGAGGGAAAGATGGAGACCTTATCCCTCATGACCAGTGGGAGGGACACTCAACACTCATGGTGTGTGTCTGTGTGTGTGTTGAGATTTGGATGGGATAGATCCCAGAGTGCAACAGCTGGGTTGAGCAAAAAACATTTTTCAATTTACTCTGATGAGTTGGACCAAAAAAAATCTCATCAATAAAAGAATTGGTCAAATGTATTTAAAAAAAAAAAAAACAAATTCCACAATTTATATTGAAATATTTTTTACTCTAAATGTGTGCGTGTGTGTGTGTGTGTGTGTTTTGTGTGTCTGTCCATATTTGTCCTCCAAGCCTTGGGAGTCTGTTTACTCTGTCTTTTGTTTACTGCTGCTCTGTTTGTGCTGCAGTTAATATTGGACAGCAGTTAGATTTAAGGGGCCTGAGGACCTCGGCCTCCCCCACAGACAGTTAACCAGGCCGAGCAAAGAGCGAAAGGAGTCGAGGCCTGAACCGCCCAGAGGAGACAGAGGAGTGACCTCAGCACTGGCCTGTAGATCTCTGAGCAGGGCTGTTTGACATGCAGCATGCTCACTGAGGATTAATGGCGTCCTCCCACCCCGCACATCATCCCTTTCACCCGCTCATTATGGGAACCAGGGCTGACCGGTGAAAAGCAAAGGGGGAGGGAAGAGCCAGTCATGGTCACTGAAGCTGTAGCCTCCACTGGACTGATTCACGATCGATCACCATGACAAATGAAACAGGAATTTGGTTGCAGGCTACACAATGTCTTTCTTACAGTAAATTGGTACAAATGTGGCCACAGTTCACAATCACAGCACTGCTTCAAGGCAGAAGTACAAATGTAAAGAAGGAGAGGAAGGAAAAAAGTGTCCCACGTCAAAAAACTTCAGTAACTTTTGTTGTGATATAAAAACTGAAAAAAATAAATTTGAAAAAATTGAAATTAGCAAAGTGTCCACAAGATTGAGAAATCCAAATGCATAATTATAACAACTTTTGAAGAGAGCAATTAAAATCAAACTAAAGACAACAAAACTAAATGAAAACATTACTTAAAATGCAAAATTTCTATGTATATAATAATAATAATAATAATAATAATAATAATAATAATAATAATAATAAAATTGAACAGACAGGATGACTTCAACATTCTTAATACACTTTGTGAGGACCAGAGGTGAGCCAAATGTGAGAATTATATTATGTACAGTATATAATATAGACACATTAGCGCAGAAAATGCAGCAGGTTTTAACCTTATGATGGTAATAGATGATGAAAAATTATTACAGCACATCACGTGGAGAAGATGAATGTCTGTCATGAATCCATCTAATAGTTATGTTGTTGTAGTTGTAACAATTCATTTAAATCCACAAATGTCAAACTTGGCACTAGGGGAAGGCAGTGTCACCAAAGTCATTATTTCATCATCTGGTAACCATGAATGTCTGTAAAAAAAAAAAAAAAAAAAAAGAAACTGTGCGCCTTTCTATCCAATAGTTGTTGAGATATTTCATTCTGGACCAAAATGGTGGACTGATTGATAGACCAGCAGTCTCATCCCTTTTTTAGCCATGATGTTAGCATGACCAAAACACAAGTAAGTGAGATGACGTTAACTCACTTAAGTTCCTAAATAAAGTGAGCTTGTATTGTGATCTCAGAAGTATCTATATTCTTCAGATTGAGTTTTCAGACTGAGAGTGATGATGACTAAATAATATCGAACCATCTGTGTAAAATGCAGTGTGTCATAAACAAATGCTGCTCTGATAGATTGGTGATAGTGTATGGAATAGCTCACACTGTTATTTCTCAGTTAACAACAGTGTGTCACCACATACGTGACAAAACAAGCCATCAGCTGACCTCTGAGGAAGGAGAGCAGAGAACAGACAGCAGCTCTGAGAGTGACACTAAACGATGGGGACAGTATCAGAGAGCGCGCAAATGTCGCCGTGGATCTTCTGGAGGTGTCACACTGTTGGACACATTGTTGGACACGGGCCTGGATGTGAGGGCTCGCCTCAGGGGAGATGAGTGTCAGGAGAGAACGAGGAGAAGAGTCAGAAGGAGAGAAAGACTTTTTAAGCACGTTCACATTTAACATGGTTCAACTGGACTTCCCTCAATCCGTTTGCTTTGCACCAACTGCACCAAGACGCAGTTAAAGGAAAGGAATGTAGCATGATGAGATGAACCCTTGAAAAATGGATTACAGTCTGGCATTTCCACTTAACCCAAACTTAAACAAACCAAACAGAAACATACAACTAAGTCAGTGTTCCCACTATGGTTTGAACCAAAGAAAACAAACTAATGGTATGTTCAGACTCTTGAACCTCATTAGTCCTGAATCACTCACAGAGCAGGCCTGGAGATAAATCCAGCACATCATAAATCCCTTCAGGTCGTCCTCTCCGTGTGGCCAGCCCCTCTCTTTATCAGAGAGCTGCTGGCTGGTAGCTGCAGTTCGATAATGGCCTGGACTGTTTACTGATCCCTGCAGGAAACTCACGCTCACAGTGAAGTGGCCTCAGGATTTTTTGAGTAAAGTCCATAGCTTATATCAGAGCATATGCGAGTGAGAGCAGTTGGGAGGTATTTGGCTATCATGAGAAGGAATGTAAATTGTTAAGATATGTCCACTTAAAGCATTTGTTTGAAACTGTTTCCTCTGTTCTGTCGAGGTTATTGTGAGTTTGGACTTTCAAAATACATTGCACAAAACAATTAATCAAAACAATACCCTACTTGACCTTAATGCAGCATATAAAAATGGCACTCATAATAATACTCATAATCAGAAGCAACCAGCAGCCATCCCTGAGGAAGGTGATGGGGGGGGGGGAGCAGATTTTACAGGGTTCTTCTCACCTGGCTAACATGTTTTTAAGTTTTTTCCTTCTTTTAAAATAGTCTCCCTGTCAGATCACAGGTTCAACTCATTTTCAGTGTTTTAATGCCTAAAGCTGGCACTGTTTGACACTGGTCATTAAAAAAAAACAAAACATTTTCATTCCTTTGGTGTTTTGTCTGTAGATTTCTTGTTTGATATAAAATCATTTAAACAATTTCCAATTAGCCACCACTGAAACAGCAATAAAATGAAAAGAATCTACATCAGCACAGTGCAGAAGAACTGTGACTTTAAATATCCTTTTTTTAATGCCCCTCTAGATTCGATCAGTTTCTCCCAATCCAGTACTTACTGAGTCAGAATCTAGGACATGAACCTGTTTAGGTCAAGATCACTAAACACCACCTTCAGCTGCGTTAGTCAGGAACAGAGCCTGTGGACTCACCGCTGATGAGACCTTCCTGCTGTGTGGAGCGTCCCAACGTCCTCTCGCTTTGTCCAACTCTCACTTTTTGTAATGTTGACTGCAGCCCAGCCTCCAATCTGTCTCTCTCTCTCTCTCTCTCACACACACACACACACACTTAAATATAGACACACACACACAAAGTAAACAGAACCTTTCAGATGAGACAGTTGCTCATCATGTGTGTTTTTGCGGCACATGTGGGACCTGGACCAAAGATCTTCTTCTTTTCCTGTAAATGTTCTGTTGCAGGACAAAAATCTGTCAGTGAGGAGAAGAGATGATTCATTGACCTTTTTAAGGGAACGAATTGGGGGAAACATGAAAAACACAGCTGGGGAATAATAGCATGTGAAGGTAATGTGCGTCGCCATGTTTGTCAGTGATGGGAAATTATAAATAAACCAGATCTACCAAACAAAATCCCAGTATGGGGCTCTGTGGTTGCACTAGGGATTTGAACTGTCATCCTTTAAGTCTCAAAGGACCCCCCTCCTCTGCTAGTAGAAACTGGAATCGTCTCATTAAGAAATTGCCAGTATGGAGTGTTTATAAACAGGGTCTTGTTCATCTCTGGTGATGGATGCATGCTCCCTATCACAGGCTCTTCCTGCTAACTCCCCAATCCGCTTAACAGACTCTCTGCCACTGTTTCCCAACCACACACTGAGACACCCTCCACCTCCCAACACAGTTCTTGGTTACCTGCCTCCTCAGTGGGTGAGCCTAACTAGTTGGTCCATGTTGTGGTGGAGGTGACCCACTGCTCTGTGGCGCAGCCCAGCTGCCTGGCCAACTGTGTAACTGTGTGCTGTGGGTATGTCGCAGGAGGAGGAAAGAGTGGCCAGTGAATCTGTGAAAACCTTGCACGCACGCTGCATGCAGAGGAGGAGGGCCTTGCCTCTTATGTTGTGTGTGTGTGTGTGTGTCTAATAAGTGTGTCTCCCTGTCCGTGTGTCCAT
>BRZM01000001.1:7282204-7308044 GCA_033238685.1 Lates japonicus
TTCAGTATGTGGTGGTTACGTATTGCTAAAGACACATACACTGCATACAGTTTATTATAATCCAGGGAGATATTGATGTTTTACCATCAGTGTGATTTATTGTCCCACAGAGTAACAGTGTCACTCTTAGCAGGTGATGTGTTTATTGTTGCTTTGTTTTAGGGTCACTCGACAGATTCATATTTCATTTGTGAAGTATATGTCTGGGCCATGTCAGCTGACTCTAAATTTGGGTTCAAGGCAGCTGTGTAATTTAAAGAAATGGTACAAGGCACCATCAATTGAGCATCATGGGAGCTTGAAAAGTCATGTACTTACTCTAATATTTCACTTTTCTGCTGCACTCAATCAACCCTCTCCCTGCACTGTGGGAGAGAGAGTAAGTTAGGAAATTGAAGGCAAAGGTTGTTATATGTAAGAATCCCCACACCACACTTCCTGATTTATTTTGTTTGCTCTCCCCTGACTCTTTTCCCTCGCTTACTTCTCCTTTTCCGCTCACTCATTCTCCCTCTCAATGTCTTTCTCGCTCTCCCTTCACAATTATCTCTTATAGCCTGTGAGGTGATTAATGGGTTTCATTTGACGTCCTCTCCTACCCTTCGCCAAGCACCAACAAATAAAACCAGGGCCCAACACACAAATTGTCCCTCAGAAGAGCCGTAAAACTGGGGGAAATACGGGGGCTGCAAAGACAATGAAGCAGAGAGATCTGGCCTTTGGAAAGAAAAACATTTGCCGAGGAACGGCCTGGAACGATTTCCTCTGTAGCCTCACTCCCCAGAGAAATCCCCCTACTGCTAATCTACAGTTATTGCTACTGCTGACGGCAGTCTCCAAATTAAAGAAGGGAGGGGGATAAAAAAAAAAAACACTTAGACCTTATCGTCTCTCCATTACTTGTTGTTATAAACACATTTTGTTTTCTGTGTTTTGAAGAGATCTTGTAGGAGGCGTTATTTGGCTACTCATTGGTGTAAAATTTCTGAATTAGAAAAGACAGAGCTCACTGATTCAGGAGTTATTTGTTTAAACATTTTAAAGCCTGGATTTAGGTATAACACTGACCACCGTCTCTGCCACTTACTGAGGCCATAAAAATCCAGATATGGGCGAAGAGAACTTCTGAATTTCCAATGTCCACCCCCCTGGACATGCAGACTCGGCTCTTGCAGACTTTGGTCATACGTATTGTGATGTGTCTGCAAAATGACAGAGCCTTGAGGTGATCAAATACATTATAAGGACTTCAGACCTCAGTCATTGCCAGGGATATAACCAATGCCAAGACCATGGCCCTGTAATCCATCTCAGAGGATTATTTAATAGTTTTGAATTGAAACTGGCATCTTGGCAATTTAGCTCACTAAAATAAAATAACAGCAGTAAATGTGTAGGTATGGTATATTTGTGTTATATGTATCTGAACTGTTGTTTAAGAACATGTCTAGGTCATTTTTCCAGCTTTTTGTGCTGGCTTTCAACCCATCTCATGATCTTCATCAGTAGATGGAGCTCATCATTGTACAGACACACACACTATCACATTCATGGACCCTAGAGAAAATAAAAAAAACCTGCTGAATTTGATGATCCTGACTTTTCCTCCAGTGCCACCAGCAGATCAAAGTTTTCACTAATCCTGTGAAATATTGTCATACATGAGCACAACATTTGGTTCAGACATTAACCCAGAGGACTGATCCTCGTTGAGTGAAATGAGGATCATGAAATTTGGTGCACATATTCATGTCTTGTTTTTTGTCTGATGATCCTCCTTTTCCCTCATCGCCATCACCAGGTCAAATTGCAATTGTTCACTATAGGCAGCTGTAAAACTATGACTTCCTCATCAGTCAGTCACACTTTGTGTTTACTGCTAATTAAGCACATTAGTTTAATATAGTGGACATGCTAAACATTACATCTGTTTAAGCATGTTAGCATTGTTATTCTGAGCATGCTAACGTTAGCATTCAGCCAAAAGCCCCATCGTGCTCAAGTACAGCCTCACACATCCGTTAGAAAGGCTGTAGGCTGAACTGGCAGTTTACAGCTTGTTGTCACAGTCATATAGAGCTGTAAGTGAGAAGAGACTATTTCAGTCATCCCTGGTTCCAGAAGTAAAAGTCTCATCAATTATTCCCATAAACAGTTTACATGACTCACTTGGATCTCCATGAAACTGTATCAGACGATATCAGATTCCACGATAAAAAGTTGAAGGTAAAAGCTTGTGAAGACAAATTAGAAGGGGTTTGAAGTTTATGATGACTCTCAAGGGGCATTTAGGCAAGAAACATCGAATCATCAAGATTTAAACTCTTTCATGTGAGCTGGTAATGGAGGGCAAGAACTAAAAATTACTCTGGGTTCTTTTTTGACTTGTGTTTCCAGCAGCTATGGCGCCATGTTTTGTGAAAAATGACAAAGCATTTTGAATATCCAATCTTTCTGATTCTTACCTCTGGTTTATTCTTTATAGCAGCAGCGTTTGAGGCTCAGGAGTACTGTAGTATTTATACTCACTCACCATGACCTGGTGGCCATAACATAAACCTAAATGACTGTAAACTTATCCAGGAGAGTCCTGTGTTTTGGTGTTAACAATGTTGTTTCAAGAAAAAGGAAAACGCTTCTGCAACTCCCTCCCACTTCCCAACTCTATTACTATGAATTATGGGGAACCTTTCAGACAAAATGTGGTGAAGTGGCAAAATAAGACTGGACATTTAGATTCAGCTGAGGAACCTCAACCTCAACGTACTTCCACTGAGGCCTGAAAGTAACAAGAGTTCTTACAGTCAACGTCAGCACTATGTTCATAACAAGCATAAAAGACAGATGTCCACCAGCACTTTGCTGCTTCATTTATGGTAACGTATAGTCACATAGATAGCGAGTGGCCTTTCTTTTCCAACATGTCCGTCAGCTTTATTCCAAAGTTATTCTGTAGGAATGCATGATCAGTGCTTAATGTAATTAATATAAAGTTCAAGCATATGATCACAGCTCTGAGCATCTCTGTCCCTGTACATTGTTAGACTGAGGTGAGCATTTCCTTCTTGCTCTAGGCCATTTTCAGCAGTCTTATCCATGAGGCATGGTGGGAAATGCCAGCCAATGACATTCAGCCCAGTAAAGGGTACATCAGTCCATCTGCTTTGCGGTTCGCAGCTGTCTGACCACTTACCAAACCCTGTCTGGGCATCATTACGTTATGTTCGCCATCCTTCTGACAAGTGGACCCTATGTGAGACAAATACAAAGGGAGCCTCCAGGTCATCCAGGAGTGGAAGTACCAGAGAGGAAAAGGACAAAACTAATGTTACTGTGCCACGCTCACTGCTACCGCTCTACTGTGGTGATGAAAAGTGTCCTGACATGCCATAACAGCATCAGTACATACATACAGCGTGACATTTAAGTCATGCCCAATGTCTTTTCACATACACATGTCTTTTTTCCCCTGTAGGGATGATCAAATACCATTATCATGCAAACAGCACACCAGCAGAGGCAGGCAGCCTCCTTAAAGTTTACAGATATTCATTTCCCAATTAGCAAATGGTAAAATGCAACCCACACACCCAGCCACGGTAAAGATATTCAGCAGAAGTGGATCTCCAATCAGCAAAGTGCCGGGGGTACACCACAGTGCTTTACATTAACAAGGAAACTAAAGCAATGTGTAAGTAAGGGAAGATATAAATCATTCAAATCACCTGTCTTGAAACCTTGAAGGAATTTATCGCCAAGTGTGGAGTGGGAGGGTGGCGGCAGCAGGGGTGGGGGGTCTGAGTGAGCTTCACAAGCCTTTCAATAAACATATTAATAATTTTGAGAGTCGTTAGCAGTGGTCCACACTCCTGATCTTAAATCGATGCATTGAGGATAAATTAAATGCCACAGAGAGGGGAGGGAGTGAGCGGGGGAAAGAAGGAAGTGAACTGAGGCAATATTACAAGGTGATTAAAACAGTGTCTCTGTGAATTGCTACACTGGGAGGCTGGGGGTGCAGTGAGGAACACAGGTGTAAAACAAAAAGGCGAGAGGCGATCTTTTAGCCCTGATTTGTTGAGGAAGCACAGATTCCAGCTTTTACATTTTAACATCTGTAAAGCGTCTGGTGAAAGGTATTCTACATGCTCAGGCATCAGTGACACTGACTAGTTCCTTCGAACAGAATACTCTTTTTAACACAACAACAGGCTTTCATCCACATTTCCAGCTCAGTGATGAGTGAGTGCTGGAAGGAGCCTTAAACCAGAGCACATTGTTTCAATGTATGTGTACTGTAGATATACTCTTGGTAATACTACATAGTCTATCATTGTTCTATCTGAATTCTGATCCTCCACAGGAAGTATGTTTGGCTCTTGCTTTACACTGGATTAGACTAATCTGATTTGAGCCCGTGATGAATCCTATTGGATTTTTGACCCTCATTTCACTTGCGATGGCATAACCTGCAGAGGCAGGAGAGTACTAAAGAGTAAAATTGGTGTGGAGATGAGGGGCAAGACGAGATCAAACAAATAACACAACCCGCCTTGGAATCCAGAATGACTGAATGCGCACTAAATCTGCATTTACTCACGAGACGTAACAGGGGCATTAGGACAGAAAAAGCAAATTATTATGTTTGTACAGCAAAATCCTTTGAATTGCAGATGAAAGCAAGTAAAACCTATTAACTGCCTCATAATATGCTGGTGGCACACAAGCTCTTATCAAAACACACTATTATACAGCCCCTGGCAGACAAAAGCAGTGGTATGGTATGGCTGGATACGTTACAAGGATGATCGCGGCTTTCGCTTTGAGGGTCCCGTTCATTCCAAATGTCATATTTGCGTAGCTTTAGATGAAAAAAGAAAAGTTCATTGCCGGAGTGTCTTTAATCCACGGGCTGACATTTTTTTATTGCTCAGCAGCAAAGTGATTTACACCGTCCCAGCAGTGCAGCCTGAGGAGTAATACCATCAGTTTGCCCTAATTCAGTTTCAGTGACAAACCTCTCACACTGGGTAAACCCATTCCCTCTGATCACCTCGCTGCGTAAATGGCCGGCAGTAAGGAGTGGGAGTTTGTAGCGGAGAGCCCACTGTCCCAGAGAGTCATCATGACTGCAATGTTTGAAGCCAGATTACTGTCAAAACCTGAAATATCCCAATAACAAGCAGGTCAGACAACATTTGGTACCACAGTGGCTTCAGTGGACAGAAATATAAAATCTCATAATTTGATGTCGCTAAAAATAAATATAGTTCATGTTGGCTCAAAGGAGAACTCACTGATTATCACATCAAACTCAGTTCACATTTCTTCGGGAAAGCCGCTGCATATGTGGGAAAAAAAACTGTATACAGCAGTTTGTGGCTTGAGAGGGAGCGGCACAAAGTTTGCTAAAGTTGAAGCAGTGTCAGTTGTTGGGCTGAAGACTACAAGTCTGAAAACTGAGAAAATCTGCTGATGTGGAGTCAGAGAGAAGTAAGCTTACCAGACCTATGTAGCTACTACCCATCTCTGCTAGAAGCTCAGAGCTACATTAGCTGCTGCTAACATAAAACACTGGAACTCCTGGCCAAACTGCTGACAGTCAGGTTGAGTTGTTGGTTATGTAGGCTCCAGTATTTGACAAGAAAAATGCATGGAATAAATAAGACGACTTTACTTTTTTTTCCTTAAACTGACCATCATGAGTCCAACAATGTTATAGGAGTGGTGTGCTACATCAGTGGAGTACTGTTTAAAAAGCTCCACAGTTCACTCTTGACCTCTGAACCAGTGGTTTAGCAGCTGCTGTGGAGCTTATGATCATATGACAGGATCCTCTTCAGGATCATGTTGAGATCGTCAACATAATTGACCAGTCAGTCCTTAATCTCCTTAAATCACCCAGACCCAACACTTTGAAATTAAATTTCCAATCCCATTACAGCTGGAGAAACAACATCTGCTGATTAAAATAGCTACTAAATGGATCTTTCTGTGAAATTTCTATTCAGATGTAATCTGGTTTTATTGTAGACACAAAGACAAATCAATGCTGGGTGAGCAGTGACTATATACAACAACGCAATTTCAACAAAGTAGAAACTGCAGCGTCTAAATTTGTTGTTATAAAATTAGACAAGAAGCTCAGACAGAGAGAGGAGGATTCCCACACATCAGACCAGGTACAATGTAATTACATGGTAATCGCCTCAGATTACTGGACCACTGGGATGTCAAACAAATAAATTCTTACGACAAATGCATTGCTCTTAATGTTGGTAATATCTGTCTATAGTCTGGACCATTTTCTGTAAGTTAAAGCCAGTCCTTTATCGACTTTCCTTCCAGGATGGCAACAACTCATACTCTGTGGTCTGTCCACTTGTGCTCCCTCCCTCTCTCCCTCCATAGATATCTCATCCTACTTAATACCAAAGCCAACCATGTGTGATATTGGCTGTGCTGGCTTTCCAATGGCCACGATCCACCCACTGCACTCAAGCAGTATTTTGCTTCACCAATAGGCAGGAAACTGTGCTTATTCTGGCTCAAATTTTCTTACAAGAGGACAGCATTTTTCTGGCTGACAGGGGCACAGAAGTGACTTGAAATAAATCAAATTACCCCCATGGTCATGCTGGTCATCATGCTCTGTTTCTCAAGGAGTTTGTCTCTCTGACCTGTGTTTTACCTCACTGAAATCTCTAGTGAAAAAAAAAACATGTTAGGATCCTGTTATACTTTACTATAGGAGGAAGATACACACTCTAATTAGTGTTACTTTCTCAACAAGGTCTAATAAAGAATTCAAGTTCAAGATCCCAATAAAGGCTAATGTTATATGCTTAGAAGTGTTTCATATTCCCCAGGTAACATAACACCATTAATCAAACAAAACAAAACAAAACAAAACAAAAAAAAACCCTCTGTCTGAACTGAATTTGCTGTAGACATTCAGACCTCACCTTGAAGCTGTTGCATAGATTGTGCTTTTCCCTCCAGGCTTTTATCCATTGTCCCTGCACAGTAGTGTTACCATTTGTTACAACACCTTTTTCTCCACGTAGACACGGGGAAAAATGTGCTACACGTGTGACCTGGGAAAATAGAACAAGGTATTTCTCTGCACTTCCGTAAGCGCTATCGACCAATCAATTAGAGCACTCTCTCCTCCACCGCGTGCTCTCTGCTTTAAGTTGTGTCCTGTGTATGCCGCTTTCCTGTCAGTGTTATGCTTGTTTCCATAGCGATGACTCCCGTGCTCCCACACTCTCGACTTCCAGGTAGGCACTGCCGGGGTGACAATGCTTCACTGAAGAATTTCTCATCATTACAGATCCTCTGCTAGGCTACAGAAATATTCTAGCTCTAAGTCAATTGTCCTTGAGTGTGCTCCAATAAATTTCCATTGATATCTTGTTGAAAGGCTCAGGCGTTAACATTCGACATACAGAGCAGCTTTATACTTTGTCTCTCTGTGTTCAGCTGAATGAAAAGGGTTGAAGTAGAGGAAAGCAGACTGTACACATGAGAAATATCAAGGGGAAATGAGAGAGATCTAATCTGGTACAGCATTATATTTCTGTACAGAGTAGGCTTCAGCTTATTATTATTATTATTATTTATTTATATTTATTCATCTTTGTGCCTAACCCCTGTTGCATCTTCTGGGCTCAGAGAATACACTGCTTAACCAGAATTAAACCCTCACTGCTAACACACATTGAACATTTCTTCAAGGTCACTGCACCCCCCCCACCCCCCTTCTCTACCTCCGCTGACGTTGCTCAAATTGTAACTGATTTATCAGGCTGCCTTTGTATGATTCAACAAAATGACAAAATATAAGAAGCAGCACAGAGCTGGAGGAGGACAGGCATGCTGCAAGAGCAGCCTGTAAAGCCATACATTAAAACAGTAAGCTCTGGATAGGGTCTAAGGGATGAAGGATGCTTTATATTTTTGGACAATCATTTTCATTTGTGCATGGAGAATGCTTAGAGCCAGAATGCACAGGGATAAGGGTCTCGCAGTCAGTCAATTAGCAAATCGAGCATGATTTAATGTTCCCGCCACCATCTAATCATGTAAAACACTCCAGCACTGTGGTGATTTATCATGTGCCAATCTTTCCCACTTCTGGCGAACAGCGCTCACTGTGTGAAATGAATCGAGTCACTGTGTTGTTTCGTTTTTTCACTCGTTCCAGGCTTACATCTGTGGCCATACATACATGCCAAATAAAAGCAACCCCAGTCTGTTTTCTTTGGAAAACATATGTTAGTGGCTCAAAGACAACAATTGTTCTGTAGTCTTATACTCAGTTTCACAGTCTTCACAATCTCAACTTTTCCATTCCTCTGATTTGTTGGACTTATTAAAATTAGTTTAATTCCATCTAAGGAGCAATGTTGCTATAAAAGTTTGTCGGCCGTATCAAAGGTTGCAGCTTGAGGGTGTCAGTCTGAACTTGTTATTCACCCTCAAGGTGAATAGGTACATTTTGTAAGTGTGCAATTCCTCTACTCTTCCTTCAACATTCATCTGTAAGTTATCCATCAAGACATAAACTGCCATTTCTCCTCTGCAGCACAACACAAACACATTGTTTTCCCTTCTCACACCAAAAACCACACGGAAACTGAGCTGAATGTGAGTTGAAACGTCAATAAAACAAAAAAAAATGTTGGTCATCTTTGAAATGAGAAGATATGACATTTCCCTGAACATTGTTGAGCGGCCCTGGCCCCTGGCCCAGTGTGCTGACAGGGCGCCTTTGTCTGTTTGTGTGTGTGTGTAGCTAATAAAAGACAAAATAAGCACATGCAGTACATGTCCAGCTTGACTCCAGAGTCTTGCTGGGGAGTGTCGAGTATCACAGCCCTGGATGGCAGAAGATCAATGGAGGTGGCTCATCCACAGACTCTAACAGTTGCCCTGCTCGCACTCGCTCATACTTTTATCTCCTCTCTCACACATTCTGTGAGCAGCACACAATAATGTCAAAGAAACAATGTCAAGGAAAACATGAGGAAAAGTCATCAGCTTGGTACACTGAATAAAATAGATTTTAAAAAGTAGTAGACCTCATTTTCATCTTAAAATGTACTCTGATGTCATTAGAAATTATCACAATTTATAACAAAATCTCTTTTTTACATTAAAAGGCTACTACAGCAATTTTACTACTGCACTTCCTTGAGATTGGAATAATTGTGAAAGGCAGATAAAATTAGTGGACTACGGACTGCAAGGTGATTATGGTGTAGTGAAGAGAACACAAAAACCAAGGTTATAAATTACAAGGATATATATTAAGGATTTAAGTAAATCATTGAGGTGTATGCTGCAGCAGCAGACTGGGTGACAGAGAGAGAGAGGGAGAGAGAGAGAGAGATGGGTGTGGCCATAAAGGCACCTGACACCTGAAAATAGTTGATGGTGATTATAGGTGAGATGCAGATACCTGCTGAGAAAGAAAAACAAAGCACAATACCAGGCCTGTAACAGGACACAGTTGGTATTGCATGACACACCTAAATTACTCTTTGTATAATCGTGATTTATCCATTACTAAAAAAAAAAAGAGAGAGACAAAAACAAAAAACAAACAAAACCATCAAAAGTGTCAAAGAGGCATATCAGTGAATCACTGTCATGTAACAGCCTAAAGGGGGTTTTCACATCAGGAGCCTGGGCCCAGATCCAAGTGCACTTGCACCTGAAATCCGGTTTGTTTGATTAGTGTGAACACTGTATCATATCCACTTGAAAGGGTAGTTCATACGTGCGGTTCACATCAGCTGTACCAAACAAAGAGACTATGTGAACCTAAGTAACAAAGTTCCAAATTTTCTTCGCTGCGTCATTTTCAAACTTGGTTCTGTAGTTCTCATCAGTTCTGTTTCTGTCGGTTAGTTCTGATGTAGTCTTAGATAAGATCTGGGGTTTGATCAGTCATACCACACTGCTGTACCAGCACATGGTGATGGATACTGGATAGTTTCCTCCTCCTCTGTGTAAAGAAGCGATGAGTTCCTACGACAACTCGCTCTCCCCCTTTGTCAAGACGCTCCAGAAGTAATTAATTCTCATTACACAGGGTCACGGATTTCCTGACTCACCTCTGTCATCTCCAAGCACAGTTAGCATTCACTGACAAAGTCTCAGCTTTGCACTTTTTGGTTGAATTAGTTTTCTCCTCAGTTCACACTCTTTCTACAGAGGCCTGTTTTTCTCTGTACTGCCGGACTGGGTGGGACTTCATTCCTGTCAGGGTTTCAGTTATGACTAGATTGACATATTTACTTTATTTTGGTGAATCAGAGAATAAAAAAACAAAAACTAAAACTGAAACTCATTGGTTCTGTTGGGTTACATATCCTTGAAGAAAGTGTTGTGTGTAGTGTTTTTTTTTAAAAAAATCAAATGTTGCGTACACATTGCATTTTAACATATATTGTCCAACCCAAAATTTATTACAACACCAATAATTCCGAGCAAAGTTTTTATACACTTCTGTTTTTCTTCTGCAAAGGCCCAGCATATTAAATAATACATGGGGATTGGAGGGCTGGAGCAGATTTGTAATCATGGGTAACAATAACTAGTTGGGTTACATATTTCATAGAAATTAATGTGGCAGCATCCAGTTCTCTTAATACATTCGTGCTTTCATCAGCCCCTGCGTGTCTGCTAAAATCCACGCCCGCTTTGTAACACAGGCTTTTGTTAAAAACTCTCCAATTTTCTCCGAACTGCCAAAGCTCCTCCTGAGCCACTGAAGGCATTTTACAGTTGCTTTCACAGGCTGAGCTGCACTCCTCATGACTAGTAAATGGACCTTCACTTCTCATCATCAACTTTTCATGATGAAGCCTGTATCATCTCCCTCTGCCTCCTCTTCTCTCTCGCATTCTCTCTCATTTTCCAGACCCCGATGTACCACACCTGTCCACTACAGATTCACCTGACTGCACTTGTCATC
Source organism: Lates japonicus (assembly GCA_033238685.1). NCBI lineage: Eukaryota > Metazoa > Chordata > Actinopteri > Centropomidae > Lates > Lates japonicus. The sequence goes on from BRZM01000001.1 coordinate 7,293,192, forward strand.
AGCCAACTCCCTGCACAGCTGTTCCTCATTTGCTCATTAGCTCCTCAGTAGATCCAGAGAACAGTCTCACACATGCACTTGTATGTATTGTTTAACTGATGTAGTGTTGAAGCTATTCTTGTTTGTCATATCAGACTCACTGCCTGTGGATCATTCTAGGTCGCTAATTCCCCTGCTGTGGGACTAACAAAGCATGATCTTATCTTATCTTATCCTGACTTGACCCCCCATTAAAAACCATGCAAGACCAGTGAGTAAAGAGCCTTTTACTTAACTTGACCTGCACCTGCTTCTCACCCAAAGATTGTCCGCCAGCGTTAAATAGCCTCAAAACAACATAGCTATAGCTAATTGTTCATTAAAGGAAGCTCAAAAGATAACATGCTGACAGTATCTCAGCACAATATTGTATGCTTCATTCTCCATTCGTATATTTCCAATCACAATCAGCTGTTCACACTCTGTGGCCCAGAGTCATAGTGCACAACCTCCAAATTTATAACCGTGGAGCAACTGTAATCAACATAAAGCAAGAAACATAGGAGACTCGATTGGCTCTGATTTACCAAGCGAGCAGCAGCATTATACGCAGTTTAATCAGAAAAGCGTAATTTATGAATTTAAATATTTCATTTAAATGTATGTTATAAAGTCTGTATGGGGGGGGTTTACATCTGTTATATCTTCCAATGAAATGCAATCAAGTAAATAGCACTCTAACACGATGATATTGTAATTGATTTTATTATATTATAAGATATACATTTGGCTCCCCTCCACAGTGCATTACATCATACATTTATGGGATGATGGGATGAACTCCATTGACACTCCTTACATGCTATCATGTTGGCAGTGTCTAGTGCAGCTAACTGGGTCCACACATATGGAAGATTAAAAATGCCTAAACTAAAATCAGACTAAGATCTAAACTGAGATACATCACAGATTAATATGACGGGAGCAAAGGTACAGCATGGATGGGTCAACAAAACATTGGACGTCCACACAGGCGCCTGCTCTTTGTTTCCTGTTTTAAATCAATAGTCAACATTGTGTCTTTTAACCACAATTGTGACTTTAACTATATGTTCAGTGTTGTAACCATGACGACAAATGTCCTCTGACCTTAATCAAGTACTTATTTTTACCCAAACAATGACCTTTCCTCTTACCTACCCAGGTTGTTTTTGTGCCTAAACCTAACCTAACCATTACTGTAGCACTGTCACATCATCAGAAGGTTAGTTATTTATTTTTCATTATTGATTTTTAAAAACTAAGGGTTGTGTCAGAGCTTAGGGATTAATGATGTATGTGCTGGTTTAGGTTGGAAGACGTGCTATAACAATACAACAACTTTATTTTGTTGTTCGACCAGGTTTAGTTTAGGCATTCATACACACAGAGTGCACTGAGGAGTGATACTGTGGCTCCTGTGTGGAAAAGATGAAGCAGTTGTAGTTTTAAGTGTTTTTGATTTGATGGTTTTATCCAAGAGGGAACTGCCTCTTGAATTGTTCTCTGACAGGACTGTAGAAATAAATGAAAATATATGAATGAATAGGAGCCAAGAGGCACGGCTTAGAGGGAGCATTAGAGGAGAAATATTTAACATGAAGTACTCTCCCTGACTAGACTGTCAGTAAGCTCTGTTTATTCTCTCTTACAGACCAGTGGCTTATTTGAAGTAGAGGTAAAAGGCTTGCTTTCATGTTATTTACAAATTAGCTGTTTCATGTACACAGTCAGACAACTCATCGGATGAAAAAGTCTAGTCCACAGATCCCTCAAGTCCGTTTTGTGCCTCTGAATTCCCTCAGTCATTAGCTAAGAGCCAATCCTGACCCCTTAAATGGGCTCACGCTTTCCTCTCTGTAGGGCTCAACCTCCCCGTTAATACCCAAGAGCTAAAGAACTAAAGGACAATATGATTGCCTCTATAAATACCTCAACCATTCACCTGACCACTCATACATTATCAGCTCAGTGTTCACAGATCACGGACATGACTGGAGAGAAAGGACATGTAGTTTCTCTGAACCACCGTCTGAGACGTGGCTGTTGTCTACAAATTTCATGTGTTGAAAGAAAGAAAAAAAACCATGATCCCTAGAAAGTTACACTGTTCATCCCAGCTGCCACTGAAATGCTCATCCAAATGATGTTGCCATAGTAACACATCAGTTTTCTCAGTCTCATGCTCCACATTTTTTGGCACATGCGATGTGGTGATTATGTCAGATTTCCATGACATGCTGTATGGTTACCAAGGCAAATGACTATGTCAGGAGTGTAGATGTAGGTATAAATGACCAGTGTATCAGTTTAGGACACTGTGTAACACAACACAAATGTGAAAAGTGGCCATTATTCAATGTGACACCAGCTCCAAAATAATACAGTAAATCAAATTAAATGGAAACCTATAAAGGTCATCTGTTACACATTCGCCAACCTTTTCTCTTGATGTATTTGTTTTCATCAGCACTTTGGAGAAATAGAGTGGTAAGCACAAATTGCCGAAAAATTATACAAGTCAGCCTCCACAACAAACATAAGAACACACAATAGACCTACAAAAACCTTTCAGCTCACCTGTTTCTACGAGTACTACACACTAACTGTAGGCTGCACCCTGACGCACAGTTTCTATGAATGTATTGACATCAGCACTGTATTTTAGATTGTGGCTGAATCTGAACTCCCTCCTACAAAAGGAATCAGAATGAAGCCAGACCCAGTTAACGTGTTTAGCTAGATATCAAAGTGTAGCAGGCATTACTGAGTCCTAGCAGTGGATCTGTGAGTGCTCTTTACTTGTGCTACATTTACACTATGTTTTAGCATCATTACTCCATCAGTGTGTGCACAGTGGCCCCCAAAATGAAACTTGTAAAAGTTCTTCATTTGACCTAAATTAATCTTCACTCCATGCTATAACTTTGATTTAAGGAAACTTTTAACAAAATAAGAGCAAATCTACCTGAATATTATATTTTTGTGACATAAAAAGTTGCTTGCAGAGAGGCTCCCATGATAGTAACAATTTGCCTCATAACATTTCTGGGCTTGAGGAACACATGTCTGCCAGCCTGCTCTGATTGGCACTACTTTACACACCAGTAGCATGAAGAGGAAACTAACAACTGCCCATATTGCTGCCTTTGCAATATATTTTATCTACGCTTATGATTTCAGTTTCAAATTCCCACTAGCAATGACTTTGAAAGTTGGAAACCTGAGAATAAATTCTCTGAGTCAGTGCTTCACAACTTTTGGCAGGGGACCCATCACAAGGATGCAGAATAATTATGGTGTGTTGCAGGAGGTTTTGTGGGATATTGATGTTTTTTTCCTGTAATGTTTCTTTCCCCCAATAGTTTCCAACCTGCTGGTGATTAATCAAATAAAAGAATGTGAAATGTGACAATCATTCTTGAGATGGAACTCTTTGCCTACAGTATGACACAGGGGTCAGGGGTTAAGGGAACAGGGATTATTTTGCTTCATGAGTCAAAAGTCCGAAAGATTAAGTCACTTCTTTAATCTGTGATTGAAACCCGGAGCCACTTCACTGCAGCTTCACATTTCAAATTCAACTGTATTTTGTTGTTGTGTCTTAGTTTCTAAAATATAACCTGTCTTTTTAAATACAGTTTAACTAATATGGGCCATTGTTCATTGAGACATGGTGTTAAATGTTGAGGAATACAAACTAACCTGTCCATAGAATCACATGGATTTCTCCTCTGCAGCAGGAGCATTGTACTGAGTGGTATTAAAAATGTCCAACTAAACTGTGTATTAATGGCTGGCTAAATGGGTCTTTGCATATACAAACAGTGTAGATAGCTCCTGTGTAATCAAGCAAAGGCAAACCTGAAAAGCTGCCAAAACACTGGATTAAGTGAATGTTATAATGGAAGCATATGGACAGACCTGTTATAGTGCTATCACTTGACAAGAATTAACCTTAATTACAATAAATTTTTATATTGTGAGTATGCTCAATTAACCCAGTGATGTAAGGGCAGGCTGGGAGTCTAGCATGAAATCTGGAAAGCTCCTTGCTTATTCACATACATTCTTGGTAAAACTAATCTTAAAGTAATATTCAGAAAACCTTCTACACCAGTGAAAAAGTCCTCAGCATCAACAGATTACAGCTAATTGTGTTAAACATGCAACGCATGTACCTTTAAGTCCTTCTTTTTCTTTTAAACATCCACTTATATTTTAGCCACACTTGGACCAAACATGTTTACTTTATAATAGAATCACACAGTATAAAAATGCTGCTTCAGCTCGGTAACTTCGGATTAGAAAAATAAGCAGTGCTGTGTGAGTGTAATTATATTTTAAACATTTAGACATCTCCTAGTGTATCTATTATGCAGCTGTTTAGTAAAGTTTCAGTAGCATTGTCCAGATGCTCTGTAGTGTTAATGTGTGTGTGTGTAATGATAAACGCTGTCTTCATTTAGTATGTTGTATTTATCATCTGTTTGGTATTCAGCAGAGGAATTCATAACTGTATCCCACTGTTCCCTGAGGTTCCTCTCCGTTCATATTGTCATACACTTGGCAATATTAGATCTAAGAAGTACTCCCAACATCAATACTAATAAAATCAAGCAGTGTAATTACATTTGTATTTATTAAAGTTACTGTTGACTAAATAAATAAAAGGTTGTCTTTTCTTCTTCCCTCTGACTGTAGGTAAAAAATGACAGAGCAGTATGCAGCAGTGATCACAAGAACAAGAGAAATTTACCAGAGCTGAGGATGCACTGATGAACATTTTATATTAACAATGGATTAAATGTGACAGAGGATTATTACCTGACTGAGTTCAGATGAGAACTTTTTAGCCTCTTCTTGTTTGTTGTTTTGATTTTCAGAGCCACAAACTCTGCTCTCATCAGCCCTGTTAACACACACAGCAGGACACTGATACGCATATGGTGAACATATGGGGCATTTAACAGCTATAGGGCCAAATATTCTAACATCAGTGGGAGTTAGAGAGAAAAGTGGGGACAAGAACTGTAAAGCTCCAGTGTGTCTGTCTATTTCTGTTAAGGAGCCATTAAGACAGTGAAGCCTGGGGATCTGCAGTCTGACCCCTGTGATGTAGTAAGCTCATTAAGATGAAATTCTACATTAAAATTTAGAGATAAAGATATGAAATAATATTCATTGAAATACTATTATGAACTTGTTCAGGGAATGCAGATGTCAATTCATCTCTTGGTTTAATCGGTCACATGTACATAACAAAATTATGAATAAATATAATCAATAAATGAATGAATTATTGGAATGAATACATCTGTTTTTTTCAGTATGTGATGAAGAGAGTGAAAAATTAAATATATGTACGAAAACAGCCCGTATGTTAAATACTGTGTCCAGATGTATAAAGCTCTCCAAGTGCTTCAGATTGTAGAACAGAATAAGGCCTCAAACAGACACAACAACCCCCCACCCCCACTGTTACCCAGACTCAGATAAATGGGTTTAAAAGACTGACAGGAGGGACAGTTTCATGACAAACTCTGCAAACCCCAGCCTTAAACCCCCTCTGCAGCATCCAACTCACCCCACACACGTTAACTGTACCCGCAACTTGTGCTTAGAGTGACTCAGTCCAGCTTAGCAGATACACAGCAATACTCAAATCCCTCTTCCTTTTAATTCGCACTCTCGTGGCGGGGTGTTAATGGCTTACACAACAGATGTTTGGTATGCTGCGTTTAGGTCCATGTGAGCCGAAGCCACCCCGCAGTCTCAGACATGCATGACAACCTGTGACTCTGTCTCTATGGCGAAATCAGCCTCATCACACTGGGTCACACTTACACACTTAGAACATGTGAGTATGAGCGCATACGCAAACACGAGGTGACGGAGAGAACGATGACAGCTTCCATCTGCTGGGAACTGCAGACAGTTTCCTCAGACAGAGGTATCCACTCAGATCAGTATGTATGTATACTCTCTAATGCAGTAATGATGGTGTTTGACAGAAGTGTGCTTCATGGCAACAATTAGTGGGGGAGGAAAGTTGCTTCTTCATGTATAGAGCAATCAAATTTCTAAACAGCTGCAATTCATCTGATTGGGAGGAAAGTGAGGAAACTGTGTTCATAACTGCACGCTGATAGAGGCGGTCCTGAAGAGGCAGAGCCCGACAGAGCTGCACAGCCACACCTGAGGCACGGGGAGGGAAACTTTCTCTACGCTCAGAATATGAATCTTACGAATTTGTGCACAAAGCAAGTTCAAATACAAAAAGTATAGACAGTCAAACCTGGTATTACTTTTTCCAGGAAAGAGCAGTGCAGTGGTAAAGGCTAAAACAGGTGTGATGTGGTCATTGGTTTGACACTTTGACCCTCAGGTGTAAAGGAAAGGCTGCTGCGCTCTCTCTGTTTCTCACGCAAGAGTTGATCTTGTCATAGGTAATATTTTCACCTATCTCGCTGTGCGGTCACATCGGCACATTGATTTTAATGTAATGGGATTTTGCCTACCACTGACATCTTGTAGTACAGGTGTGCAAAAAGCCTCCAGGATGACAGTTTAATGCTACATTCATGTCGTATGGGAGAGATGGTAGATATAAGCACTGCTCACTAAGTACCTTTCACTTCAGCATTCAGCCGGTAAATATTACGAGAAAACACAGTTAACCTCGGCTTAGGGGGGTTATCGCTGCTCTGAAGCTCAGGGTGATGTGATGGATCCTGATGTCCACGTTTTCCTGAATTCTGACATCACTACACATTCATCTATAAATATACTGTAACCTTTATATTCTCCTGCTCTCTAAAAACTGGGCTCACACTTTTAAAGAAGGTGACAAAATATGGAGATGACTGTGGAGCCGTTTTATTAAATCAAATAGGAAAATATTTGATGTTTCATATCTTATATGGTCTACACATGGAATAAATAATCTATTCATTTTCTGTGTCAAATGTGCCATTTATAGGCAAAGAAATGTACAAAATATTATCCTATGTGGTGATTTTCATCTAGAGCACAGAGTTCTACCTCCCTATTAGACCTTTACGAACAGATTCTTATAAAACTTGACTGACTTAACAGATATTGTGTCTGCTAGTATTGGTATGTTCCAGTTGTACTTGGAAGTCAGAATTCCTGAGTACCTAGTCAAAATTTCAACTGGAACGAACCCTGAAGCCAGATTTCCAACTCGAAAAGTCGGAGAAACCCCACCAACCCTGACATAAGAATTAAAGATGGCTACTGCTCACACTCTGTCTTATTGGTTTCACAGTGAGTCAGTCATACAACATACTGTAGGACTGTTGTTGCTACGCTGTTTGTATGAGCAAAATAAAGCGCAGAGTGTTGTTATCAACTGCTATTGCTAACAATGGCTGATCCGAGATACATTTCAAACGGTTCATGTTTATGGCTTAACGCTTCTTTTTTTCTTGAACAGTTAAATTTGAACAGTGTTTTAAAAACGTTCTGAAGTGTTTGCATTAAAATCTGATGTTAACAACTGCGGTGTTCTTCAGGTGGAGTGCAGATTAGTTTTGAAGTTGTCTATACTCTGAAAGAGCAACTATAAAGGCTCTGTGAGCTTCCATGTTTTTCTGACAACTGGAACGCTGTTAACTTGTAGATGACGTCACTCCCAGGTCCGACTGCTGACCTCTGATGTAAATGGAGCGCAGCATATTTTCCGGTGGGAAGCTGGTGAGGGATCATGTCCATGTTGCAGCATTAGTGACATCTGGTGGTTGGACAGGGACCTACAGCTAGTATATGAACTTCTGCACACAGTGTGACCTTCTTTAAGATAAGCAGTATGTAACACAGTAACACTGTGTGAAGATCAGACTCTCCAAACTGGAGAAGGGTGGGAGGACTAACACTTGGCAAAAAATAAATAATTACTAATTAACTTAATTCAGCTCTAAACGACATTTAGTTTGCATGTGTAATATTTGCTGCCAGTCTGGTTTTAAATCAAAGAGCATTACTGAAATAAAAATATATGACAATATTATATGGCTTGGATCACATAATAGCTTTGTGTGCAGGCTCATACTGACTTAACTTTGCCAAATGCAGAAATGTTTGTTCTGCAGAGTATTTGCATAAACACACCAAATGGCTACACAGCCACAAGAGGGACCTGAACAAGAAAACTAACTGCACATTCTGTGGAGTTACAGTTAAGATTTGAATATCGACCCCCCCCCCCAAAAAAGAGGATGCTGTAGCTGTTTACTTTGCTGTATTCTGCCATGTATCCCATCCATGGACACTGAAATTAATGAGCTGAAAGTACAACACATACACAAACCAGTTTTCACTAGAACCATCAAAAGTTTTCTGGAAACTAAAAACGTATGTTCTCATAATATTTCAAGACACCATTTAATTACTTAAAAAATGAAGCTAACTGTGTCTTTAACTTGATTTTCCCCCAGATATTTTTATTGATTCTTGTCGTTTCCAGTTATTTGCTCAAAGTAGCAGAAAATATTAAATGCCTTTTTTCTGGTTTGTTGTGTCAACAGTTACTGATGCCACTGGTGTTATCTGCCAGTATCAGTTAAAATAATAATTAGCCTGAGCTGTTTCCACTGAAATGGTAGCAGAGGGGAAAATATCCTGCAAATTCAAGGTTATCGCAGGTTAACTGAATCCAGATTTGACCTCAACTGTGAGGCAGATAACGATCAAGCCCCAGTCATTAGATGGATAGATATGTTAGTGGGTCAGCCAGTGGGTCCTGACTGCAGCCAGCTGATGTGAAGACATGTATCTGACATGGTTCTGTATGTGTCTTCAGTCCTGGCTCCTCGAGTCTCCGTCCTCCTCTGCTGTACAGATCTGGACTGGACAGAGCTGCCTCTTGGCAAACCCGGGCTGGCTCTCTCATATGACGTGAGACTCTCCAGCACATGACATATTTGGCTTTAAAATGACGTCACGGCCGCGTGGGGCTCAGCAGGCAGGTCGTTCGTCAGTCTGAGAGAAGAGGAGCAGCAGGAGGAGACGGAGCAGCCTCCTCTCCTCTCTAATGACGAACTCTCATTCCCAATCTCTCCAACTCCTCTCTAACAACTCAGCCTCCAGGATTCTCCTCCGTCGCTTCCCCTCTTCCTCTTTTCAGTTGCACCTAATTTTTCTTTTTACTTTATCTAACCCCCCCCCCCCCTCCCTCCGCACCCCCCCAACACCTTCAGAGATGTGAGTAGATAATGAGGACCCCCCCTCCTCCTCCTCCCGCCATCGGTGACTTGTCTTTTCCGAGCTTCAGAGAGAGCCGAACATCCTCATCTTCCACCCCCAGTTTTTTTCTGGACCATCATCTGTCTTTCAACAATGTAGGAGAAGGTGCGCTGTCATTTCAGAGAGGATGCCAACTACAAGCCTGGTCTCTGTTCTCCGCATCTTCCAGCTTTGTCTTTGCAGCCGGAGGGGGTGAAGATGAAAGATATGCGTGAAGGCAAAGTTTGAGGGTACCTCCTCTGGTTTCCCGCTCACCTGTCCGTCTGCACGCGCCTACCCCCTCTCTCCTTTTTAACTGATAACGAGGAAGATTATCGTCCACAGAACAATTGACAAGCAACTTGACAGAGACCTGACTGTTTGCTCTGGTGGGTTTTTTTTTAGTGGGATTTGGCAGCGGCATCGGAGGAATTTGATGTGCGCAACGTTTGAAGGATATGGCTTAAATAATGTTTGCGTTAATGACAGCTGGAGTACGGTCCGTCACCTGAGTGTTGTCTTTATCAGCTACTGTCGACTTTGGTGGAAACCCTTCTAAATGGGAGGATACCTGGAAGACTGAGTCGGATTCGGCAGTCGAGAAAAAATGTGGATAAAACGGAGTGTTGCGCGCAGGTAAGACACCAACATTTTTATTCCGTGTTACAGCAGTTACAGTGGAACTGGTGAAGGCTGGAGGGAGGTGGAAAATGTAAATATTATTTTCTGTTGTTTCACATTTGACGCTGCTGTTCGACAACATGTCTCAGTTTTTTAATCTACGCCACTGCAAGTTGAGAGAGTGCAGGAATTGGTGATTGGATTCCATCCATCAGTAGGTCTGTCTGTTAGAGAGAGGGAGAGAAAACAACACGTGTAAAGGTCGGTGCTGTCGAACCAAAGTTATTAAAATACACCGACTGTTTTCTGCTGTTGCACCGACACTGAGAAACATTAAGGCGGAGGCTTTATATGATTTTGTTTTTTTGGTTTTTAAAGGAGGAAAATGATGGAAACACTTCGCGTCCTGTACGCTGGGGGTCGCCCGTAGTACGGCGAGCAACACACACATACACTCACAGACACGCGCGCGCTCTAAACACACGTGTACAGATGTACGCGCGTGCACAGGCTCAAGGTTAGGTCTGTGAGCTCCTCCCTGCATGTGAGAACAGACACATGCACGCGCTCACATAGACCCTCGCAATTAATAAGGTAATTAGTCAGTGAAACTGCAGTTAAAACATGATATAAATTATACAGGCAAATAACACATTCATAGATATATTGAAAATTACATTTTTATGGTGTGTTGCTTGAAAAGTCAACCCCCCAAAATATGGAAGTAGTGGGTGTATGTGCTGAACAGTGCTTATCCATGACAGAGGAGAGGATGGTATGTAGACTGGCTGATGGAGAGGTAAGCTTCACCCCTTTCAACAACATCCACTCACACTTTGCCCAGTGACACCACAATAAAGTATTCCATACGAGAAAACAATTAATGGACTTAACTTGCTTTGTCTTTATCATAAATAAAATTCTATCCCTAACCTACAGCGGTATGCAGACCAGTCTGACTTTGACTTAGTTGGGAACAAACAAACAAAAGCTAAAATTGAGCTCATTCATTTGGCGTGAAATAGGTTTAGAGGAAATGACACGCTGTGAAATGAGACCAGACCTGCTAGCGGTGAGATTCTCTTGCCACCTGCTGGATCTCATTCCCACCGGTAGCTCTGATTCCTGCCCGTTTGCGGCCGTGAATTTATTATGCCTGACACACAAATGTACATCTTTGGGCTGACCTCGCAGGGTAATGGCAGTACACGGCGCAGACAGGGACGTTGTACGAGATTATAAAATGAGATGCATTTAGGTCCCATATCTCTACCTGCATCGGTCAGAGGCACAGAGAAACCAATTTCCATCTTCAGGAATTTCCCTGTCACTTGCTGACATTTTGTGGAATGCCAAAGTGAGAAGTGGATGAACGACAGCTGTTGGGTTATGGACTGGAAGCCACTTGTTATTTGTAGTGACCACCTAGATTGGCTCTGTCATCTCAGGCTACAAGTTTATATTGTTTGTTATTACTACTACCAGATGTTGATGGGAACACTCTCGGGACACGGTTTTACTGGGATACATTCTCTCTTCACATTCTTGGTTCCATGAGACACAGCTTTCAGAGAAAACTATAGAAGGGGAGCATGTGTAGAGAAAGATTCCGTTCCTGTTGGAACAGACAAAGAACAGACCACCCAAGGAACCTGCACATGGGCGTAAGCCCCAACAGCTCTGACTTTAGAAACACAGGAGAGAAGGATGATGGATGAGAAACAGAATTTAAAAAACCAAGGATTTTAGATGAAGATGACCAGTGTTGTTTCATGTATTATCTCAGTAACAAAGGCAGGAGATAATTCTGTATGAATGTTCATCGACTTTGAATGGAATATACCAGCATCAATATATCTTATCATTCTTAAAATCTGTCATTTAAAACAAACCATTCCCATCAAATTGTAATGAAAACTAACAGAAATAAATTTTCATTTTAAATGTGAAATCTTTGCCAGACTGATTTGTTAATTTTATATGTAATTTTTCTGTGGATATCTAATATATTCCACAGTTCAATAACCACTTTAACAATTCAGGCCTGGCTCATTGTAGAATAAGGGTGAAGCTAACTTCGCTGTAATGTTAAAACATGTTTTAGGACCGTAATAACATCTGAATAATCAACTGTTTTAAAAAATTTCAAACAGAGTAAATCAAAATTTCTAATAACCCAAGTCGATATTTTCAAACTGTTTAATTCCCAAAGATATAAAGAAGAGAAAAGCTGCAAATTGTCACATTTAGAAGTTGGAATAAATCACTGCACTTTTTACTTTCTGTATTGCTTGTATAAATGGTCATAATTGTAAATATCAGTTTACTGCAAACTGACTAACTGAAATATTGATTCATGGTTTCAGCGCCTCAGAAAGTTCACTGTTTAATGTGGCGTGACTAGAACACGGTAGCTTGTTGAAAACTGGTGAGCATTCTGTAATAAACTAGGTAAAACATCTTGTCTTGAATCACAAATATTGATTGTTTGCTGTTTTTTCATTGGTTTGAACAGTGTGTGTAGTTAATTCTCCCCTACGGTATTAACTGGCCAGCACACAGTTCAGGTTCCAGATGAAAAACTGTAGTTCACTACATCAACATGTCCTTGGTAAGCATGCTGCCTCACCAATTAAATGTGACAGTTTTTTTCTAGTCAAAGTACTGGTCTCAAGATTCATGTTATCAATAAATATAAATTTAGTTTTGATGCAAGCACCTGTCAAGCTACACAAAATTATAAATAGGCTCGGGTTAAGAGAGTGTCTCAGTTGAGAGTTAACCGCAGGGATTCATCTCTCCAGGCTCGGCATCTCCGGCTCAATCTTTCATGCACGCCACAGTTTTAGATTCCCCGTAGAGCTCGCACTGAGGCACCGGAGATGCTATCAGGCCTCGCACGCCATAGCTGCAAAAATATTACCGGCAGAGACACCAGTTGCCTTCAGAGGGCTTCATTTGTCAGTTTCCACTCGCCACAACAGGACTGTTGAGACAGGTGACTGTTCCTTCACGGTCTGGCTTTTCCTGGCCTGGATAAATTCCTGTAATAAATGAGAGAGGTTAACTGTGATAAGGTCGAGTGATTAGTATGTTAGCTGCCAGCAGAGAGAGGTGGTTGTTATAAGATCTCAGGAATCATGATATTCCTGCTGGATCATGCGCTTGGTATTCTGTGTGGCTGCCCCTTATGTAAACAGAAAACTGACTAACAGTCTAATTCTGATTAATATCACTGACCTAATGAACCAGGGTTCCTAATAAATTATACTGTTCACTGAGGTGTTTTCTCCAGGGAGAAACAATTGTTTTCTCCGATATCATCAGTCTAGAGCTGCCACGGTGTATATGGGTGCTGTCATCCTCACAGCCAGCCTACAACAGCTCCAGGGTTAAGGGTAGCACTAGTGTGTAAGGGCCATCAGATATTCAGATATTCCTGTGATTTAGGTGCCATCTATTAGCCTCTATGAGGGTTATTAACTGGGGCCTCTGGATGCGGATTAACCAATTTGCAGTGAAATAGGGCTGTGTTGCTTCTCTGAGATCCTATCCTCTGAGAGAAATGTGTGTCTCTCTCTCTGTGTGCATGAGTGTGTGTGCATGTGTGTCAGGAACACCCCTGTGCTCAGCAGTCTGTGAAATCCAGCAGGACCAGGAACAGGTTGTCTGCAGCATTAAGAGACAAAACAGACATGGATGCTGGTCATCTGACTGATCTGAAATGCCACTGAGAGAAGGAGAGAAACGAGCTGTCGCTATGACAGGGTGAACCATGAATGACCCATCATTGACTGGATATAGCAATTAATGGAGGAGACATCGGCAGAGTTGCATCATAACTGCTTTCAGTTCATTCTCCACCAGTACACATAACTGTAACAGGATGTTTGAAATGAGAGGAGTTCAGCTCAGCTTTTAGAAAACTAAAATACTTAAATTTGAACTGCGAGCTGTTAAGGGCTAACAATGATACTGCTTCCCTTCCCAAAATTAAGGAAATTCAAGTCCAAGTTCTCAGCACTATGCCAGCAGCCCCCAGCCTGACTGGGCTTAATGACAAGCTTGTCCAGTTTGAGGCTACATGAGAAAGTGTGTGTGCCCTGTTTCACTGAAGCAATATCCATCCCACAGTGTAAAGGAAATAACAGCACAGAGCCTACTTGATTCATGTAGTGAGCTTTTTGCTGGATCAATACTGCTCTACAAAGGATCACATTTATCCGCTATGGCCCTTCCTCCCAACTGGCCCTCTCCAGGCGGGGTGGGGCAGGCGCCCAGCGGGCCACTTTCTACTAAAATACTTCATAAATGAACAAAAGAAAGTCATCTCCCTCCCCTGCTGCCCTCTTTCATTTTCCTCCCAACTACTTGGTGGTAATTGATGATTGTGCATAAGGCTAAATAAAAACGTGACAGTGAGGAGTCATTGATTGGAGCATTGTCCTGTTTGTCTCTGACTTTTCTCCACATTCCCATGCTCTTTACAACCCAGTTTATCTTTCTGAGCATGTGGGTCATGCACACTGTAGTGGAGGATATTGTGCAGTGGGAGTAATTAATGGGATGATGCAACACCCTTGGCTGCTGCATCTTGGACCCTTAAACCATATACATACACACGCTCCACCCTTTTTCTCTTATGCTTGTTTATGAGTTACGCTCCGACCTCAGCAATGCAACAGTGCTTCTTACACTACAACCACAGTAGCCGCTGCCGCAACCCAACCTTACAGGCATGACTAGAGTCTCTGTGTGTGTGTGTGTGTGTGTGTGTGTGTGTGTGTGTGTGTGTGTGTGTGTGTGTGTGTTTGTTGCTTGCTACCAAAACACGGAAGATTTCATAGAATATTTACCCCAGAGGCCTGCTGCAGCCAGAAGCAATCCAAATCTCTGAACCTTTTGGAGAGCCAACTGTGGTGTATTATCTCCAATACTGATATCTACTGAGGAGAGCTTAACCTCACA
>BRZM01000001.1:7308144-7674997 GCA_033238685.1 Lates japonicus
CTGTTAAAGCTGGAGACAGGGTGAACCGCTGAATGACTCATCGTTGACTGACATAGCAATTAATGGAGAGGAGACATCGGGATTTGCATCATAACTGCTTTCAGTTCATTCTCACAGTACACATAACTGCACACCAGAGGATGTTTGAAATGAGGAGGGATTCAGCTCACTTAGCTTTTGAAAACTAAAATACTTAAATTTGAACTACGAGCTGATAGAGTGGGCTAACAATGATACGCTTCCTTCCTAAACTCATGAAATTCAAATTCCAGGATTCTCAGCACTATGCCAGCAACCCTCAGCCTGACTAGGTTTAATGAAAGCAAACTTGTCCAGTTTGAGGCTACAACGAGAAAGTGTGTGTGCTCCTGTTTCACTGGAAGCACATCCATCCCGCAGTGTAGGAACTAACTGGCTGGAGGCTCATACTTGATTCATGTGATGAGCTTTGCTGGATCAATACTGCCTCTACAAAGGATCACATTTATCCGTCCTTGGCCCTTCCTCTAACAGCCCTCTCCCGGGCGGGGGTGGGGGCAGCGCCTCTCAACCAACCCACTTTCTACTAAAATGCTTCATAAATAGACAAAAGTCACATCTCCCTCCCCTGCTGCCCTCTTCATTTCCTCCCAACTACTTAGTGGTAATTGATGTGGATTGTGGCATAAGGCAGGAAATAAAAAACGTTGACAGTGAGGAGCTGGGCTGATTGGAGCGTGTCTGTTTACATCTGATCTTTTCTCCCACATTCCCATACTCTTTACAACCCAGCTTATCTTTCTGAGCACCATGGGTCATGCACACCCACTGTAGTGGAGGATATTGTGCAGTGGGAGTAATTAATAATGGGATGATGCAACACCCTTGGCTGTTCATCTTGGATATAAACCATATGCAAGCTCCACCCTTTTCTCTTATGCTTGTTTATGGAGTTCGCTCCAGGCCTCAGCAATGCAACAGTGCTTCTTACACCACAACCCGATGGCCATGCAACCCAGCTACAGGCATGACTAGAGTCTCTGTGTGTGTGTGTGTGTGTGTGTGTGTGTGTGTGTGTGTGTGTGTGTGTGTGTGTGTGTGTGTGTGTTTGCTTGCATGCTACCAAAACATTTGGAAGATTTCATAGAATATTTGCCTCCCAGAGGCCTGCTGCACAGAAGCAATCCATAAATCTCTGGAACTCTTTGGAGAGCCAACTGTGGTATTTATCTCCCTAATACTGGATATCTACTGAGGAGAGCTTAACTCCTACACCTGAGAGCCTGTATTTTTCAAAGCAACACAACCACATGCAGCTGATATTCTGAAAAAACACAACCAACGCACACAGATAATTCCAAACAGTGCATTTTGAGTTATGATGAAAAGATTTGTAGAGGTGAAATTTATTACAGAAGGCTAGTGGAACACAGGTACTGTGCTGTGGCCAACCAGCACCTTCCAAAGTAAAAGGTCAAAACAGATAGTGTATCTAAAGATGATGACAATGTGTGTGACTTCTGGATGTCACTTAGAGTTTGTTTGTATGTTCACAGTATTTTGGATAATAGCTCTTGTCCTAATAAAGTTTATACTTGGACATGTGGCTCAGAAATAACTGAGTCACTCAGTATTTGAATGTGATAAATTTGTCCCGGGGATAGAGAGTAAATCCTTAGTATTGAATTTTGATTTCTCAGATTCCAAATAAGAGTTGAAATGTGTAATTACAAAAGGGATACCGCTGCAGAATACCTGTGTGATGAGTCTGTCCTTAGTGTTTTGTAACACTGGCACCTGGCTGGTCTCAATGCTTATCACAGTCAGTTGGTATCAGTGGCATGTCACTGAGTTGGAGCAGGATCTGGTAGGATTTAACCACCATAATCAACAAATTAGAAACACAACATAGTGGGAATAAGCGATTTGGTTCCTGTGTATCTTGGCAATAGAGCTTGCCACCACAGAGCCATTCTGCATGTGCGTGTGTGTGAGTGTGTGCGTGTATGTGTGTACATGCTGGGTTATATTTGCCCTGTCGCTTAGTCTGAGAGCTTGAGCACACAGCCCTCTTCAGTTCCAACAAAGGCATGATTGCATATTCAACAGGCTGCAAATACACACTCAGAGGTATCACAGCTCCTCCTTTTAGTGGACGGAGGATGAACCCCCTCAGCTTCACTGCGGGAAACGCAAATACTTCCACAACTGCAGTGCAAACACAACCAACAGCAAGGGGCAAATTCATGATTGCTCTAGTATCCATGTATGCATGTATGTGTGTGTGAGTGAGTGAGGCTATAATGAGAAAATATGCAGCACTTAAATATTGTTCAGGTGATTTTTATAACCTGGGGAATTCAGACTAAGTCCTTACAGGTGATGTCAACACATATCTTCATTCTGAATAACTAAATAACTTTTCAATGTCATAATCATAAAGTATTGCCAATTTATTTTCTCTGATCAGTGAAGGATATAGCTGGTGATATTCTATAGTCTTATTATCAAAAAACCCTATAAAATAGCAAATCCAACAATGAATTGAGTCTATTAACAAGTATTGTCCATGTATCCTAAGCCTGATGGAGCTTATTCCTCTGTGTCATCCATGGGTTCTGATAGCTGCCTCCATTTTGGATCTGGTTTGCAGTCTGCAAAATGCCTGGAGGTTTTTAACATTTCGTATAATATGCTGTTGTAGGCTCAGGTTGTGAACATTAATTAGGCTGCCTCAAAAAACTGTTGTGTTTCTGCCCTCCGAGTCAACAGAAGAGAGATGTACAATAGTTATTTTAGCCTTGAGTTACTTGCAAATGTTGAAAACCTTTGCAAACCTGATAAGTTTTAATAAGGGATTTGAAAGGATTCTGACTTTGATAAAAAGCTGTCGAGCCCCATCCCCAGGCATTCATGCAACACAATGGGCACTGTGCTTTATCTTCACTCACATCCACATCCACTGCCCTGCTGTGGTAAATACTCACTTGTGTAACAAATATGTATAATGTATTAATCCAAGCCAGAAAACGGTCCCCAACAAGTGCACTAACCAAAACTATGGAGTTTAAGAAAATCATTTTGCCTTAAAAAAACAAAACAAAAAAAAAAGTGACTAATTTTGAAAGATTTACATTTTAAGTTGGAACAAATATGCTGATAACCACAGACATGCTAGTATTGAGAGATTTTAGTTTTTTTTCACTGAATTGTTGATAATGATATAATATTAAGTTATTATGTGTGTGATTAGATTATGACCCCTATCTGAAGAGCTGCCAAAGTAACACCTGGTTCTGAAACGCAGACACACATATCTGCTGTGAGGAGCAATAATCAGTAGGGCTGCACCCTTAAGGTGGATGAGTCAATACATCTGTCAAGAAGACCCTGAATACAAAATGTCAGTCAACTCATTAACACTTTTTTAAGCCGCCTCACAGTACACACAATTTACACAGAGAGCACTGCAGGATCAGCAGAGTGGCAGGTTGTAAACTTTACAACTGAGTCTTGTCTTAAAATGAACAAAACTAACTGTGATGGTAGAGAAGGTAGAGAAAGTGAAGGAAGCGAAAAACAGAGGTGTACCGGACAGACTGAGGCAGGGCAGTATGGCTTGTTTCTGTTGACTGCTCCAATAATCTCAGCTCCAGTGTCTGACTGACAACACTGTCAGCAGCCCAGCAGGTGAGACACTCAGAGGTGCAGCAAGATTTCATAACTGAGCTGTGACCAAGAGGAACTTTTACTTTCTCTGACTGTGTGGAAATGTGGTGTTTTCAGTGAAAACATCCAAATAATCATTGAAACTCAGTGGATTTTCTAAACTGCCAGATAGTCGTTATATTTTAAAAAGTAATGAATAGTTGAATTTTCATATTGACCAGATAAATCTGATTTGACTGACAAAATTATGAGTTGGTTACAGCCCTAAAAATGAGTATAGTTTTCAGATGCCAGGACCTTAACCCCCATCATGCACCACCCCCCTCAGAAATAAAAAGGCTGTGGAGCCTCATCCCTGAAAAGTGCTATGCACAATGGCAGAAGAGAGGTTGGAAAAAAGGAAAAAATGAGCAGAACTGGATTAAAATAACAATAGAGCATTCTGCTAATGGTCCATTCTGAGCTGCTGCCACAATATGATAGCGTCTGTGAGAATTATGGCGGATAAGAAAGGTGCTGATGTCTCTGGAGAAGGCCTTATGCTTTGCATGCTGTACTGTGTGAGAATGCAGCGTTTGATAAGAGAAGTATGCTGACTGTCACTCTAACACAATACCTTATTAACACACATTAAAGCCTGCAGACAGTAGTGATGAATTAGGCCTTGCTTTCCTTTAGTGAAGAATTTACTTTGAGTCTGACAAAATGTGAAGCACTACTTCAACAATGTGCTAAAGTTTGCTTTCAGAGTCATAACAGATTCTATTGTGTCCAGGACTGTGGGCCAGGTGCCAGTTAAAATGAGTTTTAAATGGAATAATGGGAACAGCCATGTAGCCTCATAATTCACAAATATCCAATATGCAGCACCATTCATCAAGGTTGCAGAGAACTCCTTTCAGCATTTTGTATACCTTCTGACATTTTCAATTTGCTTTATCATTAAGAGTTTATTGAGTTTATTGGAGTGGAAAGGCAGCCCTGCCATATTTCTCATATGAATAACGCATTTCTCTGAGAAGTTCAGCCTTTGTAATGGCTGTATATTTTCCTAAATGACAGTTGGGTCTGTTCTTTTTTTGGTATGCATGAGTAGACTCCCTTGTGTGGATTTGATTTCCTTGTGCAAGTGGAGATGATTCCAGTCAATTTAGTTATTATCTCTCAAGAGACACCTCGATTACACCAGACTGTTGTTCTGATAGATCAGAACAACTTCATATGATACTGTGGCATCAGTAATACCCTGGACCAATGTGAATTACTGGTACTTGTAGTGTTGTAACAGGTATTTAAGTGCTGGTGACATTGATCTTTGCACTTCTGTTAGCGTGAAGTAATCACCATAACCCTAGTTTATGAACAACAACAATATCATTGCATTTATTTTATGTTAAACAAAGATAGAATTTGTAACAGAAACAGCTTTTATATATACACTTGCTGTGTTGTTTTGTAACGTATGTGTTGGGTTTGACCAGCTGATAGAGTTAGATGAAAGGTCAGCTGATCATAAGCAGGGTTTATCCTCTTAATGTCTGCACCAGATTTAATGGTAATCCATCCAGTATTTGTCCAGACTGTTCAGTCTGAACCAGTGTGGTAGACTGAGCAACCAACCAGTGAAACATTAGATGCAGATTCAGATGCAGCAACCAAGTTTGCTACAAGAAGGAGTTTGAGTCTGTGAACGATATAAGAGCATTAGCTCATACTATACTGTAGGACTGGAACCAAGTTCTCTGGGTAAACAAATAAGAGGAAGGGAGGTTAGAAAACTTGCAAATAGCTGGAAAGAATTTTGTTTATTTGTGTTATGAATAATGCAGTTTTTTGTCTTGTCTATGGTTTTATTTGTTTGCTGTCCCCGGTGTGTTAATGTAAAAGGAGAAGGAACACAACAGACAGGTGTATTAAGGGGAGCAGAATGGTCAGGGAGTGTGTTTGAATGAGTATGTTTCTGGAGCTCGTTCACTTGAAGCTCCTCCACGCTCCCTCACTCCCCTGGAGATTTTTTCGCTGTGCAAGAATCGTGCAACATAAGAGCCTCGCTTTGTGCTCTGTAATCTAAACACTGTAAAAGTCCCCCAGCCCCATCATGTGCTTTACCACACACATGCACACAGACCACAAAGCTGCTGTGCAAAATGAACACTGTAATATACGGGTACACTCAGTCTGTGGCAGATTTATTGTCACATACATTAAAAGTCCCCAGTGTATTTCTCAAGCCCCGCTACTTCTCTAGCCTACATGTTCACACTGTTCTGATTTCATTCAGTATTCGGTATTTTTCCTTACAACTGCACTCCAGTTTTTCTTAGTGATATCTGACATTCTGACCTTCAGACTGTTTTAAGAAATTAATTCAGTAAATGTAAGACTGTTTGCAGACTTATTCCCCAGATATTTAAAGGTTGAAACTCTTTTATCAATCTCAGCCCAGGACACTACAGGCTTATTATGCTTCAAGTCAGCCTCCATGTCCTGAGACAGTTTGTTATACACTGACAGCTCAAAACAGAGCGAGGTCCAAATAGGAACAGGCACTTACTAACAGCAAAATGTTCAGAGATTAAAATGATTAGTTATTAATGACAGATAGATTTAAAGATATCACTGAGGTGCAGAGGAGTCAGTCTTGTCTGTTTTGCTCCATATTATTCACAGGTCAGCTATGACAGCAGCTGCCTCTGTTAACAGTACTATTATAACAGTCCCAGTCTGATGTACTCATTTGATCCTCTGAATGTATGTGTTGGTATTATAGTGTTAAATATGTTTAAAACCTCTGTCTGATCCAGACTCTGCTGTGAGCTTTTCCTCTGGGGGCAGATGATGGTTTGACCTTATGCTGCTCCTGCCTCACAGACAGAATTTGAAGTTTGGGTTTAACGTTTGGGTTAGGGCTAAAGTTTAAAGTAAGGATTCACCATCTGATTCAGTGCCCAAGTCGCAGACAAACCCCACACTGGTGAGCCCTCTGTGATAACCTTCGGTCTCTCTCAGTCCTTGTAATTCCTGCCCAGTGAATCTGTCAGCCTGTCTTCCAAACTCTAAAGAAGCAAAAGGCTTTGGAAGAAAAATCAGTCTCAGACACAGCATACATACAATGTGCTTCTTTTTTTTTTTCTTCACGGAGCCATCCTTAGTCATCCGGCAGGGGAAACTTGATTCGCCAGAGCAGTACTTGAATTTTAAATGAAGAAGAGATGTAGTAAAAGTAAAAAACAAAGTAAAATATCCTGTACTCGTTTCACAGACTGAATGACTTTATTTGTATCAATCTTTAAACCAAAGTATCACTTCAGCCTCATGCAGTACATCATCAGAAATATTAGCCAGGCTGACTGTTTTCATAGTGTGTAGTACCTTTTGTTGTAGTGCTTCTCGTTGACAAAGAGAGCAGTAGTTAAGTTCAATTGTTTAGAGCGTCCCTACTTGAGGCTGTCTCAGCTTTACAGTACATCTCTGACCTCCTCTTGAAAACAGTGATTATTCTGGGTCAGACTCTCTTAAAGCTACATGCTGGAATTAATGGAACTGGGAAGGGCAGAGAAGGACTGTTATTATGCCCTCATTTTCTCAATGTGCTGCAGCTGATGCACAAAAAAAAAAACAAAAAAAACAGTTTCCCTCACTAATCCCTGAGGGGTCAGAGTCATTTCCATAAGATGTGAATTTATGTTTTCTATAAGAAAGCAAGGCAATTACCAGTATATTAAAGGCGTTGCCAGTAAGCGAGAGTGATGTGATTAGAAACTGTGCGTCAGCGTTGTGCTACATGTTATTTTAGAGGTCAGTTGAGCCTTTGGACAGCATTTTCAGCTCCTAAGACTTCATGCACTTGTGATTTTAAAGTGATGCTAATATGGCATGAACCCTCCTCTATTATTGAAAGCTGAGGTCTGTTATCACAGTGTGACAGTGCATGACGTCACCTGTGGACTGTATATCCATCAGTCTCAGCTGACCAAGCAGTGATCTGTGGAGCAGAAGATGGATGTGTTTGCTGGACAGAGGAGAGACATGGACAGTTCACGTAGACATGGATATTATTTTCTGGGATCAGCAGGAACATGTCAGGTTGTAAAACCTCTCTGAGCTGCTGATGCACCAAAACTACAGCACTGTCTTCTTGTTATAGAAGCATGGAGAGTGTTTTAGTGAACTGGGCCAGAATACAATGTCACAGTGACACTGTGTATAAATATAGAAACAATATTCTATACTAATATGCTAAGAAAACTGCTTTTAGAATCACACTGACATTTGTAATAAAGAATTTAAAATAAATCCTGCACTGGAAGATATTAGTCAGCAATATGTTATGCAGTTTGTTCATTTAAGTTTTGTCTATAAAGGGAATGTAATACTTTTTACAAGTGACTTAATGTTGTTTTTTCAATATTTGTTTTTTCCCCACAACCCTCAGACCATCATGCGTTAAACATGTTTGTTTTTGTCAAAAATGACAGATTTACAGCTAAAACTAAAGAGTTGGAAAACTGACATTAGGAGAGAGCATTCTTGGATATCATGGATATGAAACAGACTAATTTTCATGCAACCTGCAGCTATTTTATAGTTTTTTTCTGCTCTTTTATATCTAATAATTGTTTAACTCTGTACGGCTCAACTTCTAATAGCAAGTACTGCGGGAGAATACGGACAGTAAAGCTGTAAAGATGTCTATTTTTTCCTGAAAAGTGCGCACGCACACACACACACACGCACACACACACACATATAAGCATGTGTTGTAATTTGATGAAGCTGTCAAATGCAGCTTGCCTTGCCAGTGGGGTCCAGTCTGCACTCCTGTGTGCTCTGCCCTCTCTGTGAGTCATCTGAAAGGAGAAGTGTCCTTGTTCTATGGCCTGGATGTTATCAGAGAGTTTTTACCCCCAGAGGGGTAAGACTGCCACACAACTCCTTCCCTGTTCTCTCTTTTCTTTCTCCATCTCTGTCGCTCTCTGAGGGTAATGCAAATGCATACTCCATATCCCCCCCCCATCTCTATTTTAAGAGTCTTCTCCCCAGTGTGAACGGGCTGTGCTCGGGGCTGGCAGATTCAGGGAAGGTGGAATGAATGGAAACACATTATAACAGCTCTCACCAGCATCCCACTGTCTTCAGTGTATTCTCAATCCATAATCCTTTAAAGTTGTTCAGTCTAGCAACATAACTACTAGAGCTACTTAATAGTAGGCCTCAGAGTCTATGTTTGATTTTAAAGGAAGACATATCCAACCCACACATTTCCCCCGAGGCGTTTGAGGAAGGCAATGACAGCGTCATGTTTTACAGACAACTTGGCTATAAATAACATCTTATACAGTGATCTGCAAGGAACGCCAGAGTGAATGCCTCCAACTGGAAACATATCTGATTGTTTAGACACTGTCATAGAAAAGATGAACAACATATTCTTACAGATCCTCCCCAACAGCGCATGTACAGTATATGGTACTGATGCTTGATAAATATAAAATATTCATTCATTGACTGATGCTAACCAGATGTTCAGTTGTACCTTTATGATGATAGTCCTAACAGAGTGATCATGACTGAGAGGTCTTCTTAGTCTCATAAAAAAACAGGTTATCATAGCATCATAACATGTTACTGTTTTCTGCTTTTTTAAGATAAACTACAGTAGTTTGGTGAGAGAGCAGAATCTTATTTTAGCTTAATCAATGTAAAAAAAAACCCACAGTGACCCCCATCAGAGTCTTCATAAGACCTCAACAGCATGTAACTACTGTAAACACAGCCATCATCTACACAGGGTAGATGCTGATGAGGTAATCTTGTCAGTGCTGAAGCCAGCAGTAGGATCTGTTCTGCTCAGTTCAAGTGTAAAGCCTAAAGGCTTCAGTATGTGAAACTGTTCATGATACAACAGTTCAACACAGAAACATGAATCACAGGTAGGTGGACACGTTCCTCTGTAGTTTGTTCTTGAAAAGTTGTATGCATGAAGACCTCCCCTTTCCTCAACATGACTGACAGCTGCTTCTGAATACTACAGTACCGCAGCATCACAATAACTGGAGACTGTATCTCTGGATGCACCTGTGTCACTGATCTACAGCAGTGAACAGATTTTCATACTCGTATTCATTCCACCTTTGTTGGAATTTTCAATGGCTGGATTTTTTTGTACAATTGCTGTTTTTTTAATACAAAATGGATGGGTCATGATTTTTGAATTGAATCATATTAAAAAAATCTACTAGTTTATGCAACCAGTATCTGGTCTTAAAAAAACAAAATTTCCCTTGTTTTTACTGATGCGTTACTGTGGCCAGAGGGTGGCAGTAATTCAACTTAACACTGTTTGCCAACAGCCATTAAACAAGGAAGAAGAGAAATGCGTGACTACCAGGAGCAGGTGAAATGTGGTGCTATAACATTAGATGCTTCTGTAGAAACAGGAGAAACATGCAAAAGCCAAAGACCAGTACAGCCATCAAAAAGTTCTGTGTCAAGCTCCTACAAAAGACATAAATGAATGCCTCTCTCTCTCTCTCTCTGTGTGTGTGTGTGAATAGTTCCCAGTGAATGTCGATTAGTATTCTTGCTTTAAATGCCGATAACATTTCTACCAGTCCACCACCCCTGTTGAGATTAAATGAAGTCATGGTTTAGTCTGTAACATCTGTGTCTGTTAACATCCTCGCATCATCTGAAAGATGAATAAGGTCGTAAGCATACAGATAAAAAGACTGTCTGTAAAAGCATAAAACTGATTGTGATGATAAAAACAGGTCAAGCTGCGCCGATTATAGACAGCAACATTTTGTAACAAATTCATTTAATATTTAATGGTTTTAATTTATTAAATTAATTCCTGAAAGCTGATGGATACATGAGTCTTCACACAAGAAATAAATGAAATAAGAAAAAGTCAGTGAAAGTCAATTGTAGAGATACAGTCCACCTGTGCATGCTCATGCAGTGTCATTTTAACCTCTCGCTGTGTGTTTGGACCCACCAGAGAAATCCACCCACTGCAGCTTCAAACTTCATGAACTATAGTTGGTGAACCTTTTCCCCTGTGGATCTGATTTTTCTCCAAGTGCCGTTTTTAGAAGTGTGTGGGAGAGACATGGATACCACAGTTCAACGTGTAACTGCTCTATCAATTGCTAGTGCTACCCTGAATAAAAACACTGGTTATTTTTTTGTACTCTGAAATTGTTAACATAAGGCTGAATAGCAGCACCTTTCCCAGGTGCCCACTGAGAGGTTAAAAAAAAAAAAAGCAAACCACTGATTCAGTCTAAATCCTACCTGGCACATACACCCAGCTTTTCAGCAGAGGTGGAGTCACCTTCAACAAGGCGCCTCTCAATGGCTGTGTTGGCCAGAAAATTATGTGTACTCAGTGGAAGGGCTGTCGAGACCATGCTGATAAAATTTCTGTTGATGGCAGCCCGGGGACGCGGGGCGAGGGGATTGGAGAAGGCATGCCTTTTTCACCTCCCTCAGGTGGGAAGCCCATCTGCTGAGGCCTCACTTCTGCAAAGTCCCAACAAGTTCTAATTAAGACCTACTTCGCACAAGTGATCACAGTGTGATGATGACACAAGAAGTGGGCCAGGGATACAGTGCAGAAGACAATAATTAGGTGCAATATCTGATTAGCTGCAGAGATAATAGTTTTGTTCTGCTGGGTCTAACATGATGCAAAGGATGAGTTCAAAGAGTCAGATAATCCTTCATTAGCCCCTTGTACTCTCATGACAATAATTTATACACACTATACAGAAGGAATTTGGCTCTAAAATTGGACTTTTTTAATAGTCCCTATGTGCAGTGCTGCTTTAATGTATTCTTAACTGTTTTGCCACTTTTTGTTAAGCTTGACTTCTTATGATTACTAAAACTCTGTGAAGCCTTTTAAAAGGGCTTCAGAAGAGCCTTTAAAGTTGGCCTCATTCACAGAGACTATATCCTGCCCTTTGTTTCTTTGCTTATCTGTGCCCCACTGGCACATGGTTTGCAGAATTGCTGTGCATAATAGCCTACACAGCACTCGACTGCTTTGATCTTCTCTGGGGGAAGAGCGGAATCATAAGGCACTGGGCCTCGCTCGTCTTTTTCAACATACTTGACATGTTGCAAGCTTTATATTTCCTCTTCTAGGAGATAAAATGGTGACTGTCATTGGCTTGAACACTAGCATATGCTGTCTGATTAGATTTTACAGTGAGATCGTGCTGATTTTATCTGTTCTGTATCTGTATCTTTACTACTAAAAATCTATACTGTGCTCCAGTCCTTAACAGTGTTTTAAGTACACTGGTTTTACATTGAAAACACTGTAATCTTAACTTAAAGATTTCATAGCATAATATCTACAAAGAGTCAGTGGACGGCCGAGGAAAGAAAAGACCACTCACATCTATACATATCATCTATACAACTACCCTGCCTGACATTCTGCACTCAGGTCAAGTGATACCACTGGGGTTGATGAAGACTTTAAGATGCAGTGGAAAGCTCTAGTACGTAGGAATTTGAGTGAAGATTGTTTTGTCGCACTGTTTCAGTTTTAGTCGACAGAGAAGAATCTGTGACTACTTTAACAACCAAAAGATGATTTGCTAATTTTCTTTCTCTTATGTGTCAATAAAGTGAATATCTTTGGTTTAAGGACAAAAAATAATTGGAAGATGTCACTTTGGGCTCAGGGATATTGTGAAACGCTCTGACATTTTATAGACCAAAAGGATTATTCAAGAAAATAATCAGCAGCCCAAATTATATTCAGCAGAAATTATTCATCAGTAGCATCAGGGCATACCTACGGCATTTACACTGGTGCTTGTTATTCTGTCTGTATTTGTCTGCATGTATGGTCAGCTGTACAGGATGTAGGTCTACTGTATATAGAGAAAGATACAGTGGTTCCTCTACATGTGTAACTGCTTAAATTAGCATTAGCACATGAAAAGGTTAGCCAACTTTGCATCATATCACTGCTGACTTCATACATACACATGATATGAGTCACACAGTGGAATTAAAAAACAGAAAATACAGCTGTATCAGTATATACAGAGAACAGTGTTGACTGTAAACTATGAGTAAGATGATGAATAAGGCTGAGGTCATCATGTGATTTTCAGAACAGCTGATTTCAGCGCTCTTAATGCAGATGATCTTTGTTGGAGGTGAAGAGGAGTTTGATCACACCCTGACAGATCTCACATGAATGATCTCAGTGCAGACCCAGGGATCCTCCAACTGCACAGTATAGACATCCTTCTGCTGTCACTGAGGTACATTCAAATCAGTTTCAACATCCCCATATGAGCTGATGCTACATCTGCAGCAGAGGGAGGGAAATGTAATTATTTCATCCAGAGTGCCTTAGTCATTGTGCTGCTGGGAACAAGAACCCTCAAACGCTGGTCTGGCTGAATTCACAGATCATGAAAGAGTGAAAGACAATAGCCTGGAAACCGGCGATCACACAACAGAGAAAACCACAGTAGAGTACTTCACATGTCAACAATCTGACATGTGGGCTGTGGACAACATCCTCTTAATGCAAAGCAACCTGTATCTTCAAGGCAGAGGAGTCTGTATGAATGGCCTTTTTTTATTAACCGCTCTCACCCTCAAACATTCAATTGAGGATTACACTGTGAATCTTTTTCACCAACTTCAAAGGCTACTTTCCATTCATTCTGGTCTTTTGATGGCTTTATGTTGATTGTGTGAGGTTTCCAGTTTCCAGGACAGGTAAATGGTATTAAGCACTGTGTGCAATGGATTACTCAGCCTAATGTTTTCCCTGTTTGCGCAGCAGTTCAGCGTGGGTTTTGAAGAGGGAAGTGACAGGAAATCAGAAAAATGTTCACTTGGTCACAGCATTAGTGAAACAGACATCATGTGCTATAACTCTGCTGGCATGCCATGTTTTATATATATATATATATATATATATATATACTTTTTTTTTCATGTGCGAGTCTGCACTTTCTGGACGGCCTGTTTGGCATGTTGTAAACATAGTTACAGAATGTTATTTATTTGTGACTAACTCTAAAATGCAATTTAGATGTATAAATCACAGCTTGAGTCATATGTCAATGATATTTTAATAAAAATTATGTGCTGCAGACCGTGGTTCTCAACCATGAAGATCATGTGTTTAATTTGGAGTGCCTGTCAAGGACTAATCCCCCTGACAGTGGCATTTGTAGGAAGCTGCAGAATAAGTTGGAAGTAGATTTACTGAATATAGTACAGCTTAAACTGGCACTGAGGAGAGAGAGGAGTCAAGCTTGGTGAACCCTCCTCCAGCGCTTTTTCGTATTTGGACTGAGAAGCATAATCCAAATATATTGCTCTGAAATATCACATCTTACATATACTGTTACATCACCAGGTTTGTGTTGAAATTTTACATTGCCTGAGTGTGATGAAGGACAGCACACACATACATATCTCTGACTTCTGGCTGTCCAGTACAATTTTACATACAGCAGATATTATGGTCGCTGAATCAATAGGTACAAGAAGCATGAGGGATAACAGCAAACATGACATATACAAACGTGTGTTTTTGTGTGTGTGTGTTTCGATGGTAGAGACTCCAGGAGTGTGTGGACGTGCGATGCACCATGATTTTGGTGTGTCTGTGAGCGAGAAGCCCCGGCTGCCTCTTTCATCTGCTGTCTGTCAACTCGTGGTTAAAATCATCATTCCAGCTAGTCTTTAGCTGACCTTCAAACCCAAGTCCTCCCGGCCCACAGACACGCTAATTAACGCTTTGCTCCGTAACTTCACAAAGTAATTTCATTCCCTGTATGTCTGGCTCCAGCATGGGCTCAGCATACTGAGATCCAGGACTTGAAAGTAGCCTGTTGGGTCACTGAAAACTGCCTGAATATAATGCATATAAAGTAGCTTACAGTCAACTTTAACTTCCCCCCAGTCCTTCAATAAACATGTGCACAGGAATGTGCCCTCCTCCGCCAACACATCAGTTTTTCAGCTAAATGTGTTTTTTCCATGAAAATCCATCTGCCTGTTAGGCCCTGCAGGGACTGCCTGTACAATGACAATGCTTTGTGATGATAAAAATGTGAGGTGGGGGCAGCACGGGCTCAGAATCAGGAGACGTCACAATCTCCACTAAAGGGATTTCCTGCCATATTGTTAGGGCTTAACTATATTCTGAGGTTAGTAATGACGGTATGATGGAGCATGTGCTCATAAAATAGGACACCAGACACACATTCCCACCAGAAAGCAATCTGGTATGTTCACGCTGTGAATACTGCACTTTATCTGCCATCTGTGCTGTATACTTCCAAATTATATTTTCATTATGAGGGATGTCAACACGTATTAGGGAGCAGTCCTTAAATTAAAACACTACAGGTCTTAGAAAATATTATTTACAGACCATTTTATCTGGAGCATGTGCTCCTCTTGATGGAATCATATCAGTTTCTGGTGCATTTGTGCTCATGCTCCATGTCAACTTTGAACATATAAGTACCAAAATGATGGGAGTCCTTTACTCTGCAGACTTTACTATATGATTGAAAATATGTATCACCATGCCCTGTACTGGATTATTTTTGATTAATTTTAGAAACAAAAAAGTCTCACTCAGTCTGTAATTAAATCAGATAGAGTTACTTCATACTTAAATTACACAATTAATAAAGTAATTACATAACACATTGTTTATTCTTTACACTGATAATTAAATGTGTTGTTATCAGACATTGTTAATTGCTACCTGATGGTCTTTGCGATCTGCAGTGTCCTCCTTCTCCTCCAAGTCAGACCCAGCACTTAGATTTCCACAGTACACTGAACAGGTGGACAGTAAAGGCTCTTTATGCCTCTCTGGGTTGGATTTACTGTGTAAATGCTACATTACATCAGTAGGTATACAGCGCATGGTGGACAACTATTAGATTAGTAAATGAAATGGCAATTACATATAATATTACATACCTTTACTAATCAGTGTACAAATGCACATACACTTCAAACTCTTTTTATGCATTTTATGCTCAAATAATTAAACTTAAAGCTCATCTCTAACAGTTTGGGGGCACGCTACAACCTCCATACAAAAATTAGAGCACGATAATAGATACAGTTTGTTCAGAGAAGGTTAATAGATGAATGGGAAAGTTTATTTACCGCACAATTAATAGTGAGGAACAGTTTGGCATGATAAGGTTTATAAAACTGATAATGTTTGACCTACAGAGTGAACCAGAGGCTGTTGTTTGCACATTAGCTCTGTACTGGCCAGCAGTCCTAACAGTTCTGGACACACTCTCCATCTTTTAATGGCAGGTTACTTTGGTCCTGATTGTGATACTAAAGAGCTCCAGTAAAGGAACGAGACACAGTTTAGAAATATTCTGTTGAGAAAACGTGTACAGTGTTACACCTGATGTCTTCCAACAGTAATGTTAACTCAAGTCTTATTAGAAAATACACTAATATAGAAGAAAGTCAGTCCCACCTTGATGTCAGCGTTAGTAATCTGTGTTTCTTTATTCACCTGTCTACCACTCATTAAACAGAATAAGTCTGCCATCTTTTATAAACCTTTTGACAAGTTTGACTCTCAGACATCACAGGTTAAAAGCAAGGTGCTTAACAAACACTGTCATTAAACATTTTGCAGATCTTTTTGTTCTTCCTGCTCCAGATCATATTATTCATGATGACTAAAAACACTTTTCTTATCAGATATTGCATTAATTTGTCTCAGGGAGTTAAAATTGAGTTACCTTGAGTGTGCTGATTGGGGAAGTGCCAGGTTCTTAGTCTGAGGTCAGGGCCAAAACACCCACAAGACAAATGATTACCCATATTTTTAACTGTCAATAATACACTGACCTTGTCACTGCTCTTTCATGACCACATCAGTCACCATTTATGGCTCAATTAAAATGCCATTCTAAATAATTTCTCAGTTAGTGGTGGGGTGAATAATAAAAACATGGTTCAGAGTCACTCCTCATGACCAGGGTAAGTGTCTACAAATTTAATTTCTGAAGTCTAGAGTCCTTATCCTGAATTACCCCCAAACTTAAATTCACATGTCAGTGTTGCATGAGAGCACAGCTCAACCTGTTTGAAGTTGTTGTTGCTGTTTTAGACTCAGACTCACAATGCCATCAAAGTCAGTCTCTGACATTAACTCAACAAAAATGTCAAAATGATATTGTGTGCAGAAAAAAAGCTACATCAAGTAGTTCCGCTGTCACTTTCACAAAAACTCAAGGTGGAAAGAATGAGAAGTAACATATAATTTGTTTAAATTACTTCAAATGCAACCCACGAATCTAAACTAAACTATGTTGTAGAACTGAGTCTGCCACTTCACTGGAGTGACAAGCTAACATTAGTGTTAGGCAGTCGCGTTTGAAGAACTCTGCAAACAGCCGTACCTTTATCCTTATTTATACAGTAAATCTAAAATCACAGGTTTGGTTTGGACTTACTGCAGTACGTGGCATGGCGTGTTCAAAAGATAGATAATATCTGATTAAAATTGACATCCCCATTAAGTAGAGACGACAAAAATGATTTCAAATCCATAGCTGAGCCATTATAATTAATATAATTAATCAGATCACTCGGTGTGCAATCTAAGTCTTTGTGTCATTTCCTGAACATTCATATTTGATAAACACAGTAATGTAGATTTGCATGTGACGAGAATCACTTATGACCAAAGTTATCGTAAAATGCCCACATTACCAACAGGAGTCCAGTTTGTCTTGTCCACTGTCACTACAGTATAGCTAGATTATAGTTAGGAGACTTGTAAAAACAACTTGGTGATTATATGATCGGCAGATGTCTTGTTGTTGCCTCTGACAGTTGATGAACCCATTCACACTTTTCCATCTATCATCACCTCTGTGATGCTTCCTAAAAGAGTCCTGGGTGTGGGCTTAAATTGGCCAAGGACAGCAGAGATGAAAGATAGCCCATAATGAGCTTTCTCCCTTAGGAATCAGTGTATAGCTTTGTCCCAGGGGCCACTGAAGGTTGTCTGTAAAATCAGTTCACTGCAGGGTCCTAGCCTGAACAGCCAGCCTATCTATCACTGTGCCGTCTGGTTGATGAGCAGCAGTGAAGTTTATACTGTACAGTAACAAAAGGACACACTCTACTGGTACTGAATAAATTAATGCCATCACCGTATAGGTGAAGATTTCTGCAATATAGTTGTCATGCTGTGTCTTCTGCTGCCATTGCGTGTTACCTTGCCGATCATTGCACTGCATAATCAAATTGCCCTTTGGGAATCAGATGACTTTGTGTCTGCGGGAGATAATGCAGAATATGATGATCAGCTAAACCGGGCCTGACCTTGTGTGTCAGTGTAATCATCCCTGGATTGATATGAATCTGTAACATCAAGGATAAGTCCTTACTGCTTTTGACAGCTGAGAGCAAAGAGTGCAAATCCATAATCTCTCACATGTTTTACAACATTTACTTTGTGTCTGACCTTTACACTATAATTCAAGAGGTGTTCTGTGAAGCTAATTATTATCTGAGCTTAATTGACTGGGAGTTTAAGAAGTTGTGGAGTAGAACTTTGCCAAGAATTGAAATGGAGGGTGAATACAGATGTGAATCCTTACAATAGGCCATTTATTTGAAGGTGGAAGACGGAGGAAACCTGATTTGTATGGTTTGAACATGTCCTTCACTGTGTTTGAATCTAAAACAGTTTCTCTCATTTACTCTCTCCTTCCTCTGCAGTCCGTCTGCTCTGAGGCCAGGCAGCTGTGTGGGGCACCGGGTGTGGATCCTCCTGGCCATGACCCACCTCACCCTGGACTTCTCTGTGTGCAGTCCCCTCAGTCAAGGTCTGGGGATCAAACTCACGCCCAAATCGGTGCCTCGCTCACGGCCTCGCTTGCAGCCCCTCTGGGACACTCCCAATAAGCTTCACTGGAGAACAGTCAGCCCGTTGGCCCATCGGCTCTTCAACCCTATCCCTCCACCCCAAGACAACAGGGCAGGGATAGGGGAAAAAGTCAAGGGTCAAAAGCATCGGAAGCCAGCACATAAAGGACAAGCAGCGTGTAAGGAGTGCCGGTCGAGATACTCTGAAATGGAGAAAGGTGATCCTTTGGCTGGAATAGCAGAAGCTCCAGCAGCTTTATCCAGCGGGAGCAGAGGAGACACAGTGAGGTTGTTATTTAGAGCCAGAAGGCAGCTCAAATGGGACAGCTATGACAAGTCTCAGGAGGGCCGGACTACCACGGTGGCTGGATTTATCGACTGGGGACCCACAGGAACAGACAGCATAGATGGCGATGACAAACCGGAGCCAAATGTAACGCTGTTCACCAGGGTCTCAACTACCACAGTGGCCACAACCACTAGCACTACAACCAGGCCCTCCCAAAGGACGTTCACTGTAGTGACCACACCAGAGCCCAAGAGGCCGAGCACCACCAAGGCCCCTATCAGCTCGGAGACTGTCAAACCACCAAAGCCATATGGGGAAACACCAGGTAAGAGATATAAAGCAGCTATACAGCTGATCATCTAGTGGGTTAAAGAGATCATTGCTTTGGTTGCATTGTGTTATACTAGCTTAGTTTACCTTTAATCAGAGCCACATTCTTGAAATGAGAACTGAAAACAAGTGAGAAACCTGCATGGCACAGAGAGGAACACCATGGATTAAGAGAGGCTTCTACATAAACAGGTGTTCGTATGGCTTCAGTTTGTCATGTGACAACGTATCTAAGACTATGCTAACACTTGTATAGTACCTTTGAAACTTCAAAAGATTTGTATAAATGTATTCAAAAATGTGCACAAATTCTTGAAATTGGGCCTTTAATCTATGTATGCCAATGACCCATATGGACCCACAGAGTAATGTGCACATATTATAATGAGCTCCAAAACACAAAGACTGGATTAGAAATATTTCAGTTGAATAAACAACACATCAAAATGAATGTGTTTATGTCTGCAGTGTATAATGCTAATGTCTAGAAATATTCGTGGCATAAGAAGTAACATGAACACTGAGCAAAATAATATCAGTTTGGTACAGCAGCCATCACAGAGGGGCATGATTCTCACCTTCACCACAGATCCATGGTTTGATTTGCCAGTAATGGTGCCTCCAGCTCAGTTAAAGTTCCAACAAACACAGTTGGTGTGTCTACATGTGGGAGGCTGGTGTGGGGCCAGCATTTCTATCCTTTTATCATTTATGCCAGCATCTGTAACATTATTTGTCATGGAGTGGCACAATGCATGCCAGTTCCATCAATAAAAAAAATAGATTGAAAATTGATTTTAAAAAAAAAACAAAACAACAATTAATAGTAGTAGTAATAATCATTCTTCCTGCTTGTTTCTTCTAATGATATTACAAGACAAACTGTTTTCACTCTTTCACTGTAGCGCATGACTAATGATGGAGTAATGAGCATTTTCATTAATAATGATATTGCGACTTGGGAAAATATCTCCTGTCTACAGAGAATGTCCTTGACCATAATGTGGCTCTCATGCCTGAAATACTGTACATGGGGCGATGTGATTTTGCGGACAGTCCTCTGTGCTTTGGACGCATAAAACCTCCCAGCCAGGGCATATTAGATTTACCACTTCATTAAATCCACCAGGAACATGGCTTTAAATGGACTATACAGGTAGTCATAAAATATGTTGCGTTTAATAACTTGAACAAGCACTATGCTAATTGAAGCTTCCTAATTTGGTGCATTAATATAAATGTCATAAAATTCAGGGCAGCGAACAGTAAGTGTGATCAAAAGTCCTTGGCCACTTCCTATTCAATTACAGGAAAATGTCTTAAAGCAAAGAGGAATGTGAAAAGTTAAGGTACAGTGAAGTCCTGAAAATGATATCTACTTTAGCTCAATTTATGAGGCTAAATTCACAAGACAGACAATTTATTTTACCTCCAAACATATCTGTACAAGGTATTTCATTGTCCTAATGCATATTTTAATGTGAAATTAACAAATAATTTTTCTATTTCCTTTAATAATTATTTAAAACCAGGAAACTCCAGGATCTGAAGTTAATATAAGGCACAGGGTCCTGACGAGGACTACAAACAAGGATGTTGTTTCTGATCTTACTGCTTCCTGTCAGTCCTTCAGATTTAAAATAGAAACCCCGGCCTCATGCTGCAACAAAATGACTGTAGCTGTAGCTTTAATATTAGTGGTATAAACATATATACTGTGGTGACTGACATGTACGATTGAATGTGAAATGGACTGGCAGTATGTAATTGGTTCCTGTCAGCATTGTTGCTGTGATCTCTTCATTTTCTTGATTGGGAGGTGAGGAGACTTCCAGAGTCAGAATGATGGCTTGATATTATATCCTTGGAGGAAATCAGTCACTACCTCTCTAATTGAAAACTGATGAGGAAAAAAAAACTTTAATTTTTCCGGGATTGGATGCACACTGCCATCAATGAGCAGAGTGTGTCCATCAGGGCAGACCAATACAATCACTTTTCAAAGCAAAGCCGGGTGCTACTGCTGGAGAAACTTTCTTCTTGGCTTACAACATTGGGAACCTATGTCTGCCTCTATATTGGCCCTTAGGCAAGATATATAATTACCCCACTCAATGGCATCAGTCATTGATGAATGAAACTATTACTGAGGGAGAGCTGCTTTTACTCTGTCTCTGTCTCTACTCTTTTCTCCTGCTTTGTCTGTGAGGATGTTTACAGATGCATTACTTTCAATCTTATTCTGATTAATGCAAACTTAGAGTGGTAAAATTTTGCTAAAAAACCTTTAAACTACTATCTTAATCAGGTAAGGTGATTATCAGAGCTCCTCGTACACTTAACTCCCTAGATTTCTGCTTGTGTCTGTGATTTATTACAGCATGTATGCAGTTCAATTCAAAATACTTTGGTCCCTGAGGAAGTGGATTTAAGAGAAGTGGTTTTTGCAAACAAGAGACACTTTACACATTGTACATAACTCATACATATTATATAACAAATACTTTCACAGAATATATTTACAAGTACATTTATCATCAACACACATGCAGATCAGATTCGGCCATCAATTTTAACAGTGTAGAAAACAATGTATCTAATTAAAGTAATTGCTGAGACCTGAGACCGCCAGACACAACAAGGGTTTCTAGTCAGTCTTGAATGATTGTTGGTTCTTATATATCAGAAACATAATGAGACTAAGTTTAATGAGTTAAAAGATAACATTATTTAGTACCGTATCCCTACAGGATATCATTGTAGTGTTAATTCTCAATATAGTTTCATATTAAAAGTTTAATGTAAACAGCATTTTAATTGTAGCAGCCAAAAAAGAGTTGACATCCAACCCATACACAAATTCATGACAAAAACATGTCAGTGCTTAAACATGAAGCTGCTTTGGCACTGCTGAAAAAATCTTTTTTGTACAGACAAACCAAGGCTGGAGCATGCACACAATGTCAGGATAACTGAGATGACACATATACTGAAAAAATGTTGGCTCTGTGCAGAGACTGTGTATGCATTATGTATGTAATTGTGTGTGCATTTGGCACTCCAACTACTTGCGGCCCGGGAGGGCTTTCCGCTTCCTTTGTTGCCCAGGCTCACACATGTTGAGCCGAGTTAATCCACGACAGGTGGATGATGTAAGATCAGCTTATTTTCACGTGAGCTCCATAAGAGCAGGGAGGGTTAAAAATATGCAGCCCCATAAACCCAAAGTGACCCAGCCTACTGGGACTCATTCAGTTACAATGTTATCAAGCTTCACACGGTTTATCATGTTACAACTCACAGCCAGATGACTGCCGTTGTAATTCCTCACTATCTGATTATTCTCGCAATCAGAGTATCCATGAACGTTTGTGTCTCTCCGCTTTCTCCTCCAGTATCAGCAAACCTCTGGGAGAGACGAACCCAGCCACCTGACATCCACAGCACTCACGGCTAATTGTAACTTCAAAGTAATTGATGTAGAAATGACAGCTCATAACATACCTGTTTTAACACACAACTGTGACTGAAATTCTATCGATTGGTGAAAGCATATTTTGTCAAAAATAATTAACATGCACATGCACACGTTTCTGAAATTGACAAATATCTGAATTTTTATCTCATACATGATTAACCAATGATCAACTAATAAAATATTCAGCTGTTTGTTCTAGTATCCATCCTTCCAGTTTTCTGTATCTGCACATCCTGTGTGGAGCCTTATTGGGCCAAATGGAGTCTGGAAACTAAATATGACCTATTTTGTTTTATTTAAATTAGAATATATGTTTTTAGAAAGAAATACTTCATTATTTTTCTATAAAATGCGTAGAGCCATTGTAGGTCAGATGATGTATCTTTCATTGCTCATCAGCCTCTCAGTAACCATGAGATTACAGTATGAGCATTCACCCCTGCAATAAATGGGCTGTGTGAACTAATTCACTATGACTCATGAATACTGTAGGCAACCAGCACAAATGCAGGCCATTAGTGTACTTTGTCTCAGCCCCATATGGCATGTGTGTGTATCATGACCGTAATCATCTCGCGCTGTGTGTGTGGGTGTGTGTGTATGTGTGTGTGCACATCACTGTCAAACTAGGATGCAAGTGGTTGTTTGTTTAAGGAAGCAGAGAGGAGGAGAGGAAATGATTCCAAAATGTCTTCCTCACATAGAGGCAGAGAGTGAACACTACTCTGAATCTTCAAGGTTCCAGCTTGACTGTGATCCAGTGTAATCATTAATACATCAAGTGATGGAGCATCTTCGACCTCCTGTTGCTCCCATTTCACCATGAAGATAGAAAAGAAACGTAGGAACGCAGGCTTCAGAGAGCACGCTGGAAAAGTTGTCAAAGTTTCCTGCTTCCTAAAATGAAATGTCTCCTCACATTAAGTCAGATGCTCTCGCTGCACAGTAAAAAAACACACACACACAGAATCTGATCATTCTGCGTCTCCTCATTAAATTACAGATGACTTTGGGGAGGGGGTGGTGGTGGTGGGGGTCGCTGTTGTTCTGTACACATGAAAATTGGTATTAAATAATAATTGAGAAAATGTTACATAGCTGTAGTGGACATTAGGGGTTGTGTTTATTTAAACACACAGATCAGAAGATCCAGCTCAGATGGAGAGATGGTCTGTTTAATAAGGTCAGTCATTGACTTCATGCTGTCTCCTCATGGCTGCCTTTGGTTTGGTTGAGTTCTTGGCTTCTTTCATTGGTTTTTCTTGGATTGTGACATTTTGCAGACCGGTTTGGTTTGGTTTGGAAACCAGCTACGTAGTGACACAGAGAAAGTACATGACAGCTCGCCACAGCTTGTCTGTGTTGCACTTGTTGACTGCAGGCTATGTGTCTTAACTCCCACTCATTGTTGGCAGTGATAGTGCAGGACAACAAAAGGAACAACTCTGTTGGTTGTTGTAGGAAATCCAACACCTTTTCCACTGCAAAGAAGTTAATGTTACACATGGTCAGTTAAAAGGCCTTTAGCAAACACCGGCTTTTTGTCTAATAGAGGGTTTTTAATTTCCTTTTTACATGATTTTCCTGCACAGATTTCCATTCATCAGTGTCAGCTGTCCACACATACCGTAGGCCTTAGTTGAAGTGTAACGACCCGCAGGCTCAGGTGGCTGTGATTCTCTGGCTGTAGTTGTAAGTAGCCATAGACAACCTGGTCGTGGTGGTTAAACTGGATCTGAAATGTCCTGTTTTGAAACAAGAGTATTTTATTTATCTCATTCAGTTTAGATGCTGCAGTTCTTAATGGAGGACGTCTGTTGACCCTGCTCTCACAGCTCTGGCCAACATACAGGAGGTGTCAGAGGAGGGGGTGGGTGGGGGCGGTGGGGGTTATAGCTGCGGTGCCTCCAGATGCTCGCTGATTGTTCCCGGTGATTGTGCTGCTAGTAACTGCAACCCCCCTCTACTCTACACAGATGGAGCTGTCAGCTCCATTATGGATATGAGATGATTAAAACTGCAGTCAGTAAAGCCACTACTGATAACTTGGCTCCCGTTAGATGGTCTGACAATCGCAGGGTTAAAATGTTACAGGTCTGTTTGGAGAGAGCAAAAGGTATCAAGTGTTTCTGAGAGATGCAGTAAAGCCTCACAGATATGCTTCCTGAAACAGACACAAGTGGTGGATGTTTAGAATAAAAGATGACATCCAGTGTAGGAGCCAGCATCTATTTAAAACGAATAGATCCATCTGGCAACAATTCACATCGCAGCTTGAAGTTACTGAAGGGAGTGGAGGGTTAAATGAATGGAGTAAATAAGTAAGTCTACATGCACTGTAGAGCAAAGTGAGCACATGTAAAATGTATGTTAAGTGTCTTAGGGATCTATTTTTAAAGCAGCGAGCTGAGTGAACATTGTAATGCAGCATTTTGACCTGTGGTAGACCTGTAGAGGCGTACAATACAGCCTCTTCAACACTGAGAGACACACAGAGAGACAGAGAGAAACCACTTTTCCCAACGGTTACCATGGCAATCCAATAAATTTGCCATTACTCTCTGTATTGACTCTCAATAAAGTGGGTAAAAATGAATCTCCTTTTCTCAAGCGTTAAATCTGGACTTAAATGCTGATGCCTGGTGACAGGCGTGCAGAGTCAAACCCCCTTTCCCCTGATTTACAGAAAACTCGGCCAAGAGGAGATGAAGGGGGCAGACTGAGCAGATGCTGTTTCACTTTCTGTTCCTCTGCTGCTCAGCTCTTTCTTCATGGTTTGACACATCTGCCTGAAGGAAGGCGAGTGCAGATGTTGACTGAGACACTATTTTGGATACAGGAGATTGTTCTGTCAATCAGAAGGGATGGGGCAGAGTTTTAATATGACCCCTTTTTCAGACTAATTTGAGTTTATTCATTTTAGCTTTTGAGAGATTTTCCAGTTTTGTTGAAAAATTACAGTGTTGCTTGACAGGAAAGACAGGAAAAAATATAGTGTAAAGACAACTCAAAAACACTGCAGGTGCATGATGTGTTTCAGAGCCCATTCACCTGCTAAACAATTAAGCTAAGCTTTTGTTTGCTAAAAAAATACCTCCTGTCACCAACATGACAGTTCACAGATTTCAGGATGGTTGATTGAAGCTGCCATTTTACACCCACCGGAAAATTGCAGTCATTGTCATTTGTGTGTTGTTCACAGGACGAGCTGCTGTGTGTATCCTCCTGTAGGTAGGCCATCACTGCAGCAGTGTGCTCTGTGGCTACCACCCCTTTTTTGGCCATTCTAACATTTGCCATCCAGCCTGACTGAATTATGCAACGATGCCTTTGACATTGAGAGAAAAGGCATGTAGAGTAATTGTTTCTGATCGCTCCCTCTTCAACTTTCCCCTCCTCTCCCTCTCCGTCCTGCTCTTCTCTCTTCCTCTCTCAGCGCCCTCTCGTCTTCAATAAGTGTTTTAGATTGCTTGGTGACTCAGTGGAAATCAGCCCAGATTGACACTTTGACACCAGCGTTAATTGGCAATTCCTAACTATCAGCAGGCCGCCTTTGACGGGAAGTCTTCTTCCAGCCTGTCCTGCTCAGGTGTCTGGTTGTGGGAGAGACAATCTTTGAGGGGTCACGCAGCGTATCACAGTGTATTGAATATGCCTGTACAAATGTGCTTTGTGGTGCGTGGGAGTGAAGTGGCTCAGCCTTTGTAAGCTGCAACTCTGTTTTACAAATGAGGGGCCTTTCCCACATTTTTCAGGAGCTTTTAAGCCAACGCTGAGTGGGTGTAGGCACCATTAGCCATAAATGGCTCTCTGCAGCGGATGTGTGATAGGGCTTCCCACTACATACAGACGGTCCGGCGCACGCGCGCACACACACACACACACACACACACAAACTAAATACTGCTTCTGACAATAACTCGTGTTTACATGCAGAAAAATTAGTCATTCTCTTTTCCTCATCATTTGTCCAGCATTGCCTCCTCATGGCATTGTTACATTGGGCTTTTTTCAGAGCACAAACTGCCTGCAGTTTAGCTACGGTCACATAATTCACCATGTAAATTACAAACAGACAATTCAGAAATTCAGCAAGGTCAAACACTGTAGAAAAAAATATAAATGTTTTCCTGTCAAGGATGAATTGTCTTTGCCTACTAAATATTATGGCTGGCCATAACAATACGTGCTCATTTGTTATTTAAACACAGGACATATGGCCTCAGGTACATTATTTACATAATCAAAATGTTAATGTTTTTAATTGCAAGATGCTGCCTGTCATGACAATATGGTCAAACATTATAAGTGTAGGATAATATGAATACATAACATGAATACAGCAGCAGTGTAATGTATGTCATAAACACATGACTAATTACCACTTGACAGCTCAAGAAATGTGTTGAGCTGTAAATATAATCCCTGTTTCTCTGACTGGAGCTACTGTACGAAGGTTCAGGTTTGAGCTCAAAGCAGCATCAATAGGTTTTTCAGCACCTTTTTTTTTTTTTTATCACCTTTAGGTTATTATGGCAAACGTTTTCCCAGAATGTTCTCTTTTTATACATCCAGCTTACCCCAAGACCAGTATTCACTCTCCTGTTGGTCTCTGTTTTGGTGTCCACCAACTATTGAGGGCAATATGTGGCTTTTCTCTGCTACGTTCAACAGCTACTCACTAACTTTGTCTGCTGTTTGGTGCTGAGCAGGCTGCATACAGTGGGATTATCTGAGCTTTTTCACCAAAAACAGCTGCCTGCTCTCTCTGGAAACATATTTACTAAAGATTAATAACAAATATTTTAATGCATTCAGCCTGAAAATACCAAGATAATGTGATGTGACAAAGTAAAAAAAAAAAAAACATACTAAGGAGTTTTTAAGGTGCTACAAAAATTACCAGGCACCAGAGTCAGTCCCATGTTTCCAGGGTTCTGTTTTCCCTAGTTTTATATGGCGCATAATGGGAACACGACAAAGGGTCCCATGTTCCCCACTTCTTCCCATGTTCCCAAGATCCTATGTTCTCCAGCTCTATGTAGCACATAATGGGAACTAGAAAAGATATTCCCCAGCTTTGTATTTGTAATATGACATGGGCTGTGGTGGGAACAATAGCCCAAGGGGTTTTCTGTTCCCCAGCACTGCCGTATGTCTCTCAGTATAACAAGCCTACATTTGAGGTAACTTGTCAAATGGGCTAGGGGTAGAGCACACACCACTGCCTTGGTCTGTTACTTGGTTAGTTACTGTGTGGTACTTTTACTTCAGTAAATGATCTGAATATTTCTTCCACCATTGTAAGTCACACAATAAGACAAACAAACAAACAGATGGAGGCAATGACATTCCAGCAGCTCCTGTGTTCTGCTTGGTACCGATTCCAAAGATTTTTATCCCTATCAATCATTTACATGAGAAAACAAGGTCCAGGTTCAAAAATTGTTAGAGTTGTCCTTTCAGTTATCAGCATATTTTATACGTCACACACCGGACTATTTATTTGACATATTTTACACTGAACATTTTGGCCAGTGATATTTTCATCTACACGATACCAGCCAAAATCTGGTATATGCCGGCTAACGTAAACTCTGCCTCACAGCATTACCTGCCACACACAATTATTGAACCCATGCTGAGTTTTTGTGTTTAAATTTGGACTCTTTTATTAAAAGTTGGAGCAAGGGGAGATTTTATCTAACTGCTGCTTTTCTTTGACATGTTCATCAAACTGTCACAGCCAAGGAGCCGAAAAATCTCATTTATTCCTGGCTGGGAGCACTGATGGGGGCTCTAATCCTGCTGCACAGAGGTCACAGGCTCGCTGTCCCCTCCTCTCCAGATCCCTTTCTGTCCCTTCCTTTTTTCCCATCCCTTTCTCTTTCCATCTATCTCCCTCTCAGCCTATTTTTGTTTGGCAGTGATTTGACCAAACAAAACCTAACCGGGTATCTCTAAAGCAAGGTGACTGCCAAAGGTGATTTTTCAACCTGACTGCCAGGACACAATGAGTTTTAGATAGCCAGGCCAAATTTTTTTCCTCCCTCCAACTGGCAGTTGTGGATGAAAATAGAACTGGCCTCTGCACTCAGATTTGTCACCCATGTCATTATCTGCTCTATTATCCCTGCACCCTTAAACGTACTGCCCTGAAAATGAGGTTATAATGGACTTAATGTTGGTGTTTGTGTTTCCGGACCTCACGTATTTGGGTTCATTTGTTTCATTAAAGAGCTCTACTAGGAAAGGATGTGTATTTTTGGCTCCTAACAGCAGCCTGAAATAACTCTTAATGAGCTATTTAGACATAAATCCTGTGAAAACATGTAACGTAGCGACAGTGAACTACACACAGCATGCTAATGTTTACCAGCTGAGCCAACTGGATTCCTCTGGTATAAACGTACAAATGGTGGGGTGCCCCCACAGCCGAATGGTTGGGGCGCGTACCACATGGGCCTAAGTGCTCTGAGCAGCTGGTCCCCGGATCGACTCCCGGTCTGGCCGGA
The DNA here is from genome assembly GCA_033238685.1 of Lates japonicus. Taxonomy (NCBI): domain Eukaryota; kingdom Metazoa; phylum Chordata; class Actinopteri; family Centropomidae; genus Lates; species Lates japonicus. Next base: position 7,337,333 of record BRZM01000001.1, read on the forward strand.
CCTTTACTGCGTGTCATTCCCCCACTCTCTCCCTGTTTCCTGTCTCCTCTCCACTGTCCTCTCAATAAAGGTGAAAAAGCCCAAAAAAATAATTAAACAAAAAAAAAAAAACTTACAAATGGACAGGACTGCTAAACACATGTGGTGTGCTCACTGACACTACATTCAACAATCTATGTTTGCTTGCACTATATAAGTTTTCCTTGTATCCCCTGCCTGGGCAGAGGAGTGTCCATAAGAGTGAGGAACAGTGGACAACATAATGTGATTTAATCACGTGGTGTTAGAGGACACATTTGCCAAGTGCAGCTTTGGATTTGAGATCCAGTGAGTGGAGTGCCCCCTTTCACTCTGACATTAATATAAAACGAAACAATTCTCAGTAGAGACTTCAACTATTGATCAAGGTCAGGGCCAAGCTCCATTATGGCTGAACCTGGGACAGATGTTAATTTATAACCCAACACTTTCAACTTAGCAGCCTTGACGTCAGAAGGAGACGGGCAGAGAGGGAGACGGAGGATAGAGAGGGGATATGAGGGAAATGCAAATGACTTGCCAGATAAGTTAATGTGCCTTTGCCGTGGCAAGGGACTCTGATTGCAGCGGGAAGGTAAGGCTTCCCTGAGCCGGTCAGAGATATCATTAATCCAAGGTTGACCTGGCCTGCCTTTTGCACGACCCTGCCCACAGAAGTTTATTATCTGGGAGGAGGCTGTCCAGGCAGCAGGAAGGCAGAGGAGAGACCCTGTGCTTTTCCAGAATGACTGAGCAGCACTTCCTTTTGAGCATTCCCGAAGACAAATTGACTTGGATCAGCAGCGAGGCAGCTGGCTGATGGAGAGCTGTGATGTATAAGGCCCACGTGGGCATTTTCATCATGACGGCTTTTCTTTTGAGTGTTTTTTTTTCCTCCTGTAGCACGTCACCTGCTGCAGTGTGTCATTGTGTCCTAGTCGCTCTCATGCTCTATCACTCACCCACACACATACGCAACACACTAACCAGTGCAGTGCAATAGACGTGCACTAATCCTCACTTTAGACATGTACAGCACAGTTTTGTTTGTGGATTACTGTCCTCTGGCAAAAATGAGAGATCAGCACACATGGGAGTCTTAAGAGTTTAAATAAGAACAATGCTTTTGTACTTTAGTCATACAGAACAAAGGGAGCAGGCAGAGAACATTTGGTCCACGTTCATATCTGTAAGCTGGTTAAGATGCAGTACATAAGCAAAAGAATTTGAATTTCATTCAAAGAACACTCATAATTTTATGTCTTTGTGCTGTCTAGAAAGCTTAGCAAAACAAGGAGTTTAAAGCCAATACCTGGAAGGTGTCACAAAGTGTGTGGAATTATGATTCTGTGGTTTTCTCTGCTCTGGTTTGATGAGCGATTGTACAGAGGTTGGTGGGTTTATAATCCCTGAATTAAACAGCAGTCACTGAAATGCACCGTTCACTGTTTATAAAGATAGAGGATCCAGGCTGTATGAGTTACCATTCTCTCAACCTGTGTTCTTGCTGTCCTTTTCATAGCACTGTAATTGGCTTTTAATTTTTTCCAATAATGATTTTCTACGAGCGGGTGGACAAGTGCACGGTGATCTTCCACAGCCCAGTGTATCATGAATATTAACAGTTGGTGGGTATGTGCTTAAAGAGAAATAAGCTGGAGACCTGTGGAGAAGTTCTGTCTGGAGCTGATTACTGGTTACTGTGGTTCACATACTGAGTTGTGAACCACTCCTCGCTTGTGTTGTTAGCCTGAACCACAGTCAGCTACAGTCGGTGGTTTGTGTGAACAAATTCATTCTTTTATCCCGCATTTACATGCCTCCCTTTTCAAAGCAGTCAGACTACCGATCAGGATCGTCTTTTGATCAGGGGTTTTTATTTGATATATCATCTCAAATGATTTGCTCTCATCTCATGTTTAAATAAAAGCCTTGGGGCAAAATCTACAGACAAACCATAGATACCATGAAGAGTGTAAAGGTTATAAAAAGTCTACCAGCTCAGCTGAGTGTGCGGGCTGCTGCTGGAGGATTCATTAGGCCTGAAAAAAGGGACTGTATATTTTATATATTTTAGGACTTAGGACTTTCAGAGACATTCAGAGAATGATAAACATACATATTGTTAATTTGGGTTTATTTCCCTCCTTTAATTATGTAAGAAGATAAGTTTTAGAAGAACTTAGAGAAAACTTGGACTTGAACTTAGTCATCCATTACAGTTGGCTGTACTATAATGGAATAATTCATATCACTCTTAAATTATGAATAACAGTGGATGACAATGTCATCAATACTTAGTGAAGAGCAAAATAGCTCTGGGTTGCCATCCTCTACTTTTTAAGTGAGCTGCCCTTGATACTTTGTGGAGTGAGGTGGGTACAGAGAATGAGAGTGAGTGTGGCTCTCTGCTGTGAACAACAGGAGTGAAAACAGTTCCTCCACACAATGATTGTAATCCTCCGCTCTTGTGTTTATCTCTCTTTTCGCAGGTTTGGCAGTTCACCAGATAATCACAATCACTGTGTCTCTCATTATGGTCATCGCAGCCTTGATCACAACACTCGTCCTTAAAAACTGGTAGGAAAGATTCCTTTACTTTTTCCTTGTACAGACTTTAACTGTGCTGTACTCACTCTCTTGTCAGAAAACCTCACAGATGACCAAAGGTACAAGGTATGATTTTATGTTTGTTTCTTGTCTTTGGTGCGTGTTTTTGTAGCTGTGCGCAGTCGGGAAATGGTCGCCACAATAGCCATCAGCGCAAGATCCACCAGCAGGAGGAGAGCTGCCAAAACCTGACAGACTTCACCCCGGCCCGGGTGCCCAGCAAGGTGGACATATTCACTGCCTACAATGACAGCCTGCAGTGCTCACATGAGTGCGTTCGGACTGCCGTGCCCATCTACACCGACGAGATGATTCAGCAGACGCCTGTCTACAAGACTGCTTACAATGGAAACAGGTACGCTGGCCCCAGGACTGTCTGAGACACCAGAGTCTTTCCTCAGCCAGTCAGCACTGGAAATCCATACTTTGAATCCCTTAATGATGTTTGTGTCCACTACAGTTATTATCATAACTGTTATTATCAAGTCATTAGAGTCTAATGGGCTAAGTATTATAGAACCCCACACTGGACAGCAGAGCTAGATCAATTTAAATTGGGCTGAGAAATCAATGTCTACTGTTTTTCTGCATAAATGTTCTAATAACTTTAGCATCAAATTATAAAGTAATGATGAAATGTAAACAGATGAGAACAACGATGGTGAATTCACAGTGTCTGGACTCCTCGCTCTCTTCTCCTCGCTTGTGTTGTTAGCCTGAACCACAGTCAGCTACAGTCGGTGGTTTGTGTGAACAAATCCACACAGAAATCGGTCGTCTTTAATGCTGTTTGTCCATCGCCTCATTCCTCATCCATCTGCCTGACACCTGGAGTGCTGACTGAGTGCTGTCCCTCCGCATGCTCAGGCTGCACTAAATCTACCAGTCATTTTTGGTTTTTGTGTAATGAGTCAGTTTCTAGATGTGGGGCAGTGGGATGTGAAGTCTTTACAGTGCCATTTTCTGTCTAAATGATCTTTCTGACAGCATTTCAAACGGCTGATAGGTATATATACTGTATATATTTTGAAAACTGAACTGCTATACCCAGAGGTCTTGTAGTGTGATTTCAGTAAATTGTACAATATATCCCTGTTTACCAACCCAGTCAGTCTGTGCTGCTTTATACTAAAAGATGTAACAGTGGTGAGTCAATGGTGTGTTTGTATCGAAATGTATTGAATGTTGTGGGGCTACACTACCAGTATATGTGTTTTGTGACAATAAGCTTGGTAAAGTGTTTACTGTCTGAGTGGATAACAGCAACAGTCATCTAAGCTGCAGGGCCAGCATGGTCACACTTACTCTGTGTATCCAAACCCTGTAACAGATTCATTATACTGGCAGCAGGAGTAGGATCATTCATCTGGTGTAAACTGTCCAAAGTGTCTGGATCTGTTTATTTAAAGTCACAGAAGGATGGAAGGACATCCTACATGAAGAGGAGGTCTCAGTATGTGATTACCTCTGACTCTCTCTCTGCGTTTCTCTGTGACCAATGGTACAACTTCCACTGCGGCATTAAAAGCTGACTGAGGAGATTATTAGGCCTTGGAGGATGTATAAAGTGAATACTGAGAAAATATTAATGCACTAAGAACAAACGGCATCATATCCATCAAAATGAGTCTACCTCATGTTCTAACTTTTTGTTGTTACCCGACAGGCCCTCCCCCACTGAAAGACAACTGATTCCTGTGGCCTTTGTGTCGGAGAAATGGTTCGAGATCTCTTGTTGACGAGCTGAAGACCTTGTTCACTTCCTGTGGGTGGAAGAGACTTCCTGAAATCACGCTCTGGTGGGTACTGTGCCTCTCTGTCCCCTTGCAAATCATCATCTGAGCTGTAGCCACCTCGATCCCTGCAGTGATGCTGCCCCACTTTGGGAATAGAGGCGAACTTGGCATATGTTTGTTATTTGTGACATGATTATGCTCCTCTCCGTCTTCTGAGCAGTGATGAAAAAGTGCTGAGAAATCCACTCCAGTGCAGTATCAGAAGTCTGAAGCTGAGATAAGACACTAATTATGTATATATCAGTATTTATAAACTACATGCTCACAGTTAATGATTTCACTCTTCATATCTGAAACATTTTCATTAATATGTATTTCGCCGCTCTCACTCTCACACCAAGAGCATATTGTTTTTGAACATTTCGAGGAGTACAGGAGCACTTTCACTTGACTTGTGACACATTTTTATGCATGGCTAATATATGCCAGAATGGCCTGCATTTGAAATTCAAAGCGTGAAAGTTAAACACATGCTCTGGCCCCACAGTGTTGCTGGAAGCCCGGGGGGAGGTGTAACGTCTGCTATTGACCCAGATTTTAAAAGGAATAGATTGCCTGCAGGTAGCGTACTGAGAGGACAGCGCCTCTCCGTTGTCTGGACACACATTAGTCTCAGTCAGCACAGCTCTCCGCAACATGTTTCCAATGCTGTTGTCTTAAAAGACATAAGATCCCTTATTATCTCCACAGAACTAATGTATTTCTTAGGCTTAAGTATACATTACAGCAGGATTTAAAAGTACAGATTCTCAATAACAGGTCTCTCATCAGGTCTGAGCACTGGGTTGTGTGTCTTTTCAGGCCAGAGCTGGAGACAAGTTCCCCCGCTAAAATCAGTGGAAAGTAGGCTAGCTTTGAAAATCCTCTCTGTGTTGCAGTGTTTGTTTTCTTGTGCGCTGGGCTCACAATGAGGGATAATTGTGATTTTGTTCTCCACATCTCCACAGGATCCAGTTGGAAACAAGAAACACACAAAAACAGCTTCTTTTTGTAAAGTAGTGTGATCACTCTTTGGACACTGGTGAAGATATTTATTTTTCTAGAGATGAGAAGCAGAGCAGCCACACAGCGCTGCCACTCCATATTTCCAGGAACATACAGTCATTTAGATATAGATTATATATAGGTATATTTACAGGATGTGTGGGACAAGACTGTGGTCATCACAGATGTCTCAAGGAAACAAACAAAAACATTTGACATTTGAAAAAGGAACCCAAGGAGGTGCTGTGGGTGGACGATGAACTGTATTTATGAACAATGTGCCAATAATGCCACTATGTGCCACAACCTGGATAGAAGGACGTTTCAACGACAACTGATGGACTAAACAAAGAGCGCTATATTAACCCTGTATTGACTCCAACTGCATTGTTTGTTTTTTTCTTGTTTTTTTTTTTTTTAAGAAATGTGAAAGTTAAAAATGCTACAAATGTATTTGAATATGTTTTGAAATAGTTTTAAGAAATGTGTTGAAAAGAATCTTAAAGATATTTATATGAAGCACTATTCTATTAGTTGAAGAAGAGAGAAGACAGAGAAAAAAGAAACGGTATATGCTTTATCGAACATTTGATTTTAAAAACATCGTTTCTACAGGTCCCATTTTAAAAACAGAATAGTTATGTCTATTTTTTTACACAGTAGAGTCTGCCACAGCCCTAACAGTGGAGGTCTGACGCACCCGGGATTCACCACTGTTAATTAAAATCCTCCCACCCGAGCTGAGATTATAACAAAGAAAACCATCTGAATACACCTGGTGAGAGCCAAACCGACGCCTGCTCCAGCTGCTTATTGTGTCCGATTTGAACCTGATTTGGGTCAAAAGGAAAATACACAGACAGTTTGTGTGGTGCAGGTTCATAGCTTCAATGACTCCCATAGCAGCAAATTCATGTACAGATAGAGAGAACAGCCACAACAGACTGCATGGAGCTGGACAGGACATTCATACTGCCTCAGGTCTGTCGAGCTCTTTTGCACACTATATCCTGTATGTTGGTCTCAGTCTCAGCAGCTGTTTGGGATAAATCCTAATGACTGGTTATGATTCATATCTGAGCTGCAACACTAAAAGGGTGGAAGAGATTCAATTTGAGCTTCACATTCAAATAATTCATGTGATAATTTGCATAAATAGGAAAGAGATTGAAAAATTAATCCCTCCACAGATAGTAAATGAATATCCCCTCCCAACGCGCAGATTGGTTCATTTTGACGAATTATTTTTGAAACCTAAGTCTGAATTATTAGAAAGTCAAGAAGAACATGAACCAATTTGTTGAGGACGGAGCATAAAATTATCTTCAGTTTTTCAGCTGATAGTGAAGAGGGAGAAGCTGCGACAGAGGGTGCTGTAGAGGGGGGTCTCACCCCCACAAGAATCAAAATGATCTGCACCATGGGTTTTAAATGCAGGATATACGGAGGAAGGAATTCCCTCTCTGAATGTGTGGTAAGGGTTAGTTCGCTCTCTGCAGAGCCAGATCCACTCAATACTTGAGGACAAATATTTCTAGCATATCAGATTTTCAGCTATCACAGCCAGTGTGTCGGGGGATCGTGCACAAATAGATTGTCGTCATTTGTGCCAAAGGAAGCGAAAATACGAAACATACCTGTGAGAGAGTTTGTTCTCTCAGAAAGCGGAAACACTCTGTCAGTGTATTGTTGAAGTAAGGGGATTAGGACGAGCCAGTCAGCCGCTGCCAAATTGGTTTAAACTATCTCTTAAGTCAAGGTGAGGGAACTCCGTGGTCAGGAAGGATGGTAAAGCTCTCCTGAGAGCTTTCTAGCACCAATAATTGTATTATCAACCTCAAGCTCTGAAAGACAGATTACCTTTGTGCTATGAAGCTTTTGAGGGAGCCGCCTCTGAATCTACCTTTTCTTGTGCTGTGGGTTTGTATCAAAGCACAAATACAACTCTGTAATTGTAAACGTTTTTGGCTGCAGACAGCAATATGTACAGTTTTAAAAAAAGAGAAAGAAAAAAGGTGGTTTTATTGCGTGTCGACGGTTAAGCTCCAGTAAATTGGCTTAGGTGGTCTTAGCCTTGTGCTCACTTCCTTAAAAGATTGGAAAAAACAGGTTGTCCCAGTGAGATCAGCATCTATAAATGTGAGCCATTCAGAAGGTGCCAGTTAATGGCCTGGGATAAACACTGTGGTGCAAAACTCCTGCTTTTGCCCATTCACAAACATGAAAACCACTCTCATGAATGACCCATACCAGTTCAGCCTCACGTGTGTGTCAGGCTACGGAGTTGCTTCTTTGACATAACATATATTTTTTTGAATGAAGAGTGTTATCTTACTAGTCAGAGGGTTACAAAAACTTACTGTATATTATACACGTGTAAATGTATTTTCTATATATTTGCTTCTATTTGTGTACAGGTGTGTTCTATTTTTCAAGACCTCTCCCATTTTTGGGAAGGTTTCAGCTAGGTCGGGGATAGTGTCTTTGTTTACATGTGTAACTACGGTATTTCTTTCAAAACACAAAACTAACCTTGTGCCAAGCTTCCTACCTGCACTTTCGAGCAGTACTTGTATTATATCTTTAGCTAACCAGTATAATACTTCAGTAGACGCTGCAATAGTTCAGAGACTGGAGAGAGATGTCTGAAAGTGACAGTGCTGAGTGGTTGAAGAGGTGTTGTGATCATATCTTGGGGCTCTGCTGTATTCATGGTTGGCTGGGAAACCAATGACTTGCTGTTCTTCAACATCATTTCTACATGAACTCTAATATACAGTGTTCTATCACATTAATAAAAAAAAGAGTGTGAATCCAACAGTAGCTGCCAAGAAACTAACTAAACTTGATCTATACTGGGTTGCATTCATCTGTCATACCTCTCATTTTAGTGAAAGGAAGATGGTGTGTGAAGAACTCTTTGTCTGCATTTTCCTTTTTAATTCAACTGCTAAATCAACCCATTTAAAAGTATCAGACTTCATACAGTGATGTGGGGAGCCTTTCACTTTTTTCATTAATCAGTTTTTAAAGGATAATTTTGGCTTATTTCAACTTTGGCCTCATTCTCTGCCAGCAACAACAACAACAACAGGCTGTACTGATCTATCAGGTGTTCTATCCACCACTCTGGTGCAGGCTGAAATATCATCATAATTCGTACATGGACTGAGCCCCTGACTGGCATGCTAACATGCTAACCTAAGCATGTTGGCATTGTAACTGTGAGCATGTACAGTACAGCCTCAGTGAAGTCCAGGTACATGACTACAGAGTCTGACAGGGTAAAACACGAGCGCACGAGCATCACAGCAAGTGTGATAGGTCAAACTTAATCCCTAAAGCGTGGAAACTATTTTTACCAGTGGCCCGTTTTTCTTGCCTCGTCAGACTTCTTTCTGGTGATGTCACTTTCCAAGATCTCAGAAATTACCTTTGTGAGTACAATACTATTATTACTGAAAATATTAACACAAGATCCAAGTTGCAGTAAACCCAAATTATCCTTGTGAGAGAATCGTGCTAAAGTATCATAAAAAAATTACCTATTTACACCTAAACTTTCAGACATTTGAGCTGTTGACCATTTGTGACCATGCTGGTTCTTTGAATTTCTGTAAAGTGTTTCATCAGAGAAGGTACTTGTTGTTGCCAAGTTTCTGCACTAATAACACTGTACCTGATAATTGTAAACTATCAGTGTGACCCTACTGCAAATGGTTGAAATTTTCTACCGAGGTTGATGATGATTGCGTGGGACTGATTTCTGACTCTTTGAAACCTACAAGTCACATCACTGAACGAAGGGAAAATTTGACATTTTAAATTTTGTTCTGTGTTTCATACTGTGGGGGAAAAAAGGTTTCTATGGTTTTACTTCAGTTAGCCTCGAAAAGTTTGTGTGCATTGTTAGCATCCCTCATTAAAACCACAGGGAGCTGCTAGCTAAAAGCAATTCACTTTGCATTCCCGAAGGACATTTAGACAAGGAAAATGTAACTCGCAGCTATGATATATGTATATTTGGAGGCATCGGCATAAATCAGCCTTCCTTTTACCTCTGTATGAAATCAAACTGATATGTAAGGAAATGCCTTACTGCTTTCTTGCCTTTTCAGTTTATATTTCAGGATAGCTGATGAGTGTGGTGTATTATAGCTAAGAGGGAGGAAAATGATTCCACTCCAGTGGTCAGGTTTGATTCAGGAAACATTATCTGAGAGCAGCGCAGGAAAAGGCAGGAGGACGAAGGAGAGGGGAGAGAGTTGTAGAGAAGTCTTAAATAGACACCAAAGACTTGACATGCCTTTTTCACAACGAATGAATATTTTGCGGCTCCCATTTCTGTCTCTTCAGCAACCCACAAAACCTATGCTCCCTTCAGCACAAACAAGCTATCAATCAGCAAGGCTTTCTCCTGTCAAGATGAAGGATATGACTGTGGTTCCTGTTTTGCATGTCACATACAGAGTGGAACTTAGTGACATATGTATTGTTAGATGTTGGCTGAACCTCTCCAAGGCCAAGGTTTGTTTTCACCGGAAGCATTCACATGAGGGGAGAGGAATCAATGTACTGATTCTGTTTGATCACGGCCTTTGGGTGTCTGGTTAGCCTAGAAACATGTTTCACAGCTCAGCATGCACGGATAGTGATATTAATTTTTAAAAAGCAGGTTGCTCAAACAGCAAGGTGATACTCAGCAGGAAGAGGAAAATATCTGATTTGACAATGAAAAAGTTCAACTCAGAGGAAAGACAGAGTTTATCTCTATAGACAGATATGTATCTTACTGAATCCATTTCTTTAGCCATCAGAAAACTGTAGCTCCTCACTCTGCTTCTCCTCATCGTCTCCGAAAAAATCACGTACTGTGCGCTTACTGTATCTAAAGCGGAGGGCTCCGACTCTCCTCTCGGGTCATGTTTTTACTTTTCTATTCACAAGAGCTAAGGCACTGTCACTGTCAGTGCTTATCAATACAGTCAAAGACTTGAAAAAAGAAAAGCAACACTTTGTTTGCAACATCTCAATTCTCCCATAATCCCTCAGCTAGATGGAGACTAGCTATGTGACACAAATCTGCCGTAGCGGCATTAGATTAGAGGACCTCCGACGCTGTGCGACGCCTTCAGAACAAAGTGTAGGCCTGACATGAGCTACACTGCATGAGGGATAACAGAAATATTGATCCACTGGTTATTCCCTAAAAGTTTATCAAATTCAGAGTGAGCAGAGGTGTCAAAAAAAACAAAACAAAAAAAAACATCCATAAATATCATACGTACAGTTTGAATTTTAAGGGGTGAGGAAGTAGTGTAGGATATTTTTTCTTTTTTGGGGGGGAGGGGAGGGCTTTTCACACAGGGACACACAGTGGTTTGTTCATCGAAGCCGACTTACAATCACACTTCATACCTACCATGAAGGAACCTGACTCGAGTTGTGTTGTCGCCATAAAAATGAAGAGTTTGTACTTTGTGACTCTTAAACTTTTTATATTTGTGTTTAATATATCAATGAGTACCTCTGTTAACTTTTGTATAAGACCTATGACCTATAGTATATACAAATACACACACACACACACACACACATACACATCTCCACAAAAGGGACTCCAGTCTGTCTCTGTGACGGCTAAATGTTGTATAACTTTTATTTTGTGTCTTATGAACCACATCTCTTCCTTTTGTAGTTATTGGTAAACGTTTCGATTTCCAGGTGACTTTGATTTGGTTACTCTTGTACTACTAAGCTCTGTATTTGCAAGCACTGTAAATGCGATTCTCATTGGATTCGTCCTCTGTACATTTAGTACTCTGATGTTGCTATTAATAAAATGTAAAACAACATGGGCTTTGTGCTATAGGGAGTTTGTTGGAATGAGTCCGGGGGAGGGCAGTGATCAGGGCAAACAGCACAAAATAAAAGATTTGAATATGAATCCAAGCTGGGCTCTGTATGTGTTTGTTTTAACTAAAGCTGCCACGCTTTGCAAGCATTTTAATCTACGTATAATTTCCTTGTTAAATTTGACACATCAGCATTGTACTAACATATGAGACTGGCACTAAAGGGTGCTCCATCATCTACCAGCATTTATGCTATGTGATACTGGATCAAGGTGCTGTTCTACCCACACCAACAGTGTAAAATGTCAATGAAAGACGTATTCGTCATTTAATTTTATCATATAAACAAGACACCATGGGTCAAATGCATAAAACCTAATACTACAGTTGTATCATTTAATATGATTTTATGAGATGATAAAGTTGGTATCACAGATAAATTAAACTGTTGTCTCAGTCTAATGGTCTTTAAAAAATACATCTGGGCCTCTCTGAATATTATTATTCCCTCAATGTGCTGATTACAGTCATGTACACGGAAAAAAAAAAAAAGATTTGCAACTGTAACGCCTCAAATTTTCTGAACAGAAATGCACTTGTTCTGTTATATCTAACCAGTTTATTTGGGGGTAAAATATCCAAGTGAGTGCACATAACACACAGTGCATAGTGACAGTAAGTGCAAAAGGTCAAAGTTCAACCAGGAAACTATTGTCTGCATATTTACAATTTTCTGTATGTGTATAAACAGATTTTAAAGGGTGCTGTACGTCAAGTAATGTATTATCATTAAACATGATCACGAGTTAAACGTGTGGCTCAATAAGCCATTCAATTCAAATTCTTCCATTTATTATCACTTATTATTCATATTTGGTTCAGACCTGATCACTTCATGAGTCCAAATGTGATCAGTGGGAGGCATATTTGGTGTCACTGCCAGAGGAACATCTGCAGTTTAAAAAATGTGTGCAAAACATTTGATAATATGACATAATACTATGTTATTGTCAATATTATTATGGTCATCATGATCCAGTTATTGGCTCCAAAGCACTATTGCCTTCTTAACTGACAAAAATAAGTCTGGCACCGTGGACCGTCTGGATAAAATGCTCCAAAATGAACAGTGACATATTTGTAGGGAGAGCCATAAGTACTGCAATAGCTATTTTTCTACCTGATTAAGGTGTGAAATGTCTTCTCAGCTGGCTTTTCTTCCTATCTAGAGCAGTCAACCATTAATAATAGCATTGATTAAAGCTTTGTGAGCACAACCCCTGTTTGTTTAGTATTCCCTTCACAATGGTTTTGCAGGCTGGGTGGAGAATCCTATTTAACGTTCGACCAAAGTTACAAACTGATCCCAGCAGCTCTCATTAAAAAAACACCAACATCTGAATTTCTTTCATTTTTAATTTCATTATTCTCTTATTTGTCTAATTTCTGATACATTTTTAGCCACTTTAGTGGCAGTATTAGTCTGTCAGTCCCCCACCACACAACTGACTGAAATATCTCAACACTGACTGGATGAGTTGCCTTTAATCTCTTTACAGACATTCATTCTTCCCAGTGGATGAATCTCATTGATTATGCTGATTCATTGACTTTTCCTCTTGTATTGCCATGAGGTTGACATTTGTAATTCAGAATGACGTTTCTTGACAACTCTTGAATGGATGTCGGTGAAATGTGTTAGAGATATCACTCAATGATAAATTCCAGTAACTTAATTTATAATTCATTTGTCCCATAGTTTGCTAAATGACTAAACACCTCCAAAACTAATGACTTTCCCATCCGCCACAGCTGTACTTTGTGTTCAGTTCTACTTAGGAGATGTTAGCATGCTAACACACTAAACTCAGATGATGAACCGTTAACTTTTTGTATAAGACCCATGACCTATAGTATATGCTGAAATACACACACACACACACACACACACACACACATCTCCACAAAAGGGACTCCAGTCTGTCTCTGTGATCGCTAAATGTTGTATAACTTTATTTTGTGTCTTATGAACCACATTCTTCCTTTTGTAGTTATTGCAAACGTTTTGATTTCATAGTGACTTTGATTTAAGCTATTTTGTACTACTAAGCTCTGTATTTGCAAGCACTGTAAATGCGACTATTGATTCATTCTCTGTACATTTAGTACTCTGATGTTGCTATTAATAAAATGTAAAACAACATGGGCTTTGTGCTATAGGGAGTTTTGTTGACCGGAGTCCGGGGAGGGCAGTGATCAGGGCAACAGCAAAATAAAAGATTTGATTGCTGAATCCAAGTTGGGCCTGTATGTTTGTTGACCAGCTGCCACGCTTTTGCAAGCATTTTAATCTACGAGCAATTTCCTTTTGTTAAATTTGACACATCAGCATTGTACTAACATATGAGATTGGAGACTAAAGGGTGCTCCATCATCTACCAAAGCATTTATGCTAGTGTGGATACTGGATCAAGGTAGCTAAGTTCTACCCACACCAACAGTGTAAACAACAAAGACGACTGTCATTTAATTTTATCATAAACAAGACACCATGTGGGTCAAAATGCATAAAACCCATTACTACAGTTGCATTATTTAATATGATTTTATGAGATGATAAAGTTGGTATCAAGCAGATAAATTAAACTGTTGTCTCAGCTCAATGGTCTTAAAAACACATCTGGCCTTCTGAATATTATTATTCCTCAATGTTGATTAAGGTCATGTACACGGAAAAAGATTTTGCAACTGTGCACGCCAAATTTTCTGAACAGAAATGCACTTGTTCTGTTATATCTAAATCAGTTTATTTAAAAATATCCAAGTGGAGTGCACATAACACACAGTGCATATGTGACAAGTGTAAAAGGTCAAGTTCAACCAGGGAACCACCGTATATATTTACAATTTTCTGTATGTGTATAAACAGGATTTTAGCAGTGCCATCATTACAATGTATTATCATTAAACATGATCACTTAGCAACGGTGGCTCAATAAGCCATCTAATCTAAATTCTTCCATTTATTATCACTTATTATTCATATTTATTCAGACCTGATCACTTCATGAGTCCAAATGTGATCAGTGGAGGCATATTTGGTGTCATCACAGAGGAACATTCATGGAAGCTTTCAAAAAATGTGTGCAAAACATTTGATAATATGACATAATACTATGTTATTGTCAAATATTATGGTCATCATGATCCAGTTATTGCCCAAAGCACTATTGCCTCTCTCTAACTGACAAAAATAAGTCTGGCACCGTGGACCGCCTGACAAAAAATGCTCCAAATGAACAGTGACATATTTGTAGGGAGAGCCATAAGTACCGTAATAGCTATTTTTCTGATTAAGGTGTGAAATGTCTTCTCAGCTGGCTTTTCTTCCTATCTAGAGCAGTCAACCATTAATAATAGCATTGATTAAAGCTTTGTGGAGCACAACCCCTGTTTGTTTAGTATTCCTTCATAATGGTTTGCGGCTGTGGAGAATCCATTTAACGTTCGACCAAAGTTACAAACTGATCCTGGCAGCTCTCATTAAAAACACCAACATTCGAATTTTTCTATTTTAATTTCATTATTCTCTTATTTGTCTAATTTGATACATTTTAGCCACTCTCTTTAGTGGCAGTATATTCGTCAGTCCCCACCACACAACTGACTGAAATATCTCAACACCGACTGATGAGTTGCTCTTAACTTTTACAGACATTCATTCTTCCTAGTGGATGAATCTCATTGATTATGCTGATTCATTGACTTTTCCTCTTGTATTGCCAAGGAGGTTGACATTTTGTAATTCAGAAAATGACGCTTTGGACAACTCTTTGAATGGATGTCGGTGAAATGTGTTAGAGATATCACCAATGATAAATTCCAGTAACTTAATTTATAATTCATCGTCTATAGTTTACAAATGACTCAAACACCTCCAAACTAATGACTTTCCCCATCCTGTAGCTGTACTTTGTGTTCAGTTCTACTTAGAGATGTTAGCATGCTAACACACTAAACTCAGATGATGAACCTGTGTTAGCATGCGTTGACATTAACATTTAGCTTTTTGTTGTTTTGTGAACAACAGTCTTTCACAGAATAGATCAGAACTTTAACCATGATCCACTGAACCGCAGAGTCTGTGTTGTAGTTACACATTTTAATTTTTAAGTCAAGGTTAGCCTAAATATAAAATGACTGATTTGTCAATGCCCGAATGTATTTTCATGTCCTAAAGCATGTCCTGTTTTATACTATTAATAGAGATTTGAACAATTGCTCTTGAGTCATGTTAATTGGTAGGTGTTTGAGGGCAGTGAGCGTTTCAAATGCAAGTATCATGCAAAAAAGATGGAGTGGTTTTCCAGTAGATTGCCTCAGGGCTTTGAAGGATTAATATTTTATGGAGGACGTTCAAGTCAACAATAATTCTTTTTCAGTATGAATGATGCTGTTTCACTTTATTTTACTTGTTTTCAACAGGAATTATAGCATTTTACTATATTACCAATTCCTGTAATTTTGAAATGCTGGAACACAGGTGTGTATACACAGTTTCCCCAGGTTTTAGAAAAATGCAATCAGTGGTGTCTGACACAGGGACAAACAAACAAATGGACGGAGGCAGTTCCTAACAGACACACACAGCTGATTCCATCGATGAGACAATAAATGTTAATTTCCCCAAGCTGCCAGATAGTGTTTTTTCCATTTAACAACCTGTCCTCTGATCAGAGGCCTCTCTCTCATTCTCTCATAGTCTTCTCTCTCAGTCTCTGGGTTGTCGTTTTCTTTCTGTCTCACCCATGCTTCCTCTCTCATGCTGTCTGGGTGTTTTTGGGATCACCTGGAGATACAGTTCTCCTCTCCTGTTTGACGAATTGGCATAGGCAGAATGAGTCCTCCTCTGTGCTCCCTAAAGCCGGGTTCTGTCCTCGGGGAGGCCTGCCAGGCCGCATTAGCATGAGGCCGGTTGGATTGGTCCGCACGGACTGTGACAAGCCTGGAGCCCCCCTCGCTCCTCATACATTAAATAGAATTATCCAGCCCTGCCTGCACAGACGGGCCCGATCAATGGGATGGACGGCACATGCCAACAGCTGCCAGGGAGATACTTCAGTGTGGTGAGATTAATTCCTGCTGCAAACCTGCACCTGTCAAAGACTTTGCCACCACCAAGCACAGACAGCGCAGTCCAAGTTGATTAGCTCCTTGGTTGTCCAGTGTAAAGTGGACAGACCAGACCACTTCTGAGTGGCAGCTGAGACAGGTGAGGGCAGGGCTGAGAAGACTACCAAACTATCCTACTCAAAGTTGTGTTTCTCATGAAATTGTGAAGGCATGTTGGACATGATTGGTGGGCTCTAAATTAAGATCATATAAAACTTGCTGCTGTTCCTCTTTTACCAACTCTAGTTACTGATTGGTTTGGGCAGCATCGGAAAATGTTTTGACAGACTCAAACACATAGCATCTGCATACTTCTGCATCTGATTGCAGCTAGTCAAGTCTCCCTCTAGAGTCTCAGCCATACCTTTACCTAAACAAATAACTGCTGTGCTGGAGATCCAGAGGATGACATCAGCCATCCTGCAGGTCTCATCCTAGGGTGATTGTCTTTCTTTAACAGAGCATCATGTAAGTGTCTCTGCATGGTAAACTTACATCACAAGGGATGGCTAACTGCTTGTGCTATTCATGTGCATGCATGTGGTTTGTCCTTGAGTGTTATATATTGAAAAATGCCACTGCTTACTAAAGAGAGTGGACTTGCTACTGGTCGCACTAAGCTTGGGTTATAACTGTTGTTTCTCTTGCAGCAATTTCTCTCTCTCAGTTTGTGTGTTGTTGCAGAAGAGAATCATTTCTTGGTAGTTTTGTTTGTAGCTGTAGACATGTTGCAGGCCATGGCATCTTTCGATGTCTGATTGCATCCCAGCACAGAACAGCAAGGGTGAGGAGTTCCCAATCCACCTCAGATGGTGAATCCACGGGACCAAGACCCTTTAGATCTTCTTCACATCAGACCCTGGTATCCCTCTCAGAGGACAATCAAAGGAGAAAACTAATCAACAGACAGATCCTCATCTAGAAGGCCACGGAGGTTTTGAAGACAGATTCCAGACCGCAATGTCTTGGCGTGTGACCAGAGCTAAACTTTTTGTCTCTCCAGGGTCGTCTTTTGCAGTGGTGATAGTGCACACAGGTATCTAGGGTGGGTAGTGCAGTTTTAGCATGCAAGACACACTGAACAGCTGTTTTGTGTATTTCCCTAAAGGAGGAGGAATTTGCAGGCACAAGGGCATGGGCGAAATTTAGCAAGCTCAAATCCAGTCAAACTGTTATGCCACTAGCTAGTGTAGAAAAATTAAAGGAAAGATTGAACATCAGTTATAACCTCCAGGTTGCCTGCCAAATTTGATGTAGTTTCACATACACATTGTAAAAGCTTAGAAGCTGCATTAGTAAGGGTAATAATTCTTCAGGCAGACATTTTCCCTATGTCTGCCCAGGTTTCCACCAGGTGCACTGGTTTCATCTGGAGTGCCTGTCCCAGCTCAGACAGCTCAGACAGGGATAGGCACTTCCAGATCACTAACCAGCTACTCTTATACGGTGAACAGAGTTGAACAGTGCTGCATCAGCATCGAGGCTACACCCTCGTCCCTTCCCCCTGTTTACAGATTTCACATCAAAACTGCTGCAGAAGTGAGGCTGAAGGTTGTGTATGGATTGCTGCACATTGATTAATAACTTTGAGGTAAAACTACCAAGACATCTTTAGTAAAGCTCATGGGCCCAACGCTCTTTCAGAATATTGTGTATATGTTTTACCATGCAGTGCCAAAGAACAAGGAGACACCAAGTTTAAACCATAGGCTGCTATAACCGAGGCAATAGTTACAAGATAAAGCTGCAATTAAAGCAACAGAGCACATAATAATCAACCCTGTCTCCTACAAAATACATTAATATACTACTGATTTACAATGTCAAATGTGTTCAAGTGGAAACATTATTCCTGCTTGGATTGTGTTCACTGAAGGTAGGGAGCCATCAGATGGAGAAAAGTAAGAAAATGTAATTTGCTAGACTGTTCACCCAAGAAAAATGAGAGCATCAGTCATTTAAGAAAATGGCCAAAAATCACATTTGTTTACCGTTAAGTGACAAAGTCTTCTAGCAGCTCTAGTAATTATGATACTTATCCATCAGGAGCAGTGGAGGAACTAATTATTACAGAGCTACAAAGACTAAATGGGGAGGAGGTTGGGGTGGATGGATCGGGGTACTGTATATTAGATCAGGGCCACCCAAAAACACTCAGGATTAGGGAGCGACTCTTGACTCTTTGTCAATTAGTCTTATATATATATATATATATGCTGTAAATCAGTGTGTTCCAGTTTCATACTTTAAGTCAGCATTTTCAATATTTTAACCAATACAGTGTAAGTGAGCTTATTCAGAATGTTCAGTATCAATATTATTAAATATCTGAGCAGCATTTCCTGTCCTACAACATGTATTTTCTAATTGATTCTGATGAACAGAATTTTAGGGACATGTATCAGAAACAGTTATCAACTGTGTTATTTAGAACAGGAACCCTAAAACCACTCATCAGCTAGATGATACTGTTAAGTATTTATAGGCTGCAAAGTGATAATTAGATTCTGAAAGTCAGTCATTATTCATTTGTAATAAATGATTGACAGATGTCTTAGCCTCTCGGGGTCAGCTGGATGGCTGGTACTTTTTGCTACTTGCCCATCATGCTTGAGCACCATCCAGCCCCTCTGTCAGAGGAGGCTTTGGATTTTCTGCCTTTAAAAAAAAATGCCAACTGTTAAATCCAAATCCAAGCTTCAAAATGCCCCTTGTAAAACCTAGAGGTGACGTCACAGACGCTAACTCCATCTTTTTCTACAGTCTGTGATTAGAACTTAATCCTCCAACTGAGACCAAAAAGATATTTTATAGCCTTGATAATGAGCTAAAAAAGGACAAGGAGCACCACAATATTACACAGTGCTTATGGTCAAATGCCACGCTGTAAAAACACACTCATCCTTAGTGCCCCCAGTGATGCATTGTTGAGTCTGCAAATGGCAAAACATTTTCGGGTGACAGACTAACTTAATGTCTGTCACTTAGAGAAGCTGTGAGATGCCAAAGGGTGAGAGAAACCAGAGGGGGGGGGGGGGGGGGCAGCACAGATTCAGGAGTTAGGACTTTTACTATTCCTTCAACAAACTTGTAACCAGAGGCGGCTGCAGGAAAGCATTAAAAATGACAATTTAATTCTCTTGCAACCGGAAGCAAGACTCCAAAACAGGTTAAAAAGCAGAGCTTGGAGTTGCCAGAGGTGATTTGTGGTGATGTCGTCTAGCTAAAATAGCTCCTCATTAGCACCTCTGAAGCAGGTCGTATGATTAATCATCACCAAAGATTTACAATCCAATTAGAGAGTGTCTGGGTGTGGAACAAATGACTCACCTTTGAGGAAAACACATCAGTGAACAGACCCAAATGGGCTTTTTTTGGGGCAATTTTTGTGCCGCGGGCTGATTGATGCTGGAGAGGATGGGTGATGTCTCTGGGACGGCGGATGTTTGTCAGATCCACAGGCCATTGCTCAGCATGCCGGGCGGCTTGTCATGGAAACATGGCAGTCAGTAGATTCACAGTTTATTCTTGACATCAAACACTTTGTTGAAGTGATTTTACATTACATTCTGTCAGAGACCAGCAACCAAAAAATTGGGTCTCAGTTTGAGCACATTTGTGAGTGTGCGTGCACACGTGCCTGCGAATGCATTTCTCTGGGAATGACTAATTTAGCAGCGAGCGCTTCTCCACTCTCCAGCCTAGCCTGAAGTTTTAATCCCCACATTTGCATGGCTAAACATAGATCAGCCTCCACACATCCGCACTAGATATCGACTCGAGGAATATAAATGCTTGTTTTGACTGCACGTTGAAAATGTTGATTAAACATTCATGTGCTTGCTCCTTCTTTGTCTCTGCAGCAGCCTCCTAGACGCTACCTGTATATGACACAGTCAGACAGTATGTATATGCGCAAGTTCCTAACCAAAGTGAAACAACTTGAGATTTTTGTTTTTTATCCTTGTTGGGCCGGGCCACTCTGTGTTCCAAAGAGTGATTCAATTCCTTGCAAATGGGCTTCTCCAAGAGCTTCTTTGCTGAGTTTAAGGAGAGAGCTCACAGATGCGGAACGGATGCAATAACCACCGACTCGCTGGCTGATAGAATAGCTTTATCACACACTACTTGCGCTGTTGAGCTGTGGTATTCTGTCTTTCTGGTATTTTCTCTCACACAGAGGTATACAAACACAGAGACAGTGATATACATGATAATAAAAATACTGTCAGCTCTGTAGCAACCATCTTACACACAGTCTAAATATAGTCCATTCAATTAAGCAAGAATAAACCTGTGTGTGTGTGTGTGTGTGTGTGTGTGGCTTGTAATAGTAGCTGACACTGAACACATCCTAGCAGCTGTCCAGCCCTCCTGTTTGGCAGAGCTTCTTATCTGAAGGTGCCTCAGCTCTTGGCTGAGGATGTGGCCAACGCTGCTGGGGAAAGTCACATGTTGGCAGACACAGATGGATGTATGGATCAATAAATAATATGGATCAATGCTTTCTTTGTTGTCATGTCAGATGTGCATATAAACAACAGATCCTGGTCTCAGAGGCCTGAATATTTGAGCTGGAGTGCTCTGATAGAAAGTGAGATGCTGTGGCAGGAGCATAAATTATCTGGGATGTATACATGTGTATCCTTGACTCAAGTCACATAGAAGTTAATAAAACTAGAAAATAATGATAAATGATGTAATGATGATTAACAAGGTCAGACATCAGCAGCATGAATTGTATTGTTCACTCTTGTCTTCCATTATTGGTAATGATGGAGAAGATGAATCAAGCAGAGCAGTAAATGCAGCAGAGTTCAGACTCAACTGTTCATGCGACTCAATCACTCCAGAAATGAAGGGCTCAGGGGCTGAGGAATTAAGACACACCTGCAAACTGAGATATGAATAACCACTGTGTCAAAAGTTGGTTCACTTTGGTTTTGAGGTCACAGTTTGTGGTGCTGTTGAACTGCATTAAACTGTAAGATAGTCCTTTTCTTTTTTTTCCCATCCCCTGTATGAGAATACATGAAACACGTGATAATGAAGTTAAGCCAATTAATGCTATGAAAGGTCTTTTATATTCAGAAGTGTCTTATCTCACCATTAGGAATCCTCCTGAATGATACTAAAAGTTCCAGTAAACTGCTGAGAGCAACATTTACTAAGATACTGAGTGCACTGCTAAACCAAAAGAAGGGACATGGTGAACCCTGTTGTGATGATGCTAGTGTTTTTGAATGATCTTACAGTGACCAGCTGACAGTGGCTGGTTGGTGTTGGTGAATATGAAATTAAGCATGGAACAATAGTGCAAGGAAAACATTAAATTGAGACAATGAGGTAATTGCACATATTGTTTAGCACCCAATTTATTGGGTAATCTACTAACTCAGCCAGTTAGGAGCTACATTATACCTCAGCATGTTTTGTCTGTATTTTGATTCTGCTCTCAACATCAGTTTAGAGTTGATCTAAACAGCACATCTAATACTGAGCCTGTGTACGCGCCCACTGACGTTCAATAGCACTCTCACAGTTTTGACCTTATTGTGAGCATCTACTGAGATTTACAAGTGGTCTTAACTCAACTGCTTTGAATGACCATTAACAATCAGGGATGGTGTCGTGGAAACTGCACGAATATCAACTGCAACAAACACAGAAACACTGCAGTAGATGAGTGTAAAGATACAGTGAAATGATCACTTACACAAGCAGAGTGACAACAACAGTGAAACTCCCTTTTTATACCATTCAAGAGAATAAATAAGTCCTATCCTATCTGTTTAGCTGATAGTAATCCCTGACACATTTACAACCAACACCTGGAAACACTCAGCCTTGCATATATCACACCTATGGAGTGTCCTCCATGATAGAAAGAACTAACCAACACATACCACAAAATACCTGAACACACAGGAATATAATAACTAGTAATAATACCAAACTAATACAAAATATTAGAAAAGTTATAAGCTCACAATAGAAAGAAATCTAATTCCTCCATATCCCATAGAATGAATACCAAGCATGGATAAAAATGACATGACACTGCATAATACTCACATAGCACACTGTACTGCTGCATAATGTACTGCTGCATCATGCTCATAATGAACAGTCATGTAAAGATGTCAAGACTTTTTTTGTCTTATGCAAAAACACTTCCACAGTGATACTGACTGGACATCCAGATATTTACCCTGTCTTGGACATAATATATATGACGTCCAAAGTGGGCTTGGTGATGATCCTCTATCTGTCAGTGAGACTGGATTTTAAAGGCTGATAAAATCTTTAGTGTGTAGCTTCCAATAGCAAATGTTCTATTATTTATTGACACTGAAATGAAAAACTTTTTTTCTCTGCGCCTGCTGCATCATATCATGCAAACAGCTGGGCTGCACTTACACTAAGTGTGTTTTTTAAACCAACTCTGAATAACATATGGATGACGTGTACAGTGACAAACTTGGTACTGTAGGCTACCATTCCATAAAGTTTCCACAGAATCACATGTATATTTTCAGGAGTATAGATGAAAACTGGAACGTTAATGTCTTTACCTTATTTAAAAGCTTTTGAATGTAAATGTTGAGTTTTGTTAAAGACATGAGGTTAATTTGAATTTGATGTGTGTGATGATGTGTGAATGGGTCTGCTGTATTTCAACATGTGATGTATTTTCCTGGTCAGCCATGATGTCGAGCCGATGACATCACTGTCCTCAGGCCCCGTCATTAGTCGAACAGAGGTAGAAATGAACACTGTCTTGTTCATCATGGTGACACTCTTATAAATGCCAGTTGAACAATACAATCAGCTGTTGTTGCCTGAGGCGCTGACTGTTGTTGGGTGTCTAATATGGCTGCCAGGGGGTGTTTCATCTCACCTGAATATAAAGGGTCTGCTGTTTCTTCATAAGACATAAACATGACAGTACAACAGACAGCTGAGTTTTTCTTTGTTTGCCACATAAAAGGCAGATGAGTGTGAATATTCTATAATAGATCAGTGCTGTGTGTGTATGATGTGCAGACTATTCGTTGTCAGCCTGACATTCCCACACTGCTCACACAGACTGTCAGACATGTTCTTAGTGGTTAGCAGCAGCTCATGGGAACATAGGAAGTCACCCCCTGTGGGTATTGATTTTTCTCCCTGTGAATGTTAAATGTTTATTAAAAGAGTTCAGCAGCAGCAGGAGAGGCGGAGGGGAGGCCCTGAAGCCATATCCTCTCCTCAATAAGTACACCCCCTCCTCCCTCTCTCCCCCCTACCACCATCACCTCATTCTCTCCCTTTGAGCAGACACAGATTGACTTTAGACAGCTGTGATCCGCTTTTCCCATCTATCTCCAGGGCACAGCTCGCTTTCCTCACCTTTTTCCCACAGGACTTTGATTACCTTCAGCCTATGGTTTGGAATGGCTCTCACCAGCAGGTCAGAGTCCAACTAACAATACAGGGAACGGGGAAGAAATCGGGGCCGAATGGAGATTCATGTCGCCATCTGTGACTTGTTTTCTTTCAGCTGATAGAAGATGACTTCTCTCTCTGCTGAGTTCTTTCAACCAGGAGGAAAAGATCAAAGAGGTAGCGACAGCCACAGTGAAACCTATTTTTTTTGATTTGACTTTAAAGATTTCAGCAGAACATACTTATACATGTTTTATTTAATTTTTCTGTCACTGTTTACAGACAGGTTAGGATGCAGATTTTCCTGTCAGCTATCTGATTGTGTTACCTGTTTTCTCTACATTAATCCGTGAATTAAAAATGGACCTCCACATGCACACATGAATAGATACATTTGAAGGATTTAACTTGTTACATAATTGTAAACAGTCACAAGGATCGACTTTAAAATCAACAGAAACCCATCCCTAACAAAACAAACCCTACAGGTCATTCATTTTTAAAAGTGTTATATATTTGACCTGGTTTCAACTTGAGGGGTTAAATCTAGATCAAAGCTGGTTCTGGTGTTAATATTTTAGAGAGAGCGACGAAATTGTACCCTGCCAGGAGTCAAAAGCTTTCATGTCGGTTTTGTTCATTGTAACGCTTGCTCCTGACTTGTTTAAAGCACTGGGGGAAGATAGAATTAAGCAACCGAAATTTATACACTTTGATGCAAACAAATTTTAACATTGCGCAGTTCGTAAGCATTTTAAACAATGGGGGAATTATATGATGAGGGGAGCTGGGAGAAGTCATGTGAGATGCAAATGCTGCAAGAGCCTTCAGGAAACTGGATCAAATAAAACAATTTAGAGTATGCTTTTTATGATCATAACGTTTTGATGTTTTATACAGCTTAACATGTATAACTATGTAGTATAAATTATTTCACTGTGTATCATGTTCAATTATAAAATTAATTTGTTCGCCTGGATATATTCCCATCCAGATGCTAATTGCCTGCAGGCAGGATGAGGGCACACCAGGATTATAATCATATGTTGAGATTTTCAGTTTTGCAGACAGTGTCCCAACACTGACCTTTCAGCTGTTTTCATGGGATCACCCATTTATGATCACAAGGTGGCAACCCTGGGTTGAGGGTTGGACCCTGTGCTCTGTAACTAGCCTACAGCATCATTAATACAGTGAGACACTTACTGTAGGTCCAGTGTGTGTTAGATGGCTCTGTGTTTTGAAAAAATCAATACCTGCTCGTGACCATGGTTTCTAATGTACTCATTGTTTTGTTCAACACGTATACACATACTGTACTGTGATGTGCTTATTAACTGGAGACCAGCTGTGACAACATCACCAGTGTTTTTACTGCCTGGTTCAACATGGCTGTCACCACAGCACAGGTGTCTGGTCTGAAGCCGCCTGTTGTCCCACCAATGGTAATGTTTTCATGGTCCTGTTATTGTATTGGAAATGTCATGCCAGTGTCAGCTCAGATATCTATTATCATGATAACGCCATCTGCGCTGCCTTTGAAATACTATTAGAAGCGCTGAAACATAATTCACCCTTCACACTACATTTGTTTTGAATTTTACAATTTTTATATTTTATCAAACCTAAACAAACAATTAACAACAGTAAACTAAAATGTTGTAGCTTATTGGCCCCACAGAAACATTAACATAACACTCTCAAAATCACTACAACAAGGGTCAGTGGTTAAAAGTTAGACAGCGGTGACAGTGAACTACTTCGAATGCAGCACAGTGTCTGTGTTTGGTAAGTTTACTCTTCCATTCGTAAGCATATGTACAAGTTCTATCATGAACATAAAAGACATGAACAACATGAACATAAAGACCTTACTGTACACTAGATAGATCGATTATCGGGCCAACATTGTCGGTACCATATTCGCATTTTAATGCATATCGCATCGGCTTTTTCTTGTAATCCGACGGCAATCAATTTAAACTGCTATTTTTACCTGATGCAGCCGCTACTTGTCTGGGCAGTCAATACTCTGTCTCCAGCATTGTCCCACCCAAAACACCGATTGGTTAATTAGAGCCACGGCACGGGTCACAGCTAATCAGCAATGAAAGCTTATAAGAAAACTTTATAAGAGATGCTGCTGACCTAGAACTCCCTGCACTTTTGTTTTTGTTGAACTTAAAACAAAGATAAGGAAAGATAAAATAACATTTGTGCTATATTTAGCCCTTTGGAAAACTTTATTTAATATAGAAACCTTTTAGGAGCTATTTATTTGTTTAAGTCTCTCCCCCTACCACCATCACTTCATTCTCTCCCTTTGAGCAGACACAGATTGACTTTAGGATAGCCAGGATCCGCCTTTTCCCATCTATCTCCAGGGCACAGCTCGCTTTCCTCATCGTCCCTTTTTCCCCCCACACAGGACTTTGATTACCTCCTCTCAGCCCAGTGGCTCTGAATGGCTCGACCAGCAGGTCAGGAGTCCAACTAACAATACAGGGAACGGGGGAAGAATGGGGCCGACGGAGAGATTCGCTGTCTGCCATCTGTGACTTGTTTTCTTTCAGTTGATAGAAGATGACTTCTCTCTCCCTCTGCTGAGTTCTCTTTCAACCAGGAGGGAAAAGATCAAAGAGGCAGAAGTGACAGCCACAGTGAAACTCATTTTTTTGATTTGACTTTAAAGAGTTTGTACAGAACATACTTTATACATGTTTCTTATTTAATTTTCTCTGTCACTGTTTAAGCAGACAGGTTAGGACAGCAGATTTTCCTGTCAGCTATCTGATTGTGTTACCTGTTTTCTCTACATTAATCCGTGAATTAAAAATGGACCTCCAAGCATGCACATGAATATACATCTGAAGGATTTAACTTGTGGTGCGGTCACAAAAGGATCGACTTTTAAAATCAACAAAACCTTATCCCTAACAAACAAACTCTACAGGTCATTCATTTTTTTAAAAGTACATATTTGACCCTGGTTTCAACTTGAGGGGGTTAAACGAGATCAAAGCTGGTTCTGGTGTTAATATTTTAGAGAGAGCGGGGACGAGAAATTGCACTTTGCTATGAGCCGAAAGCTTTCATGTCGGTTTTGTTCATTGTAACGTTTGCTCCTGACGAGAAACACAGCCACTGGGGGAAGATAGAATTAAGCAAACTGAACTTATACACTTTGATGCAACAAATTTTTAACATTGCGTGCCCGTGTAAGCATTTTAAAACAATGGGGGGAATTAAGTGGATGAGGGGAGCTGGGAGGAAGTCATGTGAAGATGCAAATGCTGCAAGAGCCTTCAGGAAATCAGATCAAATGAAACAATTTAGAGGCGTTTTTATGATCAGTAACGTTGATGTTTTATACAGCTTAACATGTATAACTATGCGGTAAAGAGCAATTATTTCACTGTGTATCATGTTCAATTATAAAATTAATTTGCTCCGTCTGACATATTCCCATCCAGATGCTAATTGCCTGCAGGCAGCAGATGAGGTGGCACACTGTGATTATAATCACAGATAAGTTGGAGATTTTCATATTTTGCAGACAGTGTCCCGCCGACTTGACCTTTCAGCTGTTTTCATGGGACTGCCCTATTTATGATCAATACAGCAGCAACCCTGCTGAGGGTTGGACCCTGTGCTCAGAATCTTTTATGTCTTCCACAGCATCATCATTACAGTGAGACACTTACTGTAGGTCCAGTGTGTGTTAGATGGCTCTGTGTTTTAAAAAAAAATCAATACCTGTCAGACCATGGTTTCTAATGCATTTCCATTGTTTTGTCCAAACACGTACACACATACTGTACTGTGGATGTGCTTATTAACTGGACACCAGCTGTGACAACATCACTCACAGTGTTTTACTGCCTGGTTCAACATGGCTGCTTCACCTCCACAGCACAGGTGTCTGGTCTGAAGCCGTCTGTTGTCCCACCAATGGTAATGTTTTCATGGTCCTGTTATTGTGGTCAGAAATGTCATGCCAGTGTCAGCTCATGATATCTATTATCATGATAACGCCATCTGCGCTGCCTTTGAAATACTATTAGCGCTGAAATATAATTCAATTTCTTCACACTATGATTTGTTTTGAATTTTTACAATTTTTATATTTTATCAAACCTAACAAACACCAACAGTAAACTAAATGTTGTAGCTTTTATTGGCCCCACAGAAACATTAACATAACACTCTCTCAAAATCACTACAAATACAAGGTCAGTGGTTAAAAGGACAGCGGTGACAGTGAACTACTCTGAATGCAGCACAGTGTCTGTGTTTGTGTTTTACTCTTCCATTCGTGTTGTCATGCATGTTCTGCATCATGAACATAAAGACATGAACAACATGAACATAAAGACCTTACTGTACACTAGGGATAGATCGATTATCGGCCGGGCCGATTGTCGGCGCCGATATTCGGCATTTTGACGCATATCGGCATCGGCTTTTTCTTGTAATCCGACGGCAATCAATTTAAAACGGGGTTATTTTGGCTCTGATGCAGACGCGCCTCTCTGTCTGCAGTCACTACTCTGTCTCCAGCATTGTCCCACCCACAGCACCATCTGATTGGTTACACTCAGAGCCACGGCACGGGTCACAGCCAATCAGCAATGAAAGTTTATAAGAAAACTTTATAAGAGATGCTGCTGACCCTGGGAACTCCCTGCACTTTTTGTTTTTGTTTGAACTTAAAACAAAGATAAGTGAAAGATAAAATAACATTTCAGTTATATTGAAATTTTGGAAAACTTTATTTACTATAGAAACCTTTAGGGAGCTATTTATTTGTTTAAGTTTTCATTTAACTTTATAAGACATGCTGCTGAGCCTGGGAGCTCCCTGCACTTTTTGTTAGAATTTTAAAACAAAGATGTCTATTGTCTAAGATAAAAAAAAACCTTTAACATGTTGCAAATCTGAAAAGCTGTTTAATCATAAACATATGCTTAAAGGTATTTAAATGAAGTTAAGTGTTGGAGTTTGTATTATTCAAAATTTTGACGCCAATATTTTCACTTTTACTGCAAATGAATATTGGCTCCAAATATCGGTTATCGGCCTCCTTGACTACTAATAATCGGTATCTGTATCGACCCTGAAAAAACCGTATCGGTCTATCTCTACTGTACACTCACCTCATAGCATTATGCACATTGTCTCAGCACATGAAGTGCATGTGTTAAAGGGAGTATGTGTAAGTTTTCTCTGCTGCCAAACGTGGTTTCTTGCTGGGTGGTGGTGGTGGTTACTGCCAAGAGCTTCTGTCATCGTTGCATTTATATTACAAGAGGTTATAATACGCCGGACACCACAGTGAGTCACTATCAGAAAGTGACGAGATGGGTCAGTAATAACTGTTTAGCATGCTAACATTAGTGGAAGAAAAGAAGTGATAGAACTAGAAGGAAAACATTGCAGTTGTCTTCCACCGCTGGAGACAGGTCTTGGTGAGTAAAGGAATGAAGTTTGATGCTGAACTCACAATATTTCTTCTAGTAAACAGCTGTAAATGCTATGGCTATGTTGCGATAGCAAAACTTTCACATAACTCCATTATAAAGTAATTTAAGACTTGATGATGTGTGGTCTTTGTGGTCAGAGGGTGAAAAAGGATAAGACCAAAAGCATCTGTCATTTCAGCGAATGCCCCAGGACAGCATCAAAGTGACAAAGACCTCCAGCGGCTGTATAATTATGAGTAAAAGAGGATCTCAGGTGACAAGTGTCAAAGTCCATGTGGACTGTGGTGGGTGGATCAACAGAACATGAGACTACTGAACAAAGTAGTCATTTTAACCCAAATCTCAATGTTTCTCTAAACCTTCCGAGTCGTTTTTAGGTCTAAACCTAACCATGCCACGTGATAACTGTTGGTTATCATGTGCTGTTGTAGACATAGACAAATGACATCATCCTGCTGATAGGAGTATCAGATCAGATGTGTTGTTCTAGAGTGCATGGACAAACAACTCATTCTGTTGTTTTATTTGGAGGACATATTGAACAGGCCTCGAACATTTAACCAGACAGGAAGGCAAAACACTGTTTTTCAGCCTTTAATTTAATCTTTAAAGACACAATAAATAACAAATCTGCAAACTTTTAGGACTGTCAGCTCTCATACCGGCATGTTGTAGTTGCTGTGGCAGCACTGTAATAGCCTGGCTCTGGACCTCTGGACTTCTGAATCGCTGCCCAAATCTCTAATTTGTTCCGAAAATTCAATAGTTGTGTTTGTTCTGTGCCCACTGACAGTCAGAGCTTTGTAGGAGGGATTAAGTATGCCAGCGTCCTTTACTTTGATAGTTCGCTCTCTTCCTAACTACATTCATAGAAACAGGAAACACAAAAGTGTCCGTACCAAATGGTTAAAATTACCACAGATGCTAAAATTAGAAGCAACGAGTGAGAGGCAGTGTTTCAGGTTTTTAAGGAGGAGAGAAATCATGTGTAGGTTTTCAAGATTGTGATAAGAAGATAAATCACTCCTCAATAAAACAAACTTTTTAAATAAGCAGCGTAGATGAGTAAATACTCTTGTCAAAGTGAGTCCAACTTACAAAAGAACACCACTTGACATGATGAGCACATAAACTCAGAGACAGAACCATCCCTGCACTAGAAAAACTGAGAGTTCAGTCAGTATTGTTGGAAAGTTTTTGAGCTTTCAAAGTCATTTCAGCAGGTTTCATCAGTGGCAGCTGGTGAGAACATTAATTGCCAATCAGTTGATCCTAGCAGTTTGCAGGGGTTAAGACCATCTCATCTACTTAATGTCATCCACTGCCTCTCCCTCCTCACATTGATCGAATGTTGTTTAATTACCACCCAACTGTAGAGACTCAATGAACTATTAAATAACTTAATGATTTGGCACTTTCCCCCCAATAGCTCGGATCCAGTGAAGCGGCTCCCTGCACATATTATACAAATGACTACCGGCGGAGGTGTATCAGCCTCATGCTCCTGTACTCACACCAAACACATTGTAATATTGTTGCTATGAACCACAGAGGCCATGTAAGCACCTCAGAGATCATAAACACTGCACAATAAAATGCTTTCCTAGATTTGCTCTTTAAAGGCCTTAAAAACACATAGAAGTCATTTATTTCTTAGGCGTTGACTCCATCCCCTGAGCTTGTAACAATCTGAGCCCGTCGTGACCCGCTGTGTCAACACTTAGAGCAGGACTCGCAGCTACTGTTTCATGCCGCTGCTACCTGCTTTTTCTATCAGCTTAAGTGGAAAACGAAAAGTTGTGGATTATTGAAGACAGCTAAGAGGCAGCTATAGTAAGTTGGTGCCACTGGAGAGATGTCAACCCGATCCACATAGTGGCTGAAGGCAGCTTCCAACTTACTAAAGAGAGCTCACACTTCCCAACAATATATCTGCTGCCCTGCCTGCCTGCATCACCACTAACAGTCACTTAATGCAAATGTATGAACATCTCACCATAAATCATTCAAACATCTCTCTGATCTTAGCCTGGACTGAAAGGGAATGCAGAATGTACACGCTTATTAAAGGACCACACTTGTGCTTTTCCATATTTCAACATTAGCTCCAAACTGTGCATAATAACGTTATAGCTGAACACTTCCCAAAGCAAACCCTTCAGTCTGCTGACAGAAATAAGCAGCCTGGATTTTCCAAGAATATTATGCAATTTTTATACTTGGCTTTTAAATGGAAAATTAGATTGTGATAATTACACTGAAAGATCTTGATGATTTCTACAGAATCATGTTTTCATCTATAACCAATCAACATCTCTGTACACGGTGAAAAGTCTCAATCGTGATCAATAAGTTGCAGTTTAGCAGGTTTGGGTTTAAGGACTTGTTGCTCTGACAACAGCTCCAGATACATTTTAAGCCAGCGACTGAAAAATCCACCAAATCACAAATAATCAAATTAAGATAATGATCCCAGCTGAAGACGGCTTTCTTTCTGTTGGTCCTCTTATTTCTCCCTTTCGTAATATCTCGCTGGTGCACATCCTACATATTTTATTCAGAGTGGCCTTCACAGTATAACTTTCTGATTTTGTTAAACTTTGTAATTTTTTCTTGCTTTAGCTTTTATGAACAACCCAATAATAACAGGAAACCAAACAAAGGACAGATCATTTTGGAGGAGCTGGCTGGCAGCAGAGTGTGAAAGATGCACATGGCCACAGGTTACAAAAGCTTGGCTTAAAATACAGTAGTTGTCATCACTTGCCTTTGTGTTCAAAGGCAATAGGTTCCAGTGTGTTGGAAGCTATCCAAATATGTTTGTCCTCTCTGTCCTTAAGTCCACAAAGACAGAGAAGGTGAATCATCCATCCTCAGCCCTTTCCTTGATGCTGACCATCTATCCCTGCTCTCCGCACCACAGAAAAGCTACTCATTCATCCTCCCTATGCTTCAGCATGACCACCCATCCATCTTCAGCAGGTTGCAACAAAGCATTAGCAATAATGCACCATACATCTTTGATGGGTTCAGAATACAAAGTAGGATGCATCGTTTCCAAGTTTGTTTAGAAGACTATAGATGTCATCTGTTCAGTCTATTCATATTTCAGTAACTAAATATGAGAAACACATAATAAAGTCAGACTTTGAGAAAATTTTTAGTTGGCAAAGTGAAGCATCTCTCCTACATATCAGGCAATGTTTAGGCGTCTTAGTGGCAGAGACAGATAATTCCAGGTGTATGTGAATGTTTATGTGTGCTTGCATGTACAGCATACAGCAGCACATCCTCCTGTAACTACCCCAAACTGCACCTGTTTTGAATCAACCTCAGCTTGGTAATAACATACTCTGCATCTGCAGGGCAAGACAGAGTGGTGCAGATGAAATTCTAAAATTATTACACACTCACAGAGTGTTTTGTGTAAGAGAGATACCTCTTAGACTGTAGAGGTAGAAAACAAAACTTTTCCCTGAGTGTTAGATTCTCAGCAGTGTCATTTCTTATTGATATTGCCAACTGCTACATAGTTGTAATAATATGT
Source organism: Lates japonicus (assembly GCA_033238685.1). Lineage (NCBI taxonomy): Eukaryota > Metazoa > Chordata > Actinopteri > Centropomidae > Lates > Lates japonicus. The sequence goes on from BRZM01000001.1 coordinate 7,370,226, forward strand.
TACCCAAATTAACAGACCTTTGATACTCTACCACCATCTTCACTGATGTGCAGTGTACTTATTGTGTCAGCTTTCTGCTACAGTAATGTTAGAGCAAGTACTTCCACACAGAATAAGGTATCCATTTAAAATCAAAACTTGTTCTAAATGTGCATTGTATCATCACCAGTGGCAGCAGTGCAGCTGAACACCTCCTCGTCAGTGAGAGAGGGAGTAATCCCGAGCTATCTTTGATTTTACATGGTTTGTATGGATTAAATGGATTTCTCAGTCAGAGTAAATCATGTTCCTGTTACTGTTGGTTGTAGTTGGTCCACCACTTTAGTCCAGACTAAAATATCTCAGTAACTGTTAAGACTTTACACAGATATTCATCATCCAGTATGCAACTAGTGAATGCATCTCCATGAAATGTAGACATACAGATGAGGTGCCAAGATGATGTCTCCTAATGTCTGTAGTGATCCCCCAACTTTTCTTCTAGAGCCATCATGAGGTGATTTCCAATTACAATTTGGTACATTCCTGCCCCTCTAAGAGTAAGTTGTTATCACTGCTACACAGTTTTGTTATCCAACCTAGAAGATGACTATGAATTTTGCATAAAGGTGGTGAACCCATATTTTCTTGTGAACCCCTGTGTGGTTCCATTGAGATCATGGTCCTGCATCGGGGAAGGGATTAATGGAAAGTAGTTTTGACTAGTACCTGTAATAGCACCACTAAAATTAATACTGTGTTACGATAATATTACCCCATTGATAATGTTAATAATGGAGACTTTCACAGTGTGTTTCTGATCTGAGCATTAGAGATCACAGTCATTTCATTTCCTAAGATGAAATCCTTAACGTGTCTACATACAGTATTATGTTAGATTGTATCATGCAGTAAAATGAGCTAAAAAATGGTGGAAAAGAAATTTGATGAAGAGAAGAACTAAAGGCACCCCCTTCACAACATTTCCTATCATATTATCTGACTTTGACTCATAAAATATTAAAGTCATGATGGGTACAACTGAGAGTTTGGTTAATGGGCAACAACACAGCTAAATGAAAAGCCTCTGCTTTTTCTCTTAAGTGAAATATTTGAACTAGGTCACTCATAGTGTGCAAGGTGGGCACCAAATGACCATGCAGCTTGATAAGGAACACTTGAAACCACTCCAGAGGGAAGGAGGTAGGTTCATTGACAAGAAAAGAACCATCAGGTGCATTTACTGAGGATTTATCCTACGGTTTTGTTTACTAGCCTGCAGAGCAATAGGCAAGGAGCCAATAGCATGCGGTCTTGTGCATTACTGAAGTGAACAAAATGCTTGAAGGAAGAAAAGTAACTTTGTCTTTGACCTGAATCAGTGAAATGTGTCTCTTTCCAGTAGCTTCATTCTCAGTTTATATGTCATCTTCTCTTAGAGTGCTACTTTTGCCGGGCTGCCAATTTGCTAGACAAGACCAGACAAGACCTTTTTCCTCCGAGTGTCCCAGGCAGGTACACATAATTTTAAACTTGCATCAGGTACCTCAGCGCATAAAATTTGGACTTACCAAAGCAGCATTTTCCTCCAATCATTTCTTAAAGATGTCCTGGTAGCTCCTGCATACCCTCCCTCATCCTCCTCTTCCCCTGACTCACAGCCTTTTGCTATTGTAATGCAGGGAGGGAGAGTAGAAAGTATTGAAAGCCTTGTTTTCAGCAGCTGGTGTGTGTGTCTCTGTTGAGTTTTTCCTAATTACCTCCCAAAGGAGCCCCACTGCTGTCAGACAGAAAGAGGGGAGGGTGAGAGGGAGCAAGATAGAAGAGGGGAGACGATGTCGGGGATAGGATGGGAGGAAAGACAGAATGTCGACTGGAGCAGGAAGACAGCAATACACGGTGAAAACACAGTTAGTGAAGGGGAATAAAGAGGGGGCAAAAAGAAGGAGCTTGCATGCGATCTTCCATTTAGCCTCACTCTGCCATGTTGACTGTCACTTCAGCTTTGGAAAACAGGTAGAATGCTTCCATCTCTGCTTTGGGATTTTAAAAATGCATGGAGCCACTGTCTCTCCAAAATAAATTAATAGGGTTAAAACACGCATGTCGACTATGTGTTTGTTCATATATTGTACAGCAGTCAATGAAAGTGACAGTCTGGTGTGATGTGCATATATACAATGACAAGTTCATAGCATAAGAATAGCACCACCCATGCCTATGTTGGTCATATTAAACCTGACATATCCAGAGGCCAAACAGCTGCTGCTTCGGCCACAAGTGGCAATTACAGTTTAATGGCACATTACTTTTACCTTCATCTTACAAGATTAGATGCTTTTAAGATATTCTTATAAATAGGACTGCGCCAATTTGTCCACTGGACCAAATATCCAGTCTGTGCAGCCTCAAAAGGCCAATGTCCTGACTGTGAAGATGTTAGCTGTAACCTAGCTTGCAATGGATGCACCAACCATTTGTCTTATTTTTTCTGATTTTCCTCCACTTTTTCCTCTTGTCTCTGTACATTTCTAAAGCAGAGAAAACCCTGCATAAAACCTCTGCAATAAGCACAAATTTCTTGTTCAAGTTTAAACATTTTCAATTCATGCTACCCTGGGTAAATTCACATAAATTTGCACACTTAGGTGACTATGTGAGAATAAGTCAAGTATAATGAAACCAGAATTCTGGGTTCTGATTCAAAAAATCTCATATTTGTATTTATACATATTTTTATTGTATCTGCCCTAACATAACACTGCTCAACATTATAATTTCTCAGTATGGTTTATTTAATATTGCTGTTTTAAGAAGTCTTTACCTAAAACCATTTCAGAAGTTTTGCTATATAAACTTGACTACCTGAAGAGTCTGGTCAAATCGAATTTATCTCCTAAAGAGTAGCATAAATCACAGTAGTCATGAAGCCAGAGAAGTGACATAATAATGTAATTTACACAGCAAGTATATATCTACAGTAAGCTTACACTAGCTAGCATTAGCCACCATAGACTACTTACAATAAAGTTAGTATAAGTAAGCGTGCAGCTGCAAAGTGTATTGAATAAGAAGAATAGTAGAAGAAGTCCCATGTCTTCTTTTGAAGGTGACACGTCTCATCTTGAACATGTCAAGACAAGTGACCAAGTCTCAACAGGAGGACAGGAGGCATATCCTAAAACTGACCTTCACATTCTACATTTTCAAGTAAAACTAATCTGCTTACTGTCCACATTCCTGTGAGCTTTTGAGGGTGACATGAAGCTAATGTGAAGTCTTTCTGTTACAACAAACAGACAGAGATTTCTGGCAGCGTAGTTTTAATAAAGCAGGAAGATTGCAAATCCAGTATTTTATTTTATTTTGACCTGGCAGAGAGTGTGTGAGGCCACCAATAAAATACAAAGGTAAACAGTGTTTCTGTGCCACAGTAGCAGATTTAATATGGGAGAAGCCAGGTTTCTCACGATGAGAGGATGAATTTACACAGGTTATTCTAACGCATTTATTCTTTCATGCGTTCAACCAAAACCAGGTTACTGGAGCAACCAGGTCAAGAATGTAGCTCTCTGTGAATGGAATTGAGGCCAGTAAAAAGGAGCCTCCATGCTGTCGACAAAGAGCTGTATTTGGGCTAACTATGTGGTAATGCAGATACATTTCACATTCCACTTAAACCACTGATTATCACCGGAGAAACTCCAGGTATTAAATTTAATTACTGCTCCTGTATTCATGACTGGAAGCTGAAAACAACTCACTAGAAGTTAAATATCAAAATTACCAAGTTTGCACTGTAGCCTATTATTGGCAGCTCTTCCATCTAGAAAACAATGCAGGATTTGGTTCTTGATTTTGGTACACACTGCACACTCACGGAGGATTAAAATCACAAAGCCTCTCCAGTTATCACAAATCAGAGGATATCCTGCCTAACATCAGTCCTGTGTAAATAGGGCCTCAGAGGGCTATATTAAAACACATTCCCACTGTGATAGGCTTAATATTGAGGCTGTGAAAGTGAAGTGCTGTTACAGAAGGGAATTGTTGGTAAATTATGTTTGAGGAGGGATTTCTATGCTCAAAAGTCAGAGAGAATCTTTTCTGCTGACTAGGGATAAAATGTTCACTTACTATCACCTGCTGGAACATATTGACAGCATGTTAGAAATGCCAAATATTCCTTATTAATGTTACATTTCCAGGCGGCACAGCGGTGCAGTGGTTAGCACTGTCGCCTCACAGCAACAAGGTTCTGGGTTTGAACTCTGGTTCACCTCACCTGAGGTTTTTGTGGAGTTTGCATGTTCTCCCTGTGCCTGCGTGGGTTCTCTCCGGGTACTCCGGCTTCCTCCACCAGTCCGAAGACATGCAAGTCAGGTTAACTGATGACTCTATATTGCCCGTAGATGAGAATCGTTGCTTTTGTATATATGTTGGCCCTGCAGTGGACTGGCGAACTGTCTCCCAGTGTCAGCTGGGATAGGCTCCAGCCTCCCCACGACCCTTAACAGATAAGCAGTATAGACAATGAATGAATGAAGTTATATTTCCCATAAATCCACTGCTGTTATGAGTCATTTTAAAGTAGCTGTCCATGGTGCTGAAAGATGCAGTGAGTTAATTCAAGTATCTGTCAGGCTATACACGGTTTACAAAAGCATCATTGCAGAGCATTGTATCAGGTTAATTATCACACTGAGGACATGCTGAAAATAAAGCCTATAGTCAGATCCTCCAGCTCGCTGCCTTTGTGTATAATACATACTGTTATTAAATCTGGCTGTGATGGTTCTTGTAAGCTTCCCCAAGGAGATGTATTGTCAGAGAAATGCAGGTGTTGTCACTTTGTCATCAAATTAACATTCCCATACAAAGCCTCTGCGGGGAGGCAGAAAGAAAATAACATGCACACACAAACCAGAACAAAGAGGGAAAAGGTAAGGAAACTGAAAATAAGATTTAAAAAAGCATTCATTAATTGATGATTAATTTAATACAATCTTTTTCTTGCCTGTCGCGGCCTCAATAGGCCTCTCTCACAGTAGAAAATTTGACTTAATTTAATGGGAAAATCACAAGTGTTACTAACAACATTAATGATGGCATGCACCATAACAGGACCCTGAAACTGAGGCAGTTAAATGGCATTCAGCCATGATTAATTTTATTACTTACACCTCTGCTTCTCATGCCAGAGTGTGTGTGCATCTGTAAATTACTGTACAAATCAAACACAAGTAAAACAAAAAAAACAAAACATCAGAGCAGCAGGGAGTAACAGTGGAACACATTTTGTTCTACCTGTTGTAGCTGTGGCCTTACAGCTCTGTTACCTTCACATGAACTGTTGCCGGCACAGAAACGTATATCACCTCCAGGCCATAAGAATGTGGAAAGTATAATTTGGCTTTACTGCACTGATATCATTGTTTCTTAAAATCTCTTTGCACAGACTGAAATTTTAGAGTCTGCCGTAAATTAACTCTGCATTTTAATACTTGGGGAACTGTATATTCAGGTGTATATTAATATGTGGGTCACTGTTGATGAGAGGAACTGATTTGTCTGATGACTGCTGAAATCCTGCCGTGACATTCATCCTGCTCCTGCCTCTTTTCCCAGTTTGCACTACGATACATCAGGAAGCATCGAGTGTCTCAACAGCATCAGGACAGAACTTGAAAGTTATTCATGACGCTTCCTGCACTCACTTTCTTAGTACTTTGTAGTTTTCAGAAGTTATCAGATAAAGGTCAAATTCAAAATGCAGAAAACAGCTGCATTTTTGTTTTGTTCTGGACAGTAATCTAGGATTATCTGGGCTGCAGGGGCAAAAATATGATACCGGAATTAAATCATTTAAATATCATGGTATTTACTAATAAGCCATTGGTAATTTACCTCAGCAAACCACAGTTTAGAAAAGTGATTAAACACACCCACCTGACATTTCCCAGTCAGCTCCATCAGTCACATGGTTTTCCAATGCCTGTATTTGTATCACATCCTGCATGTATAGTACGTCTCGTTAACCTCTCTGTCTGTGCAACAAATAAATATAAATTTAAACATGACAACCCTGTGCATTGTATACATGCAGTTTGTTTTCCATAACTTCACACTGAATGTTGTCAGCAAATCTGTGAATTACCTGAGGAGCTGTTTAAACAATCAGTTTGATTTATTTCTGTAGAAACTGCTGGTTGTGACTGTAACTGTAAGTGTTGCTAAGCTACATTTTGTTTGTCAGCGTTACAGTAAACATCTTTCCTTTCAGGGAACGTTCACACGTCTCCATCCAAACACCATCACTGAACAGATTACACCTCTGAAACTGTCCTAAATATCAGCAGAGATAGGAATCATCTCCCAGGTTAATAAAGTTGATAAACCCTTTGATAAACTCTGTGTTAGTATGACCAAATATGTGTCAAACATAAACTTCAAAATATTGTTGATCTCATCTTCATTAATGTTTTCACCCAGTTTCAGGAAGACACAGGCATCAACACATCTGCACCTCAGTTTGTTATAACTACATTCAGTCCCTGCTCTCCCTAATGTAGGCAGATGGATTAAAGACATCAATACTGCTTATTTGACCATCTCATCATAAATAATTTAAGGCTCCTCAGAATATAAAAGCCAATAGATGGACTAATTGAGTGGCTGACAACTGAAATCCCAGGTGGAATCTTCTAATTAGTGTACAGAGCAAATACTGTTTAAAAGGCAATTTAAGAGTATCATTGTAAACTGAAAAAAGTTTAAGAAGCTAAGTACCATCTGAGGAAATGCAGACGTTAGTTTGCACATTGTAGACCTGTGACCAGTGTCTCAAAGCCGTACATGTGTCCTGATCCTCCTCACAGACATGAGACCAAATACACTAACTGGAAATACCTTCATTTTGTTACCACGTTGCTTCAGAGAAAGCTGTGACAGACACCCCCAGCCTGAGATTCAGATGTATGGAGGAGTTAAGTGTCTGTTAATGGGGCTTCCCACTGCAGGAAAACTCTGTGATTGTGTGGAGGAATTCAAGGTGGATTTCTCCTTTGTGAATTTAGTCATAGAAATGAAATGGGATTGGGCAGAAGTATTTATTTATTAATATATCAAGCGAGGGGCATTACCTCGGTGGCATATTATTTTCTCTTCTCCCAGTGCCCCCCTCCCCTCGACAGGCGGCATTAGTAAATGTGTGCTGACAGCAGAGGTTACCTTGAGCAGGCCGCTGGACCTGGGGGCTGTATGTCTTCATTTACCCCAGTATCTGCAGATGCCAGGGAAAAGGGAAAGTTATTTTCTGTGTCTGGCCCACGGGGAAAACTGAGGCTAACGATCTTGGCCATGTTGATTGTTACCTTGCTCCTAGAATAGCACTTTACTTTTAGGAGCAAGAGCTTGGGAATGCATGCAGGAGGGATGAGAGGGGATGGGTGGGTGTGTGTGTGTGTGTGTGTGTGTGTGTGTGTGTGTGTGTGTGTGTGTGAGGATAGCAAAGGCAGAGGTGAGGGGAGGGTTGGGGGTGGATGTGTTTGGGTCAGCGGCTGGACACACACACACACACACACAAACACATGGGGGGAGAGCTTTGAACTCAGGCGCCCAGAGAAGTCAGCTGTGTGGTGTGATTATACTGAACCTGTGTGTCCACCTATTAATCATCTGGATTATTTAGGTCAACCCTGATGCAAACACCTTCTATGAAGTTATTATACTGTGCCCCACAATACGAGTCCATGGGTTAGTGTGGCATGAGGCTGCGAGGTGTAAGCTAGTCTGAAGATACCACTTAAAGGAATAGTCTTTCTTAAAACCCAAATTACAAAAGCAAAATTCTTAACACTTCAATGGCATGTTAATGTGTTTTAATGTGAGCTGAATCATCACCATACAACCAAAGCTATCTATAGAGAGCTAACTACCCACTGGAAATCAGCTTCTAGCAACAGGGAACACACTTTAAACTAGCATTAACTACATTAACTTGTGCGGTTACAGTGTTTCGTTAAAACAAAATTCCAGTTCACAACCAAGCTATCCACTGCATTTTATTCCCCCACTGTGTGAAAGCCGGTCCTGGGTGCTATCAGAGTTTACAGGAAGATTAGTTACGTTTGCCTCGCACAAGTTAGTCCTCATCCTGAAAGCCTTTTAAAATTAAGCCTGAATTCAAAAATATGTCTACCGACACATCTCAGTCTCACTAGAATAAACAAGTTAAATCTTGATTGATTAGTCAGCAATTTGTGGTTTTATGGAAACTAACTCCTATTTTTTTTTTACAAAAAAAAGGAGAAAAAAATCTCTTCTTATTGCAGTTTATGCATGAAACTGTTCACAAACACATCCTTGCTCACATAATATCACATTTTAAGTGACTCATTGTCTTTTAATTTTGGCTTTCAAGTAATAACTATTAAAATTAGCTTCTTGTGAATATAACATAAAAGTGCAGTAGATAGATAGACAGACAGATAGACAGACAGACAGATAAACAGATAGATAGCTAGCTAGATAGATAGACAGACAGATAGACAGACAGACAGACAGACAGATAGACAGACAGATAGATAGACAGATAGATAGATAGATAGATAGATAGATAGATAGATAGATAATTAGATAGATAGATAGATAAATAGATAGATAATCAAGGTGCAATCTTTCCTACTGAAATCCTTGACACTGTCCATTGTTTGATGCTGACACGTTGTCCTTATCTCCTTTGAACAGAGCTGTGCCCTCCAGCTCTTTCCTTTTCATTATAATGGAATAGATAAAGACCATATGTGGATTGTAGGGAGCAGGAGTCTCAGCCACAGAGCCAAAATGAAGGGTTATTACAGTTAAATACAGGCTGACACTCTGTCCGCTAATCCTCGGGGTGGTCATTACGGAGAAAACTAATAGGCACATCAGTAATCAGGGCCAAATTCACTGTCTTATCTTGGCCTGAAAAGCACCTCTAAATAGCACTATAACAATCACTGTGGGATGATCTCCCCCAATATTTAGGAAGAATTACAGACTTTAATTGGTTCACAAGATTTTATAAAGTTAATCAAGTCAACCAATCACCTTGAAAAGAATAAGTGACGGTGGTTAAAGTCAGAACCATGTTGCTCAGATTTTACATTCCTTAATATTTTTCACAGGTTTAACGTGAATTTATATCTGAATCTTCATTTCCACCAAATTAGTCCTGGTTCTTGATCTTGTTCAAGAGTCTTAGCGTTATTCATCAAACCAGCCCACGTTTCCACCAGTTTAGAAACCACTGTAATGAAGGATGTGTCATCTATGGAGGGGGATGCACAACAGAAACAGTAGTAGTAAGATGGCGGATCGCATTGATTACTTGTCAGTGTTTATACAGTTACAGACCACTGCACGCTCTTTTTCCCCCCACAATTTCTCACATGCCTTCTCCATCCTCTCTTTCCAACATGCAAAATATGACATGCCCACTGATGTCGTCACAGTTCACACTTGAAAACCTGCTATTCTTGGTTCGAGCTGAGAACCAACTTTTCGGTTACGAACCAATTTATTTTTCGTCAAAATGATGCAAACAGTTAAAAATTAAGTGAGCAACATGTCGATCCCATGTGTCCTCTGAAGCTAAACTTCAGGAGAGAAGATTTACAGGAAGACTTTTCACTCGATGAGTGGGAAGATGCTTGTAAAAAAGCCCAAACACAAACAGCAAATACCTGTCTTAGGCTTTTGCGGTACATCTGGCTGATGTGTACATATATTACCCCAGAAAAGTTAAATAAATTTAATAGTAATATTTGATCCAATGTGGACGATCCAAGGGAACTTTTTTACACTGTATGGGAATGTATCAAGATAAAAAAGTTCTGGGAAGAGGTAAAAAATATGATAGAAGAGATTTTATCTGTTCAATTAGAAATGGAGCCCAAATTCTTCGTAGTAGGTTGTTACCAAAAAAAAAAGTAACTTAAGGAAGAAGGATTAGATTCTTGTAGATCTATGTTTGTTACAAGCAGAACAGATGATAGCACTGTCATGAAAAAATATAGATCAAGTATTGGTGAATGGTTAAAAGAACTGTCTGTGTATCCTTAGAAAAAAATACTTATTACCAGGAATGAAAGGGAGGAGGATTGATGGGTTCCTCTGACTAGGATGCAAACCTGGCCCACCTCACTGTATGTGGTCTGTATGGAGGGTTGAGGGAGGACACTGATGATTACTGGTTACAGAAGAAACATTTGTTTGTTAATGTTATTGAGCCTTTTTTCCCTTTTAAAAAAATTCTTGTTGTTGTTTTTATTTGTCTCATGCTTATTTATTGTTTTAAGTATGTGTTGTTTGGCTGGAAAAATAATAAATACAATGTTTTTTTTGTTTTTTTAATTAAGCGCACAAACCAGAACAGAATCCATTCCATGTTGGTAGAAAAGGCAGGGAACTGATTTTTCTTTAAAGCTGCTAGTTAGTTAATAGTAACTATGGTAAAATGATCACACAGAATTATCAGCCAACTGTACAGTTGCCCTCAGCAGTACAGAGCTTGCTTGTAATTTTAACTCACTGATGTGGTTTTTACCATTTTAGATTTATTCCCACAGTTCTCATCAACACAGCTTCAAGCCACAGCAGGATGTTAGCAGAAAAACTCGGATAAACCCACTCTGCTACTTGCAGAGCACCAAAAGGTTGGCAGACAAATTTAGTGAACCCAGTGGAGCATTTGTGGCCACAAACTCAAAATAAATGATTATGCTGATCTGTGTCTGCTGGATGTGTGAAGACAACTGATAACTAACTCTGGTTGCCATAACAACTTTATAAGGTAATAATATGTCAATAACCTGCTTACAGCTGACTCTGCTGCCCCCAGCTGGTGAGTAAAAACGATTAAATATTATTATGGCCTCATAATTTATACAACATTATCTTGGTATTATATTGGTAAGTTGTTATTTATTCGACCAAGTATGCACCAAACTATCTGAGGACAGTTTGGAGAAAGCCCTTTCCTGTTTCAACATGTTTCTTCTCAGACTGGTGTGGAACAACTCGACAGGCCTGCTCAGAACCCTGACCTCGGCCCCATCCACACCTTTGGATGAATTGTAAGTCAGACCTTATTGCTCATCATCTGTGCCTGACCTCACTCCTGCTTTTGTGTCCTAATGGGAACAAATCCCTGCAGTCAGGTTCCAAAATGGAAAATGGGAAATACTCCCACAGGAGAACATTATGGTACGGTTACATATGGATTTAAATTTTATCATGCAGTGGATATATTGGAAAGTCAAACACACTGAAAATCATTGTAGAAACAGTCAGTCTTTGTCTGATAAACCACAAGGTCAACATTTAACTCCTTTTGCCAGAGATGTTGGTTAACTCATGTAAGCGTATGTGAGCGTATTGACATCTGAAGAATGTCTATAAAATGTCACGGGGGGTAAACACTAGGCAATTTCATTACACGTCCAAAGAGGCACAAATGCCACAAGTTGGAAAGCATATGTCATTCAGATCCACCCTGATGCACTGCTGTTAGCGAACTCAATTTATTGAATTGAGTTTAGTTTTAATTTGCATCCTAATTTGACCCTGGCACCTCTGACTAAAGCTCAGGGTGCTTTTATTGCTCCTCACTTTGTAATCAGTGGGTTATTCATGAGTATCCTGAATACCAATGGTTTTACTCCTCCAGCTGCTGAGAGGTGGCAACATTTCAGGGATTCTTACTGTTTACAGAGTGAGTTTTGATATTTGATGCCACACTTGTTTTTTGGAAACCAGCTACATAAAACAAAGACAGAGCTTGAAGGTTTTTCCTCTTTGCTGACAGATGCACTGTCACCCCTCAAGTGTATTCTGAAATACAAAACATGTTCAGTGGATAACAGGTGGAGAGAATGTGTCAAAACCAAAGTCAAGATTTGGATTTTCTAAGCACCAGATATTAAACACTACTGTGTGTGATTTCTCCATTATGAGGTTTTATTGTTGTTACTTTCTGTGTACTTTCGCTCAACTTTAACTTACACTGACCTACATTCCCCAGAATGCCCTTTGGCGAAGCCCAGAGAATGTGCTGGAATGAATAATTTTTAATGTAGGTGGAGGATGCGACAGTGCTGCTGGAGTTTCTCCATTTGAGAAAGTAAGAGCCACCTTTCCTGCTCAGAATGCAACTTGTCATGATGCTAGGTTGCATTCTGGTTTTTGTTCACTATAGTTGGTGGTGTGTTAACTTTACATGTTCTATTATGTGTGAGCGTTTTTAGCCCTGTTTGAACCGTGGCTCCAGGGACAGCAGTATCTGTGAGCCTGTCCACCACTCTGATCCTGACTAAAATATCTCATCAGTAACTGGATCTGTTACTATAGATGACTATGACTTTTAACCTAGCGCCACCAGCAGGTCAATTTTGTTACCTCTCCTGTAAAATATTTTATTATATATCTTTACGAATTGGCACAAAAGTTTATTAAAACATTCATGGTTCCTATATGATGTATCTATCTGACTTTGGTGATGCCCTCACATCAGGTTGACAGTTGCGGTTTTGAATGGGATGTCTCAGCAACTGTTGGATGGATTGCCATGAACAAACATTCATGTTCCCCATGGGATTAATGGTAAAAAAAACCCCAAAAAAAAACAAAACTTTGGCGACTCCTTAACATTTCATCCAGGAACCATAAGGTCAAACTTTGTCCACTACTAAGGTTTATGATTACCATAAGTATAAGCTTTTCTTTGTCTTTAGAGCTAACTGGCAAATGTTAGCATTCTAACATGCTAAAAACTGAGATGGTGATTATTATACCTGCATTCAGGTGCACTGCTGTCTCACAGTAAATACAGCCTCAAAGAACTGCTACTGTGGTTGTTAACTCTTATTCTTGTTGAGAAAGAGAGAGAGAGAGAGAGAGAGAGAGAGAGAGCCACCAAACCTGATATTTACTTTGCTACAAAAAATAATGATGGCGACAGTGGGCCATCTGTTGGTCTCTCCATCAGATATGTCAGATATCTTGACGACACATGACTGGATTTCCATGAAATCTTCTGTGGATGTTCATGGTTACAAGAAGATAAATGCTGATGTTTTGGTGGCCTTCTGACCTTTTCTTCAACACTCCATTTGCACTTAAGTGCTATCAGGTTGCCATTAAATCTTTATGCTTTCAAAGAAACCAGAGGATTTATGTAAATATCTGTGTTTGACAGGACTGCTTAGCACAGAGTAAACACAGGTCATCTTGTGGCTACAAAATCAAATGGACTGATTGTCAATAATTCAAACAATAATTCTGCTCCCACTGGATAAACTCATGATGTTTAACAGTGCCACACCGCGGTCAAACATAAAATTTTTTAGCTCTTCTTAATAATCTCCAAACCCTCTAAGATTACCCCTCATGATATCATCAGGAGTTATTTCCTTAGACAAAGCTCCTCCAGAGCCACACATGACATGAATCTGTTTTCACATGTGAATGATGAGTAAGCTGGCTTTTAAGAGTGAATTGAATGTTCCCTTTTAATGGCTGCTAGGAGAACTAGCCTTACACTTCTATCCTTATTATTCCAACTCAGTTATACAGCAGCTGCTAATGGAAATATTATGATGTTTTTTCTTTGTTCAGTTATTGACGGGAATAAATCCTGTAGCTGTTATAACATTGCCAGAATATTCTGTTTTGGATTCTCCCTTTTATCATTTTGTAGTCAGCTGAGCATGTGAATGTCTGGTTGTGAGGTTGACTGCAGAAACTCCACAGCTGCAAGTTTCCCTGCAGTAAAGTATGAGTATTTTTATCTTCACACAAATGCCTTCCTATCCTTTCCACTTCTTTTAGTTGTAGGAATATCTTTATCTGTTTTAAAACTTTGAGGGAAAAAAAACTGCTTGAGAAGTGAAGGTGAAATAGCCATTTGTTTAGGTTGTGTATATAAAAATTCTTGACTGTGTGCATATGTCCCCTGGCTTCTAGAGGATGATGAGTGCTGTTTCAGGTCATTGTTCCTTTTAACATGCTGTATTTTTCTCATGCATATGAGAGCAGGCGTTCAGTGACATGATAACTCACTGTCCTCAAATTACTGTCTACATCCCTCTATGGCCTTACTGGAAAACCCAGAGGACGGCCCCTTCTGCTGGCACTGCCAGCCACACGCTAAGCCCCCATACATCTCCTTTGGCCTTCTTTAGTTATTTTGTCCCCTTTCCCTCTCCATGCCTCCCTCTCTGGTTCTCCATGGGTCCCCTAGGCAGCAGCAGGTGCACTTGGGGGGCTATCGAGGGTCTTTGCCAGGAGCTTGAATGAAGCCTTTATAGACTGGCTTTCAATGTCCCCCCTGTGCTATCATAGGAAAACCACTATCATCGCTGTTATGATCTACAGCCCTCCGATTGTGGCTTTTCCCCGCCAGACGGAGGGCTTACAAAGACCTCCTGGGGGGTTGTGATGCTCCATTTCAATCAGCCTCATGAATCAGACCCCCCCACGTCCTGCCACACACACACACACACACACACACACACACACACACACACACACACCACAGAAACTGCATGTAACTTCAAGGCAGCCAGGTTACAGTGGCAGAGAACAAGATCGACACAGGAGTCTGACACCCCAGCTTTCAGTGGAATTACTGCAGAATTAAGCTGGTGAACTGAGAGGAGAGGAAAAATGAGTCAGCACAGCCTGTCATTGTCACTAGTCTAGCCAAACACCAGGGCTGTTGTAAACTCAGAGATGCCAGTTAGCTCTTTAAAAATCTGCAACATTTTTATCTACACAAACATGTTATGCAACGATCACCGATTGCTATGCAACAGTGATCCAACCTATTTTCAGCTCATGGAAGCTTTTGCATTTGCTTCTCTAAATATTCAGTGTCTTTACTGGTGCACAGGATGAAATTCATTCAACATATATGATCTGAGAGAAATCACTGCAAGACCTGGACCGGTAGCACGAGCAGTTATAGTCACCATATCAGACGCAGACATGAATGTTTGGCCTGAGTCCACTGCATACATTTTTGTTCTGCTCTGTACAGTGGTCATGTGTTTGAGACAACACAGCACCTTTTGATTCAGTGTTTGCTTTGCTCACTGGGTGCAGGCAAAAATAACCTGCTAGTCAAACACAATGCTGAATAACTGAACATTAGATGATACAAAAAATCTGGCTCATCTCTATCAGTCCACCACTGTGGTCCAGACTGAAATAAACCACAGACATCCATGGTCTCCAGAGGATGAATCACAATGACTTTGGTGTTTCAGTGCTACTTATGGTTTTAAAATGTCAATAACAAGGAAGGAAATAGAGGAAATATTGATGTTTCTTTTCTAATTTAGTTACTAAGTCAATACCCTTTCACTGATGAACAAGTAAAAATGTATCTAATTTATATCTAATTACATTTCAAATGACCAGATTCAGGCATGGATACACAGCCCTGTCAAATACATTATTTCTATGGTTAAGATGTGGTTAAAAACTAAAACTCTTGGTTAAGGTTGTTGTTTTTGTTCATCCCGATCTAATGTCCACGTCTATGACCTGCCTCATTAGTTTTTCCTTGTGTGAATGTATATTGACTTCATCATTATGCTGGCTAAAGCATTGGTCTTATTGCTGCTAACTGAACTGCTCCAATAGTCTGCCCTGACTACAAACTGATCATTGACAATAATGAAATGCCATTTGTATTTGGCTATTACAGAGCGACATTAAATCACCAAAAAGAGGGACTTAAATTGAAATTATTATGGTAATGTGTTGGTGATGGGATCCAGTAATGTTTCTATATTGTACACTAACGTCTGGCTCCGGTTTAGTGGTCATGGTCAGTCGGGTCAGTGTGGACTGATGCAAATGACTGCTTCTGCCCTGATGAGTTCCAGGTCAGCTACGCCATCGATTGTTATGATCGATGAAAATCTACTGAAGAAAATCAGAAAATCCCTAGTGTGGTTTAATGCCTTTAATTTCTGTAAAACATTTGATGCAGCATAAACAGTGATGGTGGTGAGCAACTCAGGTATTAGTCGAGGAAGATGGAGAAATCCACTGTTTCTGCTTTTTACTTGACATTTTCATCACAAAAGGATTTTTTATTGAGCCACTGGGAGAGGTGACACAACACTATTCAAAACTGCAAAGATCAATTTATGTAATCTGGTGTGCGTCACCGTTCACATCTCCTCCAATCACAGCGCAGCTTATTTAGCCTGTGTGTTAATGTACCTAAAAGGGGTGTAATGAATCAAATCAATGGCATCATAAAGTTGCTCAGTTACTGGTTCATTAGGCACACCGAGCTGACAGTAATACGGACTAATTCAACAGCATAAAACTTTCTAATTTACCTCAGATCATGGAGATAGCACTGGTTTTATTTATTTTCATTTATCCAGGTTTTGTAAGACCCACACAAATGTGAGTGGAAGAGTGGAAGTGAATAGAATTTAGTTTGTGGCTCTCACAGAGTGTAGGAAATACATTTAGAAAGTTGTATGTCTGTTCAGAAACAATGTTCTGGTTACTGTGGATAATCGACAACACAGTGAATAGTTCTCATAGGAGTACACAAGCAGTGGTAACAGAATACCTACCTGTGGCACCACACACATCTCTCATTTAAGATGGCAATGAAAAGTTACTGACAGCAGCTGTCCACCTGAGACCAGTAATGCTAACGCAAGCAGCTAATGCTACTTCCAAAACACACTGGCCTCCAGCTCTGTCTGGCTGAAAAACTGAAGCCAGGTAGTTTTATTTACTAGACTGTGTTATATTTCCTCTCATTACCGTAAAAAAGTCGTTTTTTGAGTACCCAAACTTTTTTGGAATATTCTTAAAAATCAGTCATTCCACTCTGAAGTTGTTTTTTAACTCAATTATTTTAGTGAAGAAGCTGCTGGTGAGTCTGCAGCATCATGGTCTGTGGCAGCTGGAGGGCAGAGAGAGAGGAGCTGAGAGCAGCTCACCATCTACATTCATGGTCTAAATGTTTACATTCACTGACCGAGGATCAGGTACGTTCACACCTGGGCCAGGTCTGACTATGCGATGAAATTAAGAATGATTTTATTTCCACTGCCATGGTTAAGATTAGTATTACCTCAACACAGATAATAAAAGGTCACATGAACCTTAACTAATCACTAATTTAATGTACCATCCAGTGAGCAGGACAGATGTCACCTGTGATGTTGCATGGCCAAAAGGTGCATGTTGGGTCTGGCTATACACTAAATGTTAAAATACTGATGGTGGATCCTTCAGCTGTGACTTCTATGTTCACTTGTACCATCACTGAGGTGTGCACCAGCTCTGTGCTGTTTGTGGCAGCAGAGCTCATTCAGCTCAGTGTTTGAAAAGCTGGAGGAGAGACCAGAGAGACCGAGCTGACTGCTTATATTAAACACTGAGAATGAACTGGCAGAGAAGTTGGATTTAGAGCAGACTGTGGACTCACAGAGTGACGTTCAGACAGGTGTGTGCAACAAATGACTGATTGTTGTAACTCACTGTACACAGGAGAACATCAGCAACTGCTGTGTTGCCTGGAAACGTGGTGTTTTGTCTGTTTGTTGGCTGAGGTGGAGTTTATGTTGTTTATATATCTCTGCCTTATTCTGCTGCTTTACTCTGCTGTTCATTCTATAAGAAGTGGCAGGCTGTTTGATTTATGCAGTTTAATACAGCTACAGTGTATGGACACCTGCTGTGGTGTCCTGGGGTTTCTATTATTGAAGGTAGGCTAAATAACTCTCTGTATAATGTAATACAGCTCAACAAAACCACCTGTATTAACACCTGTCTAATACAATTTCCATAAAAACTGAATATTATAACCTCACAACTTATAAATTTTACTTCTACTAGAGTAAACTTTCCTTGAAGTAACAGTACTTTTACTTGAGTACAAATTTCCAACACTTGTTTCCATGTAGGGCTACTGAACATGCCAACTTCAGATGGAGATAAATCTCTTTAAAAAGTCAGTTACCCCAGCTGCCCATGTTGAATGTTGGTGTTGCAGACATAATATTCTGATTCAGAATATGAAATTAAAATTGATGATATATTGATTTCCTTTATTCACTGACAACAACAACTCAAACAACACTTTGATTCTTCAACAAGTAAAAATATAAAATCATATAAATGATCCTTTATTATTTTGTATGTGTGTAGATACACACCCCTACAACATACTGGTATAGGACCTGGATAGTTTCACCAGATGCCTTTTTATTTGCTGCCTTTCTGCTGCACTATGCAATTCCATGATGGCGTATTGACAGACCTTAGTGGTCAAACCAGGACAGTGAACTCATCATGTGCTGATGCCTTAAGAGCACGGAGATGGAGGGGGTTAATCCTGTAAGGTGCTTCCAAAGTCACTTCCTAACTCACTTAGAGATGAGCATTCCCTTTCATCCTTCATTGTATATTCATGAAGGTCCTTTAAACATATGCAGAGACCACTTCCCATTCCAACCTCATTGCCAATGCCATTTTAAAGGAAAAAGAGCCTTCAGAGGGGCAATTGTTAATTATTAAATGATCCATGCACCAGTGAGAATGATGAAGATAGGCTTTTAGGAGCTCCCTCTAAGCCCCTCTCCCACCCACAACATGCTTTAGATTCAAGAACTTGATGGAGAAACAATGCAAGTAACAGCCAAATTGCAGACTTGCCCTTTGCACCAACAGGGGGTAGGAAAATATATTGAGTTGAACTTTCTGGGAACAAATGCCCCACACACACACCCCCACCCACAGCGATTCACAATAATCTTTTATCAAACAACTCAGCCACATTGCCCTCTATCAAATCGGTTACCCATCAGCCATCACTCCAATCCAGAGGTTTTTAGCGTTGGCACCGGCACTCAATCACCGGTGCCTCTGTGGATTTCCCAAATGTACTAATCCTGCCAAAGACTCCATCGCCTTATTAAAGTGCAGTCACAGAGGCAGCGCTGTTGCGAGGTAGGAAGCTGCAGCCTGAGGGAGGAGAATGAGGAACGAGTGACAAGTGAATTCATTACACCACTTTTGTTGATGGTGTTGTAAAATAGAATGTGAGATGCTGCACAAAGGTCATCAGCTCAAATGCTTTGGTTGTTGGGGAAGGATCTGAACGACCGAGCGTGCCGGTGGCGATGTCTTGACCCTTCACTTGCCTCCAGCAGCTTTATTGATTTCTCACAGAGATTCTTGTTGTTTGAACCAGGTGGGACAGGTTATGTGATGAGCACGTAACATTTTGTCTCTTGAATTGCAATATTAGGAAATGTTTTTTATGAGTGGGATTAAGAAAGATTTGAAAAGGAATTATTCAAGGTAAAAAATATAAGAAGACTGCATTCTCATCATTTAGTTTATTAGTTACAAATCTGTGCTGTATCTATTTTAATGAGAGGATGAGTGGCAGCAGTGGTATACAGATATTTTCTCAGCCTTTAAACAAGCACATAATTAGTTGATTGGGAACACACTAAGACCTCCAAACAAATCAAGCATTTGATTTTTGTCAGTATCTTAGAGTATGTCTTTAAAGGCTCCTCTTCCACAATAAAATGTACAGCACTGTAACAGAGTGAAACCAGATCATCCAGGTTCTGCTCCAGAAGTCAGATTCAAAACCACACAAAGTACTAAAATAACAACAATACATACTCAACAGAGCTGTACCTGAAGTCCATCAAGTTTATATCAAGATGTGTTAGTGTGTGTTTTAGTCATGGGAGGGTGACCCAAAACCAGAGGAGATGTGTTTTTTATAAAAGCTTAATTAGGTGATACTGGACAGGCATCAAGAAATATGTTTGATCGCTAGTTCAGAGGCTGTAAAATAGCGATTCTACTTGACAGATTGTCAACCTGGTTTCATTTCAGAAAGTATGAAAGGCTGGAGTGAATACAAAGACTGTCAAATGCTTCTGTGGGTCGGAGGGGGGGCAGGTGAAGTAGTGAAGCATTATGGAGAATGTAGGATCCAGTGATTCTGGATTCAGGATATCTTGGCCTCTATCTTGGCAGCTTGGCCTCTGCTGCATCAGTTGTGGCTGTTCTTAATCTGTCTCCTCTGCTTCCACTAGATCAGATTTTTTCCCTAAGTATCCTAAACTATTCAGGAAAACACAAGGTTCCAAAGTGAGTGGTAGCCACAGCATAATGACTCAGTGAAGTATCAGGATTCATGTTTGCATTACTTAATGGTGCCCGAGCAGTGTAGTGACTTTCAGTACGGTGAGTTCCAGGAGTAAAACGTGTCGTTGCTTGCACTGCTAAATGCACAGTAAGCTGCACTCTGTCATCCTGAACTCAGGCAGTACAGAGTGAGTTTGTGTAACTGAACTGATGTTGTAATGTTTCCACTGTGACCACTGAGTGTGGGGTCAGCTGAGAGATGTACATAAACAACAAACAGGTGAGAGCTGTTGTCAGGCTCAGGGTATACTGTAAGTTATTCATTAATTTTTTCATTTTGTTACATCAAGGTGCTTGAGTTGAGAACAGGGCTGAGACTGTGACATCCCTCAGGGTATCCACTTTTTTTTTTTTTTTTTGGTCATGTTTCATTTTGCTTTGATCAGTAAATTGTTAGTGAAACTTGCTCCCGTTCCAGCTGACTGCAGTGTAGCGTTGGAGCATGGCATCACACTGATTGGTCATGTTGTCATCACAACATGACAACTGTGCTATCCAACAGTACTGGAAAATTGCACTGAAATTCCACAAGATTTAAGATAAAGCAGTGTGCACACTGAGGATTCAGTTACATAACTCAGAGAGCTCAGAGTAGATTTAAATTACCTTGTTAAGATAAATAAGAGAGCAAGTTTGTGTAATTTGAGGGTTAAAAAGAACTGAAGTCAGTGCAGTGCACAGTATAGAGTACCTTTAATTCACAAGCTGTTGAGACTTTGTAGAAAGTCCAGTCTGGGGTATGTTGCCTTATTCAATCTGCAGTACATTAAACAATCTGCAGTGGAGCCCCCTGCTCATTATAAAACAAACAAATGTTGACATTTTGAACACACAGCAAAATACATGTAACCGGGGGATTCATTACTCACGTTAAGATACCTAATTGATCCCAGAGTGATGAAAACGATTGGTTGTGCTCCTCGTCCTTTAACACTTTGTGCATAAAGTGCAAGCACAGCAAAGTAGTAGTAGCAGTAATTGCCAGGCAGCTGCAATGCAATAAATTCTTAATTAGTCTGTGTTCACACTGGTACACATACGTACAACGTCACATATGACATTCAAAACAATGGTGCCATTTTGCCAGCAGCCCAGAGCACAGCGAGGTGAGAGAAGAAACTCTGCTGCAATTATGGTGTGAGCTCTTTATGTCAGCTCTTGGTATAATTAATCAACCTTTACAGTAGCGGGGTCACAGAGAGGTAACAGTCGTCACTAAAGTATTGAAAGAAGCTTACAGATGAAAAGTTACAGAGTGACCATCTGTCAGTCACCCCTGACCTTTCTCCCTCTGTACATTTCAACTCTCTAATTACACACGCCTGTAAAGAAAACCATTTGGAAATAAATTGGCTCCACACTGTAGGCCTAATTGTGTCACCTCTCAGCTGATAATGTCATTTGTTTTGTACAGATTCGGGTAGTGAACACAATGTTAGTGGATTTTTGTTTTGTACGGAGCATTGCAGGACTCTCCATCTGTGTCTGACAAATAGGAGGAGGAGGGGGGTCTTGTTATAAATGTAAACATCCGAGCTTGCCAGATCCCTGCCAGTGAGTATCGAATAGTAAATGCTCAAAGCGGGCGATGCATAATAAGAGCTGACATATTTGTTGATGCATGTTGTTTCCATGCTGGATGAATGTACAGAAAGTCTTTGTCATAGTTTACTAGAAGAATTATGATTCATGCTTTTGGTGAGTGGGCTGCAGAGTGGACCACACAGGCAGCCTTATGGATCCCTAATAAATAGAAACTCAATGAAATGCAACGCACTACATCAATGTGTCAAAGCTGATATCAAAAGCTGTCCCTCCAGACTAGATGCTGGATAAATTCACGACTCACAATTAAATCTGAACACGGACCAAGCATCTGTACAATAACAAACACATATTGGAAAACTGAGCCTCTTTTTGTGAATCAAAATAATCATAATACACCAATCATTACAGTATGATGGTTACAGTTAACTAACCAAAGTAACACATTACTGTGACATTTCGGGTTGGCTTGTTTACTGTCTTACTGGGAGTTTGATGGGAGGCTCAAGCTTTGAGAGTTTACTGAATGATGTGTTAGTGCAGAAAATCAAAGGGCAGAATCTA
This sequence comes from Lates japonicus, assembly GCA_033238685.1. NCBI lineage: Eukaryota > Metazoa > Chordata > Actinopteri > Centropomidae > Lates > Lates japonicus. The sequence continues at coordinate 7,392,573 of BRZM01000001.1, forward strand.
AAGAGTCAAATGTGGACTAGTGTTCAAAGATCTGAGTGAGCTGCTGGGCCTCCTCTCCATGGTATCAAAGTTTTGCCTACTCATTATGTTTCTATGAGTGTCAGTTCACTAAGGCTACTTCCCAGTGTGGTCCTTCAGCTTTTTCTTCACCATGATGAAATGGTGATCCAGTCCGACATTTGCTCCTCTGTCGACCAGATCACTTTACCATTTTCTACTTTTGCTGCACACCTGCTTTTTTAGAAACTACCCAGCTGTTGATTTGGTTTGGCAAACCAGCTAACTTTGAAATCTCTCTGATAGATTCTCTGAGTCTCATTATTATTCTTCACTTGTGTGGTCACCTCTTTACTCCTCTCATTGACAGATGGCTGTACTTCAATCTAATTGGAAACTCTCAAATCTTAATCAACTCTGAAAATTTAGGAGCCAAGTGTCCAATTATTTTTCAACCCTTGGGACACTATGTGTTAAAATTTCTATAAGCCTTCGCTGCTGGCCTAAACACTGTCACAATCACTGAATTATATTTTTATATATGTTTTTTTTCCATTCATGTATTAAATTGTTCCTACTAATCTATTCTCTTTATCTCATAGCTTTGCTCTTGGTTGTGGTGCTTCCAATACAGTCTGTTTATGTTAGAGATTTTATCCAATCAGATCTCAGCCCTGTGTTGCCAATTAAAAAGAAATCTGCCTTGAGGCCTTCAGAATCAACAGTGCAGACACCTGTAATTTAAAATGAATGGCAATGAAACTGTTGCCTCATGGATCCTTTAACCAATCAGATTTCAAGTTGGCGAGAACAGGGGCCATCTAGCAGGCCGTTGCTAACATCAACATTTTCATGTCATTTGATTGGATAGTCAGAGAGCGTACTGGTCAGAGGTAGAAAACCGTATCTATAGCTACTAGCGCAAGTTAAAACATGTTAGTATAGATATAATAGCTGTTTTTTCAACCCCCAATGGCTGAAGGAGGAGGAAGAGTTCAATGACTCAGCTCCAACAATAAGTCCTTTTCTATCACCATGGAGGCTAATGCTGAAAGTCGAATCTGCCCATCATCAGCAGTCTCACTGGGTAAAATGCATATTGTTTACGTTTTTGTCATTTTATTAGTTACTATTGATGCCTCTGCTGGAGAAGATGTGTGAGGCACAGCTATGGAAGCTGTGGCTGTGGCTGGAGACCCTGTTGAATTGTGTTAATTAGGTTTTTATAGCATTGCTTTAGTAATGGCATGCCTGTCTGTGATGTAAAGTTCTGTTAAACTGCACTTCTGTATATCACTGATGGTTTCTATAGCCGTTTTATATATATATATATATATATATATATATATATATATATATATGTATACAGAGAGAGAGAGACAGAGGGAGATAGAGAGAGATGGAAAGTGTTAGTTACAGTGAATCTAAAAGTATGTGTACCATGTCACAAATTGAAGCAATCGGGTACTAATATTTTTAATTTTGTCCTACCTGTGTGTCACTACCATTGTTGCCACTGAAACTGTGTTGATAAATAAGTCTCCTGTACCTCCCTTACAGGTTGAAAACCTCTGCAATAATTATTCATAGATGGAACCCATCCTAATGGTACAAAAAAATTCCCAAATTTTAACAACTAGATCAAATCAGTTTATACCCACTCTGTTATAGAAGTAGCCCAACTGAGCTGAAAACTGCCCTGTCTGGTAACAATATGTAAACCAGCTAGCTGTTAGCTTTGTTTGTCAGCTACTGGTGCCTGACATGTAGCACACATCTGTCACAGCTGATCAAAACAGCTGCCTGCTGCTCCTGGAAACAACGTTAATGAGAGTGGAGACCAAAACAATGAGCATAGAGTGGCAAAAAGGCTCTGTAGAGCTGAGGGGGACTGCAGAACTGGATAATAATTCTCTGTGGGTTTGTCAGTGAAAACAACACATTTATAACAAGTTAGTTACTGTGACTAACCCACTGTTAATATAAATACTAAATAGAGCAGCTTAATGTCAGCATGATTTGCCAAGACAACAAACCTAAGAGCACATTTTCCATTAAATTGGGATTTTCAGTCCAGTTTTCACTGCTGTCAAATCCTGATTTACAGACTGATTACAATTACAATTACATTTTTTTCTGCTCTCTCAGTAGTTTTGTCATTAAAACTTCCATACAGGTCATCTGGAGCTGCAGAGCTGAACTCTCCGTCACCCCCACACTCTGCTCTTCCTCTTGTAGTTTAGATTTCTATTATCCACTCTATGTCTTCATTTTAGTGAAGCAAGATACTAAATTAGCTTGAACGACGCTGAAGTAGAGCACTAAATGGCCTTGAAGTCAGCACTGAGCTATATGTAATTAATGTTAATAATGTTGAGAGCAGGCTTCTGCCAATTAAGAGCATGTTTACAAAATGTCTGACGTAGACAGGCTGACAGACACTCTGACAGAGACAGCAGTGAGTTTCTAATCAGTGCGTCAAGTCTTGTATTGCACCACTTCACATGCAAAAGTTTATTATGAACTCCTCTTGCAACAAGACACAACAGTGTATCGCACTGATGATTTTACCTTGTGGAAGTTGTTAGGGCTCTGAAGCTGTCTTTATGTTTTACAGCTTCCACCCTGTGTCTGCAACACAGAGGAAAAATGGTGCTGTTGTTGTCCGCAGGGAAAAGCCAAATGAGGATTTAGAGAGCAGCGAGGAATATTGACAGCCTGAGACTCGAATGATCAATGCCTCCAAACATCGAACAAATGCACAAAACTTTCAATTTGCCTGTGAATGAACTCAGTCGTGACGAATATGTTTTTTTCAAATTATACTTTTGCACATTATTTCCCGCATTTTCTCCTCCCTTGCAGTGAGAGGGGAGGTTCTCATCCTCCACACTAAATCCAACACTAGCCAGTGGAGGAGTCACTATTACGCCAACTAGACTGAGATTCTTTACATAGCTTACAACCTTTAAACACGGTAGGACCTGGTCATATGCTGTTGGAACATACTCCATCTGCTCTTTGCTGCTATGACACCTCCCAACCCATCATCAACACCTATGTAAGTCTCTGTTCATCCCTCGTTCCTTGACCCTTCCTTTGTCCACTCCAGCACACACCACTCGTAGTTTCATTGAGGAAAACTATGATCAAAAATATATGTTGACAACCTAATTTTTCACCACACACAAAAAACTAGAGATAAAAATAGCCATTAATAAAAAGCATCTTGGAATCAGTGTCGTTCTGTTTCTGTCTGTAATCTGTCTGTCATCTGACGGTCTTGGAAGAAACTGATTTACAGACTAAATTCATCTGCGTAACATTAATGGCACTTTCAGGCAGCTCTCCATTGTGTGGCTATTGGAAGGAATGCAGTGAGTTCAAGGATTAATGTCGACAGTAAACCATCTAAATTTTCCTCTTGATATTTTCTGAGGAAATATCACTAAGATATCTGATGTTTCAGATTCTTCTCTCAAGCTAAACCCAGACAGTGAACTGTATTTTAGTGAACAAGTGAAGACTGAATTCAGCTTCTGAATGATTTCTGTTCATATAGCTTGAGTCGGTCTGTTGTAATTATTGCAGTAACATGTGATTAGTTAATCACTACCTTCTCCACTAACCTCTCAATGGACGAGAATGATAATCATGTTGACTAAAACTAAAATTTGACTTAAACTGATATATATATTTTGTTAGAAGATTAAAATTAAATCTAAATCAAGGCCCAAACTTAACATTGACCCACACTCAGCCTCTCATAGCTGCCACTAATTTCTGTACAAAATGTTTTTTCTATGTTAAGTGTTCACATTAAGGACATATCATATTGTCTGCATTGCTGCTATAATTGAACATTTTCACTGACAAGATGCTGATAGCCAGTTCCCAGTACAGCACCCTTTTATAGTTTTCACTCAGAACTTTGTTTTCCGTAAAAAGAAATTATCATTTCATTGTGGCTTTAATTTAAAAATAATCTGATGTTGTTGTAGATCTCCTGTCCTGTGCCTGGTTTACACCTGTCCCCAATGCAGAGTACTGCTCTCTGACTGACTGACATTTGGATTGTAATGGAGATGCAGGAGCTTCCAGAGGTGGTTTTATAAAGTGCAGATCTCAGAGGAGGTTTGACAGCTCTGTGCAGAGTGGTAGATGACATGGCCTCATTGGAAATGATTTTTGTAGCCAAGCAATGGAAAGATCACCTTCTCTCTCTGGTTGCTGAGGGAAGGACAAAGTAAAAGGTATAATGCCATGTTAACCTTGTACACTAAAAAGTGTTAACATTGTAACACTGTATTTTTTAACCATGTGTAAAGTGGGACAGACTTGTTTGTTTCCATCTCAGCAGTTCACAAGAGGCACTTCCTGGTCTCCAGGTAACACTGTGTGGTTTCATCTCCTCCTAAACAATTCTCAGAGCACTTATCATTCATTTTTTCCTCCTGGTGTCAAGTGGGCCTGACCTCAAAAAATCTCTACATCAGTGAATTAGCGCTTGCTAATGGAATACTCTGCACTCATACTCAATAATGTTTTACATGACTCAGCCTTTATGCAAACTTTCTGCTTACTAAAAGACTTACTGTGCATCAGTGGGCATGTTTACTGTAGCATCCTCCAAACAGGAGATAAAAGAGAGAAAGGTTGGGTGCAGGCAGGCAGAGAAATCTTTGTGGATTGTTTTCACCCAGGCTGAGCTCAGGCTGTGGAATTTGTCAGGCAGTGATTATTGTAGAATCCTATTTACTCTCCATTAGATGCATAAACGTTGCGATTACGTGAGCGGACTTGTGATTGCGTGTGAAGTGCTTTTTCGCTCGGGTGTTACGAACACTGTTGCTACAATACGTCTGCACTGCACAGGCACGGCGCCTGACAGGAAGTAAATTCCGGTGGTTTAGGGATGATGAGAAGCCCTGAGTGTGAAGGAGGCATCATCTGTCTCTTTGGTCGTGTTTGCTGAGCTGGCGGTTTCTCCCTTAATAACTCAACCCCCATGTACAGTAAACCAGACCTCCCTGACAGGGATCAGCTCCATCCACATCACAGAGAGCCAGGGAGGGCATAGAGAAGGGGGGGGGGGGGGGGGGGGGGGCAAAGATGAGAGAAATCACAGAGTGGTAAAAACCACTGAATCACTTAAGTGAAGTGACTACTTGCCCTGTAACTTGGCTTTTCAAAGCTGGGGCAGATTGTTGAGCAGACAGACAGCAGCAAAGAAACTCAGATGGTACAATTCTGGGAGTGAGTATAAGAGAAATAAATTACTGAGTTGTCTGTATGTCAAGAAGAATGATCTGGAGCCAACACAAACAACCTATGAAATGGCAGCACTGTGTCCAAATGACCTAAAACATAGAGACAGGTGACAAATTAAAGAAGAAACCTAGCTCTTCCTAACACACTTCATGTTAGGTTTTACTATCATTTCATTCACCACGTCAGTACATTATATTAAGAATCTAAAGAAGGTTTTAGGAGTCCTTAACGAGGTTCTAGTGGTTATTGAGGAGGTTCTCAGGATCGTTTAGGATGTTTCAGTGGTGGATGGGATGGTTCTAGATGTCCTTTAGAAGGTTCAGGGGGATGATAGGAGGTTGTAGTGGCCACTGAGGAGGGTAAATAGGTCCTCTGGGAGGTTTAAGTGGTCCATCCTAGTCATCCTTCAGGAGGCTTTTATTGGGCCTTTAAGATATTTTAGATCCTCTGGGTGGTTTAACACATAAGGGAGATTTTGCAGTGATGTGTTAGACTGCGTTCCCCTGCCACCATTAGCAAAACACTAAATGAGGGTATGTCCTTTCATCCCCTCAGTGGTGTTAATAGAATACACTTTATGAATTCATGGCAAGAAGCACTGAAGATGTCCTGGAGGGTTGTTGTTGAACATCACATTACTAACACACTGTGTTTTCTTTTCCTTTAATTTGTCCCCATGTTGGCATTTCTCTATGGCAGTTTGTTTGTCATTTATTGGCTGACCATAGTCAAATCATCCCTTGAAGACCATAAATGTGTACTATCAATCTGACTGGTTGTCAAGGTATATAGTTCTTAGCCCCTTCTTGTTGGGCCTGGGTCTGAATGATTTATGGGGCTGAGATCAGAAAAGAGGACCTGAATCATTTTCCAGGGACTGCAGATGTTTGTGGTGTCAGAGCTGTAGTAAAGCTGGTTTCAGGGCCCAAATTTTCTCCTGGTGCACCTGGCTGTTCGACTGCATTTGTCAAATGGTTACTGATCTCAGACAATAGCAATGGACAGGAGGTGGACAAATTCAGCATAAACTAAAGCAAACACACTTTTTTAAGAATCTGTGAGTTCAGACCACTTCACAAAAACAAATCTCTGTCTGTGAATCATACCTGCCACGTCCACTGTGACATAAACTTTAATCACACCTCAAACACAGATCACTCAGTGTAGTGCTGAGCAGATAGAAATTTGTAGTGTTGACATCTTCACTCTAGCATTTCAGCAGAATCTCTCTGTGCTGAAAAAAATGATGACAGAAGAGTCAAAACAAATTGATGTGCTCCTAATCTGCATATTGATTGGGAACTTCATCAGGCATCCCTAATGAGCACACAGAAAAGACTTGGAAGATGAGATTGGTGATTATGATGAAGTTGCCATTCAGAATCATACATGGCTCTCTCTCCACACACATTTAAACATAATCAATTACAATGTTCCTTCACATCTACAATTGGGAGTGCTCTCTGCAGATGTTTATGAGATGGATGTTTAGAAGCTGATTTAAATAACAACCTCATGTCATGTTTAAAATGCTCAGATCAGTACTGTCTGTAATTTACAGTTGTTGCTGAATGACTTGTCAGAAGCTGTGTAGCAAATCATTACAGACCAAATCACTTGTGCTGATAGTTCAAGTGGAATTTCATTAATTCCCCTCTACATTATTATGGTGTTCTGGTGGATAAGCTTTTATATCCCACGAAAAGTAAAAACAAGTCTAGGGGTTGACAGTCAACCTAGCAGCTCTATGAGCCTGTACTCAGGAACAGAGGTGCTTTGAGTGCATGCTATCATGCTGAAGTTTATTTCAGTCACCATTTTGCTAACACTGCATTTGCACACACATTTAGTGCTTACCACAGTGTACAGCTAAGGCAGATGTGGATTCTTTTTGCATTTGGTCATAAACCAAAGAACAGCTTTGATTTGATAATGTTGATCAATGAAAGGGAACATGACTGAATCAAACTCCACAGAAATACATCCGATGAATCAAGACATTTAATTCTGAACCAAAAATGTCAACCTAGAGGAAAAGTCAGAGGCTCATCAACATCTGTAGGATTCATCCCATCCTCTAAATGTCTGTAGAGAATTTTATGGTAATCCATGAAAGAGTTGTTGAGGTATTTTACTGTGGAACAAAGTAGTGGAGTAGGCCGACCTACATTGCCATCCCCTGAGCCATACTGCTGGCATAACTAAAACACTGACAAAGCTTCCTCGTTGCATCATAAAACCAAAAAACAATAAGAAAAACAATAAAAAAACAAAAACAAAAAACAAATACTGACTACTCCTACTGACAAATCCCTTGGCTCTGGGGGATTCCACCACAGAGACTATACATTTTTTGAGAATTGGGAGGATTTCTGCCATGCGGTGTCGTTAGTGTGTCCTCATTCCCTTGTGTGTTGTAATCCTGTACCTAAGAAAGGCTTTTTCTCCCTGGGCATATGTGTCCCCTGGTGTTCCTGAGTCAACCATGGCTACAGCAAACCAATTAAGTGCTGTTCTGGAGTCCTATCCTTACCTGACTGTCAACCAACATTTGCACTTAGGGCACCCTCCTCAACAGAAACAGTATCAGTGCTAAGAGTGTGCTTACAGTCAACACTCAGGCCTGTTAGAGACAACACTGAGGTGACCACCATCACAATGGCCTCCTGATAATGACCTGTGTTATCTAGCCTTGTTAAATAAATGAAGGAACACTGCTGGAACTTCATTCTGTTTTCTGTAGTTGCCATTGAGCACCACAAACATCCTGTAATGACAATATATACACCACTGAGGAGACTGTTCATCTCAAGTCAAGGAGGCAACTGACAAAGCAGTATTGTCATTAAATGTATGTAAATGTATGTACTTATTTAGTCAATAGGTTTTTGAAAAGCACAGGATATATAAGCATAGTACAGAGGCAAATGTAAGCAACAAAAGAAAATCAGCAGATGCTAATTTGCAGTTATGAGAGATACAATCTAGTAAAACTACACAGATAAATTGTTGAGGGATAGAGCCACTCATGGCTACTTAACTGATTACTTGCAGTAAATGTTTTAAATCTGTATTTAAAATGTTCCCAAGTGTGATCAGTTTTGAGTTATAGGGGTAAGAAAGTGAGGAAAGGCTGTCTGGGAGATTTTGCGATCAAGCACTTTTGAATTCCCCACAGAAGCATCCATAATAATTGAGCCAAAAACCCTAAGAGGTTTGATCATGGTTCTGAGAGTCTTGGCAGTCGGGGCATGTAAGACATTATAAATAAGTTTAATGTTTGCAAATTTAATGACATCATAAGTTAAAATGTTCAACTTCTTTAAGATGTTGAAATGTAACTGGCTTCCAGTCCAGAATTTTTATTGCTTAGCTGTGTATGAAGAGGTTTGATATGCTTCAGAGCATGACATTCTGCAGTAACTCGACTGTGAAAAGATCACTGAATGCATAAAAATCTTCATAACAAGGACTTGTAACCAGTTTTTAATGAATGTATACATTTGCTTCAGCTACTCAGGCCAACATTTTTCAAACTTTAAGTAGGTATATAAGGTTACCTTAAAATACTGGACCACAGAGACTTATTATCTGTGTAAACAGTGGAAAATACATTACACGGTTTCCCTTAAAGGTCAGCAGGAGCATATAGAAGCTGAAGGGAAACTGTTAATGAAATAAGTGAATATTATACACACAATTTTTAAGAATGCAGAGGCAGGAAGAAACAGACCTGGCAGCTACTTAGTTACAATGCATTTTGTTGCTGTTTCCCAGCAGCAACTTCTACAACCTCTGGTAATGCATTGTCCATTGATTTTTAGATTGAGTTCATGAACCCTGTGAAGGAGGCCGTCACCTGGACCAATGTAGGCACAGTTTTCCTATCAGTGATTGTTTTCAAGTCAGTTTATTGTAGGTTGCTGAAACTAAAGGTATTTTCTCTTAGTTTTTATGTTAGGGATAACAATCTATTACCATCACGAAACATCTTGTGTATATAATAAAATAGGATGGGCGAATAGATGAGCTGCTGTTCATCAACACACAGCTCCAAGATGTAATTGCCATTTCTGTCACTCCTTAATCCCAGCTGTACTGAGCCCAGCATATACTTGATATATACTTATACTTGCAGATGGTGGTGAGGTCAGAACCTAGATGCCAAATGTGTACATCAGCTGTTTTTGGAGGATGGCTTGAACCTGGTTAGATGTTAGATGTTGGTTAATTCCTGCCCCTGTCTTTAAGACTATACTCTGCCCCTGGTTTTGAAGTTGAGCTGGAATAATAAAATTCCCTGTGGATTTGTTTGAGTGCCTCATGGCATTGCAGGTTGTGTTTTAATGGTTTTGTAAGAGAAATTCCATTAACAGTTTCATCACTTTGTAACCTTTTTGGTTCATCTAATGGTTCCCCTCCTCTGTTTACTGAGGTCTTTTATTTAAATCTTTTTTTTTTTTCTTGATCTTCATTCTTTGATATATTCTTCCATTTCTTGCTCATTAGCAGTGGTCTATTCTTGCTTTGGTTACACAAGATATGTTTTATGTCTGTCTGGGTGTAGAGATAGCCAGCTACATTAAAGGTCTTTAGTTTAACTTTTAAGCTGAACTGTACCACTGGCACATTCATTTCGTATACTAAACAAACACCTGAACACAGGGAAATACACATAATCAATTTACATGGGAAGATTAATAAGACTCTGTACCATGATATACTATCATTTAGCACATCTGGAGATAGAGAGATAGAGCCTTATATCTCGTTTGTTTAATCCATATGAAAACTGATTGGTTTGATAGCAATGCCATTCCACAGTGGTTTTACATGCTGTGCTCTGTTTCTTGGTTTATGTACAGATTTACTAACAAGCTTTAGAGGAGCTGGTATGCATGGAACCATACTGGCTGTTTCTCCAGATTTTGTGCTAATCTAAGCTTGCAGGCTGCTGATGATTACTGCCAAAAGAGTAGTAATCTTTTTGTCTAACTCTCTGTAGCAAAGAAAAGTTTCCCAAACAAGTCCTATACATCAGGGGATAATAGGATAACCCTAAGTGGCCTCAGTTAGTGTTAAGCTATCTTAGCACCAGCTAAGTGATGTGATTTGGGACTTTTTGCTCCAACTTGGTTCAGTGTCTGCATTGAGATAAACAAGGTTCAGATCTACCTCCTTTCATAAAACACACCTCACCTTATGTCTGTGGAAGTACTGAGAAGCCTCAGAGCTTTTCAGATTGTTCATGGCTTCACTGATGGTAGCAACAGAATCAGTAAAGTAGCTTAATATGCCTCTACGTCATCTGTCATCCTCACATCCCTTAACCAGTAGAAAGCAGACGTATGATCATATTATCAGGATGTGTAACTTATTTCCCAAAACCCTGTCACACAGCACTAACTCTCACAGACGTCACTTCAGTGAAATTCACACAAGGTATGATGAAGTTAGGAATAACGTAGATACTCTCTCTTACAAGAAAATAACAGATACCTGCCAGCCAGTCAGACAACAGAATTTCCTGTCATACCTCTAAGCCAGAGGTTGCTGTGTAATTTCCACTCTAACTACCTATCTTAAGTGATTGTGTGTAATTTCACTGCTGCTGACTTTGGGAGAAACTTGAACAAATATTTTTTTCAGGTTTTTCTGAGTTTCTGCAGGGGAAAAGAAGTGATGCACTTAAAGGTTAGCAACTAAAACAACTGTCCGTGGTGAGCAACCGGGGTGGGCACCAAGTCAGGAGAGTGGACGCTTTTTTATACAGAAATAATCTGTTCACCATGGCAACAACAGTGCTTTGCAGCCCAAGGCCAGCTCGGTGATTTGGCTTCACAGTGCCAGTATAGTGGGCAGTCATTGCTTGGGCAGAAATAACTGTCACTGCAGCATCACAACTCAATAGCTCTCTCAGCCCACACTCATTTCCTGCTATTCACATTTGTAAAATGTTGTACTGGTACTTGGCAACTGTCAATGGCATTTAAATTTCATGATAGCTGCCTCCTCAAAATAAATGAAGACATATCAAAATAAGTCAGTGTCGTGACATATAGTAATCCATCTATCAGATTAGGATCTGTTGTTAATGGATGTCATTTTAAAGTCCATTTTCATTTTAACCTTGCTGCCAGTTTTATATTGTATGGTCCCAGCCTTTGTGAGGTTTGGTCACCATTATTCAGCCCTCAGGAAATGTGGAGTTATGAATCAGTCTTGTCAAAATGAAGCTGTAGAATCTCATGACTGAGTCAAGCTCACTCACTTAAAAACTGCAACCTGGATGACTTCCTCTCCATCTCAAGGGCTCTTTAATGGGTCACTAAAGGTCAAGTGCAGCAAGTCACCTGAACCTAAACATTGACATTTCCCACTCGTACAGAGCTCAGGGAACACTGGGAGATCTGAGGGAGGCATGGATGAGATAATACAGCAACAACAAAGAGTATGACGTCCCAGGGGGAATTCAGAAACTTTCATTTAATATTTAATGTCTTGGTGTTTACCCGGCCTGAGGAGACCTTCCACTGGGATGCAATGTGTGACTTTCTGCTGTCTGACTATCAAGATGTCCTCAATCATTATAGTAAAAATAAATCTGCTGCATCTATAATCCGAACATTTTCATGCCACATTTCTTACCAACCAAATCGGACAAAGAAATTCTCCTCTGACTTTCCAGCAGTCAAACTTTTTCACCCCTCAAGCTGTTACTGAAGGAGATATACATGCAGAGATGAACCTTGAGTGGGAGTGCAACAAATCTGTGTAACGAATAAGAACATGCACCCCTCAAAATAGTTCAAATTAACACTGGATAAAAGGTAAAAACTGAAGTCAAAATGAAAAATAAACTATTCTAAATCCTCCCACTACCTTTACATGTGCACAAAGATATCTACAGTGTATCTATGGTGTGAATATGTTACATAAATCATACATTGCAATAAAACAGCTGTTGAGCTGTTTGAAACACTCCTAACAAGGACAGATTTATAGACAAAAATATAAACGCATCATCCATAATGTTGCTTATTATGGTGCAAATATACAGTCAAACAAATGTGGAAAATAGATAAGAGTTTCCAATAATAAATGAACATTTTCTGGAATTTAAATGCATACGTCACAGTTTTTCTAATCATTAAGATTTTAGAAGTTAAAGCAGCAGCTTATGAATTCTAAATAACTATGTAACAAAAACATAATTTTCTATTGGTACATGTTATACTGCGTCAGAGCATTGTCTACTTTAATTCATACCAAAGCACATCTGTGGAAATTCTTGAACTAGAACATATTATGGCCTTGATGTTTATGTCTGTATTATGCATGTGCTACAAATTTGAATTTAGCTGTGGGTAAACATGTTTGAACTGAGTTTGATCTCATCTTTATGCACATAAACTCCTCTCATGATCATTTCTTTGGAATGGTTCCTATTTGTCCGCTGGTGATCGCTAGAATATGAACTACAACCACTTTTTTTTTAGCTAGTGCTAACAATGTCATTTCTTCTAATGAGGTTGAATAAACGCAGTCCATGAAATGGAATGTGAGTCTCCATCCCAACAGCTCTGTGACAGCTACTGGCTTAATAACAGCGGTGAACAGAGCTGCTGGCCTGAGCCAAAAGCTGCAGCAGGGAGCAGTGAAGAAAAGGGATCTTTTACAGCTCCCATTGTTATTAATAGAACCTTATTAATTACTCACTGAGGTATTAAATATAGCACAGACAACAGGCCTCGGCTCAGCTGGAGCGCAGCGACCGTGTGGCGCTGTTGAATGCGAAGCCGGACCTGGAACAGCTGCTCAGGCCTCAAACACCTGAGTCCACAATGGGCCAAGCAGACACAGCCCATCCTGTCCTCTATCAGCTGTGGATTAGCACTGATTTGCCTTTTCCTTGGCTGTGCACGAATCAACGGCACCATGAATCTGCAAGCTTCCAAAGATCTGTAAAAGATATTCATTTGCTATTTCTCTGCACCTCGGTCTTTTAGATTCCACATGGTCGACTCAGAGTGTGAGCGCACTTGGTGTGCCTCATTAGATAAAAGGGAAAAAGGAACTCCAAAGACTGGAGAGATGACACTAGAAAAGAACATGGGTATCCATGTGGACATTATAGAGAAGGGAGAATGAGGAACCATAGTTTTTGAATGCTAACAAAATGCCAAGGAGCTGTAGGGCTACAGCTAATGGATGGATGGGTAGAAGTTAACAAAGCTTAAAAGGATTCAGATTGTGCAACAAGACCTTTAGTAGATAGTAGATACTCATTTAACTTAGTAAGCACCAAGAATACATTTCACTTTTTCAGAAAGATCAATGAGAGAAATGAGAGATTGCATTGAGACACAAGAGCGAGCTGAACAGCAGCTTCTGTAACCCAGAAGTATCTATGGAATAAAACCTTTAGAATTCAGCTTAAAGAAAAGGTGTGAATGGCAACATAAAAAAACAAACAAAAAAAATTTAAACATCCATATAATCCATAAGTGGCACAATAAAATCAGACCATGCTTTATTTTATACTAACAATGTTGCTACTAGTTTTAACAGATTAACAAAATGAATGACAGCTGCAGATTAATATGGTAACCTGAGAAGATAAGAAGTAAACAATAAGCATATGAGGGTATGCTAACTAATAAACTGTCAAACCTAGCTTATTGCTATGTTTAAACGGGACCCAGTTAGTGGCAAAGGAGTTGTTTTCTTTGGTTCAAGTGGGTGAAGAAGAGGAAGCTAATACCAGCATTTTAATTTGGAGTGAACAGATATTTTGCCGTATTAGTTCCTGTTAGCACCTCAAAAGCCTCCTATATGTTAAAAAGCAATACATGATACTAATGGTGAAAACAGCGTTGTAGTTGGTTTATTACATAAATAACCCTAAAATGAAATGCCTCCAAATACACTCACATCCAGCAGAAGCACTCTCGCTCTTCTTCTTGAGTTCATAATTCTTGTATGACCTATAGATGTGGACATCAAAATGCTGTCAGCAGTTACGGTCACCAAAACGCAGGAGGCCTTACGGCAGATGACATAAATACACATCTTGCCTCTCAGGTACAGCAAAATGCTTTTATGCTGTGACAGAGCTGTATATGCACGTTCCCTTCATTGCCGGTCCAATGTGCCATACTACATTAGAGCCAGTCCACAATCTGCATGTACTGAATATGCATCAGGCAGAGGAGGGCATGTACTGTGTGGATGCAGCATCTGTGTCTTCTTTGTTTCCAATGAGTGGACCATTTTCTGATGCCCAGTGACAAGCACCACAGTTCACATCACAGGCAGGTTTCCAGCCGAGTGGCATACAATGGGAAACACACTCGTTATGTTGTTGAGGAACACAATGCTCGCCACGACATGAACAAGGAACAGAGAGGCGACGTGTCACACTTGACCTCTGAATTGGACTTTGTTGGTGTTTGGTCCAGATCCCACTATCATTTATCCCACCGTTACTTTTGTCTGCAGCTTAAAAAAGAAACTAAATTCAAAAAATTAAGTCGTGAGGAGAATCTGTGGAGGAATAAACAGTCTCAGCATACATTACTTTATCTCCACATCCAGTGATTACCTACAATACAGAGAGCAGATCTGCAGTACAGTATTTGATGTTCTCTGCAAAAGAAACTTAGAAGAGAAATGTGAAAATAACAAAGAGGCTCGACCACTCACAGAAGACCCTTATCCACTCATTGAAATTGCCTGTACGCCACAGCCTTGACAGTTCCCTCCATTTCTGTAACCTTTTGTGGAATGCGATGAAGGATCAATGAAATTGCAACAACTACGGCAACGGCTGCAGTGCTCTCACGTATTGATCGCAGGTTGTCTGTGGCTGTAGTCAATAGCCTGTAGATGTAACTGGGGACCAAGAGGCGGGACAATCAGCACAATCCCACAAGGCCTCAACAATGTGCTTTCCACATGGGCTTGCCATTAACAGATGATTGCATGGCTTGTGAAACGCTCGATAACAAATCTAAAGGCGGCTGTAATGATAAAAGTTACTTTGTTGCTTTGGTGGGATGAAGTCTCACAGTCCTGAATGCCACAGTGCCTGTAAAAGGACATCTCGTAATCTGTGAAGTTCATTGACCTACTGCATTTATTGACCTCTTTTGACGACCAGTCGGAATCACAGGCCTTTAGTTTAAGATGCAGTGTGACATTTTCACAACATGTTTGATGAGGAAGAGGAAATATATCTGCAGAGTAACTACTGGAATCATCATACTATTTGGTCTTTTGTTTTTCTATAGTTGAGATTGATGACACCTCTCAGCACTTGTGCCAAATGTACATTTGAAACCATGTTCTCCTTTCAGGTTAGCTGCAGTCATATTTTCATTTGTTAGAATTCTTTTACAGAAAGTTTTAAAGGCCTTGAAGACCTATTTTCACAGGTTTTTATTGTGTGTGTGTGTTGGAGCGCTACATGAGCACAATTTACTGCCAAAGTTACAACAGATCTGGTTTTAACTGAGAGATTTCTGCAGTTTTCTTTTTTTCTCTTTGGTTTGAACTGGGTGGGTCTCAGTTGGAAAATGGTGATGTTGCGCACGTCAGAGCACAAATTATGATTTAGCATCATCTGAATCAAAAAGATGACAGTTGGTGGGTTAATTGTTTTGTTACTGTCACTGAAGTCTGATCAAACTTCTGTTGAAGCTGTTTTTTTTATTTTGAAAAAAAAAAAAAAATGTAGCCACCATCTCCACTTCAAACTAATTATTGATCCAAACATTAAACTGACTGACGAGGTGGTTTAATTTTTAAAGATGGCTGCAGGGGTTGCCTGGGTGATGCACAGGAAAAACGCAAGCCCATTACTGCAGTGAGCTGCACTCAGGCTCCAGCTGCTCCAACAAACACACATAGCTCAGCAAATGTTCGTGGGTGGGAAGCCAGTGGGGGATCATGTCCTTACCACTGTACAAGTACAGAAGGTGGGGTGGGATCTGGGGTGGACAGCTCTGCAGACACACTGACACATTACAAACACAATTCTGTATATCTGACCCCCTATATCCTCCACAGGGCAATAAAAGGCACAGTGTATGTCATAAAAAAAATAAGAGTAATAAGGGGGAAATGCAAAATATACTGTTTGGCTGATACAGAATTTTTAGGGTGCAACCAAAAGATAAAAAAGACTGTCATGCTGTTGCTGTATAACCAGCAGCTAGCTACAGTCACCGATAAAAGGAGAGGAGATTGGAGAGGAGTTAGTCCAACCCAAGAGTGGTTATAAAATTCAGTTTATTTTGTTGTTTGTGTGTTTTTGTTCAGATGTAACCTCCTGTAGCAGCGACAGTTCCTTTTTTTTCAATGCTTATTTTCATGTTGGTTACACTGATAATTAGGGAGCCAGAGAGCTAATTAGTGAGGAACTTTTAGACGAAGGCTGTCCCCTGGGGAAAGCAGGCTTTAAAAACTCACCTTTTTCTTTATTTACATAACCCTGTCCATATTCTTAGGAAACCTGAGTCACAGGGGGTTAACTGTCTTAAGCCCTGTTGATTCAGGCCTGTATAGATTGTCTATGATTGTCCGCACTCTGAGGTTAATAAACCGATAGTCGATAGATCATCTCAGAATTGCTTTAAAGCCATTTTCTGTCCCTAAAGACTTTGTCTGAAGCCCTTAAATCTGGAAGTGGCAACCGAGGCAGTGAGCGATCATCATTCTCTGGCTGTCAGCTGGTAAATCCTCTGAAAGTGGCTCGACAGTAAAACAGAAATGACGCTGACTGCTCTGATGTGGTTAGCAGGTGTAGGCCAGAAAAATGGTGACCTGTAATAAGACACACACGGTCGCAAACTGCATCACTTTAAGTTAATTCATTTTTTTTAATCAGATATACAATCTCAGAGTTGTTTATCACCACAGAAGCGACATGTTCCTTCTAATTATTATGTAGTATTGTTTGTGTGAGTCTGTGTTCAACAGTGGGTGCAATTTTTTTCTCAAGCAATTATCTCCCCAGCGTGTTTATTTATCTCACTGTTTCTCCAAGTTGAGCCTAATAAATATGTATGATTAAAGTAACCAGGTCTTTTGTTACTTCATGTAGAACTAATTAGAATTTAATGACAGCTTTTAATGCTGCTGAATCTGGTTGGCAACCAATTAATCACAATTTTATGAGCAATATATCGCTACGTTTATCACTTAGGTTACGATAATACGAATACATTTGTGAAGGATGCTGCTGACAGACCCTCTGCTCTGCTGATGGTCTGTGACTCTGAAAAACGTTTCTGTCTGGTCCTCTTCATTTCCTGTTTGGGTTGAGTCAAACTTTAGTAAACACAGCCTTGTTTTCCCTTTTTGCCATTCAAGGACATTTATTATTTATTTCATTAAACCTCTGAGGAGTCTGCTTGATTATTGCACTGATTCTCACCAATTTCAGCATGAAAAATAAGTCAGATTCTTGGCTAACTGAAACTGATTGGACCCACACTTGACAGTAATAATAGTAATAAAGAACTTTTAGAGATTTAAAGAATCTCCATGACTTTTTGTACAAGGGACAACTCATCAGAGAAGAATTACAAGAGCTACTGCTACACTAGTATCTTTAGTAGCTGCATTCCATAGATTTTTCTCAGCATGTCCAGGCCACCAGGGAATCTGTCTGTGCTCGCATCATGGAAATAAAGCCTGATCTTGTGTGAAATATTGGTCAGTGACCCGGTCAATATCACAGCCCTGGCTCCAGAGCGCAGTGGAGATGAACTCTATGAGCAACTGCTGAAGCAGAACTGCATATTTTCACCCAGAGATTTAATTACCCCAGTGACTGCTTTTCTAGATGCTGGGCCATTTTATGTGTTTAAGGATTGTTTTTAGGGATTTTTGTTTGTATTAGTCAACAGTGGGGAGTGATGGGAAATATGTGAAGGGAGGAAGTCTACATTGAAATGTATGGACTTTATAACACTGCAAACTTGTTCCCAGGAAGTCCACCAGTGTCTAGAGTTTTCCAAACTGTCCGTAAGCATCTTTGGGTGCAGTTTACACAGGACAGGGGGTTGGGGACACTGGATGAGGTGAAAGGAGGAACATGGCAAGATAGCAGATTTATCCTGCTTATTAAGATAGTCAGCAAATCAAAAATCATACTCCCTCTCAGTGTCATGATTCAGTCAAATCTGAACACAAAGACATGATACACGCATTTTTTACATTCATTGTGACTTATGCTTTCTGAAGGTATCATTATTCTAGATGTCCATCATGTATAAATGTCCATAAATCCACAGAACTTGCCTGAGAATCTTCACGTATTTAAGTTTTCTTCAGTATCAAAGTAATCCAGTAATAGTTGTCCATGCATTCATGGGGGCAGTGTAAACATTAACTTCTAATAGGCAGTTCAGCACACTTTTAATGTAAACCAGTGCAGGATAAAAAACACGGGGTTTAAGTTGAAGCCCAAAGCATAAGTCAGATTTACAGAACTGCTTCTGAACTGTTATGGATCTGGAGTTATATGAATCATGGGTACAACAGTCTCATTTTTTTCTGAGAGGGTCCCACAGTGTCAGAAAACCATTTTCTTAGGAGATTACCCATGATTCAAGAGATAGGGATGTGAAAATTTGAAACTCATTCAAGTCCAGAAGTTCAGCCAAAGAGTGCGCTGAGCAGCACGTGTGTTAATGAACCAGTGATGGCACAATTAGACAGACAGGAAGCCCTGGGTGAGGGGAAGACAGGAGGGGCAAAAAGAGAAATTGGGTTAGTTTCTCTGCACTGTTAACAATGATCAGTACTTTTCCTTTGTAAGGGTCAGCTGATTTTCACCCCGATAGTAATTGTCATCCAGTCTTTTCTGGTTTACTTTTGTGGTTGGAGAAATACAGTGACTTAGTGAATGCTGCTGGATTTATGGACAGTTTCAACTTGTTGGCAGATATACAGCTGCAAATATTGCATGTTAGAGGAGCTTAATTCATTAATGTTGAGCTGGCATATTCTCCCTGACAACTGTGCCGTAGCATAATTGGCTGAAGTGACTTAGATTACTTACAGTATTATTATTTGGGCAACTGGGTGTTGGTGGCTGTCCAGATCTGATCATGTGTAACAGGCACAGTGTGTGGCAGTGTTCAATCATTGATTCCACTGTGGGAAAAGTAAATGTTAATAAAAACTGGAAATCTGTGTATGAAATTACTTTCTGTGCTCCAGTCTCAATCTTGTCAGTGCATTGATCCATGCACAGCACTTTTCTGTAGGGACTGTAAACCCTGGTTTAATGAGAGTATTTGCTGCAGAGAAATTACAAGATCATGTAACACGAGCCAGATTTTTTGTTCAGTCCAGGAACACACTGTAGTTTGAAACTAAGACAACGATACATTTAAACAATCACGTACAGGAAGGAAACATATGGTACGTTGAACCACATGAACCTGACTGCACATAATAAATTTGGTTCCTATGCTGCTCAGTCCCACTGGGAAGTCCCACTAGTGGCGGAAAAAGCTCATTGATTTAAAGTGAGGAGGCAATGTGGGCACACAGCAGCCTGCAGGGACAATTTGGCCACAGGAGGGTTCATCAACCAACCAGTTACTGACAGGGATACAGGATTCAGCCACCTCTACAGTCCTCAAGTGCATACAGTAGTGTATGCAACAGTACAGCCACAGAAAAATGTCAACAATTAAATGTGTAATATTTTGTTAGAGGAATATAAAATTTCCCAACACAGTGTATTATTCACAGAAACGGTTGGTGACCTGTAAAATACCTCTCACACAGAACCGTCATACATATAATAGTCCTGAGGAATGGTTAAGTCAAGCACCAATTTCACATATTTAATTTGAACCTCCCAGCTATCATTCACCCTATTTCACACCAATATCAGGCAATGTAAAGTAACAAGCCCACAACTCACACAGTGGGGCTGTGCATGACACCAATTACAATAAACAGAACCAATCTGAAATCCAAGATGGAGGATAATTTCTTCCCACTCACCAACCTGAGTGCACCTCCACCACTGGGAGTCACCGGTAGCTGAGAAAACTTCAGTCTGAAACAAGATGAATCTGATACTAAATAACTAATACTATGCAATTTAATGGAACATGCTGGACTAATCCACAGGGCAAATTTCAACAATATTCTGTGAGTGAAAGGAAAATTCTGGTATTTTTCACTTTATTCTATCTACATCACAAATACATTAAAATACATTATACAAAATATCATAAAGACATCATCAATAAAAGCTGATACATGCAGGTCAGACTTTTTAAAAAAGCTGTCCAATTGCTTTACTAGTTTTAATGTTGGCCTAAAGCAGGTCATAATAAAGATTAATATAGGATCAATCCGTATAGGCAGATCGACAGGGCATGAGAAAGAATTACCCATCCCCAAGAGAGCGGAGTGCTTTCTCTTTACATCATCCATTACAATTGTAAAACATAGAGGATGTCAGTATTATAGAGAACTCAGAGGAAATGATTTCACTTATTCCATGAGCACTTGCCAAAAAACTGTCACAAGTCATCAGATGTCTGGTGGTTCTAAAAGGACTTGGATAAGGTTAAAATGATCAGGACATGACCCTAGCATTTGGGTGTTTAGCTTAAGTTAGTCACACAGAGTGAAGACACATGCACTGGTATGATTTTATGAATCAGAAGTCAGAAGTCCTTCATCAAGGCTTCATAAAGCCATAGAGGCAGAACAGATTATGACTGAGTCTTGTACAAGTTTCCTTTATTCTCATCTGAATCAGGCAGATTTTGACTGCCTGATGATTATCAGGCTCTGACTCTGATGACATTGTCTGTGAGCTCCTCTTGTACCATGGAAGCATCTTGTGTAAATACATTAAAGAATATAACCATGGGCGTATATTTATTATTTCAGCACTGTGCAGGTCATTTTATGCTATCACAACTCCAAGATGCACAATGTTCTTTTCATGCTGGGGGACATAACTTCCTGAGGAATGATTTACCTACAGAGACCTCTGAAGTCATTTATCAGTTAGATGATTACAGATCCTGGTCTTCGATTTGAGTCGGCTCTGTGCTGCTGTTTACCTTTTCCCACCCTCCAGGGCACAGTGTGTGGGGAATAGCAGAATAAGAAAGATCTATTTTTCTCCATCAGATAGCACTATTTCAATTTGGGAAGCTTTGCTGCTGTTTTAGGTGTCTGCCGTGCTTCACTGGCTGAGGGAACGTTCTTCCAAATCTTTGTTGATGAGACTATTTTCTGTGACAGAGCAGAAACTGCCAAGTAAATCCTCTTGATAGCAAAGATTAATTACTATTGAGAGTGCTGTTAGTCTTTTTGCTGTCTTGATGTGCGTGCAGGGGCATTTGGTGAGAAATGATATTTTATTATGAGATTAGCAGAGATGGCGCCCTTTCAAATTAAAGACACACACACACACTCTGTTTTCCTGTTCCAGTTGATTCATTAAGCCTTTGGATAGGAACAAATGTCTTACCCCTGGCTAGAACAATTTTCAACTCCATGTTCAACAATTTTCAACAACTTGCCTGTACATCTTCACTTCAGTTTGTCCACTCACACCTTTCCTTCATATGCAATCTTCACCTTGTGTTATCTGAACACATCTTCATCCCACTTTATGGTTCCTCTATTCAAGTTTAATGGCATTTTACAAAGGTGTGTACTGTGCTCCCTCCTCTGTGTGTTTTTATGCCCAGAGTAATTGCTTGTAGGTTTAGTGGTGGGTGATGGGAAGTAGGTATTACCTTTGTCATAAGATGAACAATACTATGCTTCAGACATACATCAGCATCGTCCTGTAGGAGGACAGTTTGCAGAGTGTGGGCCTGCAGCAGAGATTGTTACACCTGAGTGGTCTATGGTATTATTTCAGGCAGCCTGACCTAGACTTACCCTTAGACACTAGACAGGAGTAGACTTGGACTTGTCACCAAAGAGTTGAGACTTTGACTTGGTCTTGCCCTTTAAAAAGTGAGACCTAACCTGGACTTGTTTTCACAGACTAGTCAAGACTTGGACCTGGGCTTTAATCAGAACTTACAAACAGCTCTGTCCCAGGAGACCAAAAACAACAACAACAAAACTACTGCACCTTTGTCGTTGTCTCTAGCTCGGGTTTTGTTAATAGATTTTAGTGAATGTTCTCCAGCACAGTCTAATTATTTCCTCTGCACCTGTTTTGCTTCTTTCTTTCATTCTCTCTCTTTAAGTTTGTATAATTAAAACTCTCTGCACCACTGAGGCTTCGGCTTGAAACTAAATTTGATGTAACGTCTGCAAAATGAAACATTTGATCAGGCGAGGCAGTGAAAGCAACACAGTTCGTCTGAGGAACATATGTCAGAATCAGTTGAAATATAATTAGAGCTGCGGCATTATGTTCGTATTGCTGACATATTCGGCCCCCCCATCTCCCCACCCACCCCACTGCATTATTCATAAATGTTATAATTCTCACCCATATGGATGCCATTCTTACTGCCAGTTTTGGCAACGTGGATTATGCCACTTTCCCATTGTGGCGGGGCTGAGATATTGCACTGATAAATTAAGTGGCTGTGTCATTTGCAGAGTATAAATGGAATGAACCCCAGAATAGAGAGGTCTTTCATCTTTTCTGATAAGACTGTCCTGATTACATCTAAATGTAGAGCAACATTTAGAGGACTATCAATCAAGTGGAACCATGAAAAAAGGGGGTGGGGACCGAAGGAATTATGCCCCAAAATGGCCTCCCTCCCTTTAATTTCCTGTGACAGTATGCATTAGCTCTCATCAGCACCTTACTGCCATTAGACTGGCAAATGATTATGGCTACTGCCTCCACCAGCAGTAGAGAGGGAGCTAATGTAGCGTTTTCATGGTATTTTCGTCTCACATCCCGCCCCCGTGATGCCTCCTTTGCATCTCTGCCTCTTTTAAGTGTCTTTTTAGACTTTTTCCACTCTATCAGATTCCATTCATTTTCACTCTTCTGAGCCCCATCTGCCTCTCGGGCCCTGAGGGCAAGCCTTTAAAAAGCTGTACGTCTTTTTTGTGTTCTCCCCCTGCTAAGTACAGTAACCGGGGTCAGTCAAGCTTCAAACTAACTCAGTGTTTGAGGATCCTCAAACAAAAGAGAGGACCGCTTGTAAGTGTTGTGACGTGTTTGCTTCAGCTCTAGTCCTTTGCAGTCTTTGAGGGATGATAGATTTTCGCTTCTGTGGCAGGATGAGAAGATGGCGTGTTTGTGTGCGTCTGAGATAGAGAGAGAAAGAGAAAGACATTTCCTGTGTACCAGCAAAAGCTGTGTGAGTATGCGAGGTATCTCTAAAATTGCAGGAGCTATGAATTGCATCAAAGAGTGTTTCCCATCATTGATGATGAGGTTTGTCCCAGTTTAGATCCCCATCGGACGCCTAATTAGGGTCTGCAGCTGGTTAGCATTGTCATTTACTTTCATACTCACTGACGGGCATTCACAGAATTCCATTGCATTGTAAGTCTGCCATTATGCATGTATGAGTGTTTATGCTGCAGATAAGATGTCTTTTATCATTGAATTTACAGTGTATCTCCATTTATCACCAGTGTAACTAATGCCCTCGATGATGGATTGCAGTAATACTGTGTCTATCACTAGGTCCTTAAGTCCTCTTACTGTATATTGTGTTGGTAACCCTTCTCATCCATCTTCCCTCATCCCAGTGCCCTGCTGGGTGATACACTGCACATTCTCCATGACCATGGCCATACACTGTGTCGTGCTTAATGGGGACTTGCTGCCAGTTTTGACAGGGGAGATACACAGGAAAGCTTGCTGTATTGTTTTGTGGCTGACATCAAACACTTCTTTACTTGATTTGTCTGTACCCACAGAGAGTTTTGGTTCTTTTTAATAACAAGTCCCCCAGCCGTCTGCTTCATGGCCGACATGAAAAGACTGCATATGACAGAAAACAACATCCTCTGCACTAAGACTCCTTTAGAAAGCGCTACATCTTTACCAGTTACAGGTTTGTACCAATGACTGTATAAAAAGATGGATGATATGACAGCTCCTCAAAACATCTCAATCGCCCCCTGGTGGTTGGCTGCAGTACGGGTCATAAACCCCGCCCACTCAGTGTTAGCAGTATCCGGGTTATTTTATATTCATTCTTCTAAAGTGGGAGGAAGTGGAGACGTGTCGTCCATCTTTATATGCAGTATTAATTTGTATATGATATTGATCTGCCTTGAGAAATCACCTAAATATGTGGGATCTAAGCATGAGACAGCAGCAGGATTATTTAGATGCTAACCCCCCCCCCCAAAAAAAAAAACAAGTGTCCCTTGACTGGCCCCCGCTGTCATCTATCTGAGGACAGGCAGGCAGTATGTAGAATATAAACATTATGTGTATCAAAATTAGGCTCTTCTGTTTTTCTGTATCCGTTAAGTTTTTACACATGTTAAAGTAGTTAAGACTCTAAGGCTAAAACTGAGGTAAAAAATCAGCTAATTTCAAGTACATTAGAAAAGGACATGTAGTTTTTCACTGAGCTCTCTGCCTGAGGCCTCCCTCCCCTCTGAAACAAAGTAAACATCCATTTCTGACAAACGTTGGACTGAGCAGTACAGTAATATGGCATGAGAGTCAAAGGCTAAATGTCACAGTGTCTGTCATCGAGCATGTCCCACGGTCATAATGAAGTCGTTCGCCGTGAACTTAGGACTGCAGCTCATGTGAAGTGACAGCTTAATGTTCTTATTACAATGGGAGAGACAGTGGCTCGTCTGATCAGCCAAAAGACACGAGACACTGAAAAAGATGAGTGCACAGGTAGAACATACCAGGTGTCTATGCTGTTAATCTAAAGGAATATTTGATTGTAAAAGTCAGAAATTTTTAAAAAGAGTAAAAACAAGTAGCAAAGTAATCATATCATGTTTAAGCCTGTGTCGGAACTATAATTCATCTTAAATGAACGCCTCAGGGTTTACATAAAGAAGACCAAACTTTATTCACTTAAATCCCGTCTCTTGTATCCAAATTGATGGTGCAGGTACAAAAAGTTTGAAAAGCTTTGCTCCAGTTTGGTGGCTTCTGTTTTCACAAAGCCTCGCTCTTGAGAAATGGCTCACCACAGCACCCATCTACTCTGCCCACACAAGGATTAAAAAGTGTTAGGCGTAGCATTATGTTTCTCAAAATTAAGGCCACATTTCAGAGTCCTGTTGCATCCTGCAGCAAAAAACTATTTTGTTGTGTCTCCTCAGATTTCCACTGAAATCCAACTGGTTAGCATAAAAACTCTGCTGCAAGCTTTGAGACTGTATTTAAAGCTCCCTGACTGCAGCTGGTGACAAATGTACAGAAGCAGTGTTGACGTTGCCACTCCCAAAGTGCAGATACCAGTGTACACTTACATTTAAACTACTTGATTGTCTAAAATTAATAGGTCTGATACAGCTGCTCTTCCCTTTGGGCAGCTGCTGGCTTCTTTGTAAATGTTAGCAAGGTGTGTAACCAGTAATAGAAGCAAAATAATTCATCACTTTTTTCCTCAAATGGGCCAAAACACTGCTTATAGCTCAGTGGGTGAAAGACTCACTCACAGTCTGATCTGAAAGTCTACCTTTCATTTGCATACTAACTCGACACGTATAAATGACAGATATTTCTTAAGTTGTCAACTCCATCAGTCAGCTGAATATTCTCACTATTTATTTCAACCAATCTCATTTACTGTCTCTATAAACAAACATCTTGTTTCTGTCCAACTTTGAAACTGTGGATTTCTGGGCTGTCATTTCAATGCTCACTTCCACTCCTCCATCTCCTCTGTTCTTCAGGCAGCGACACAGCGTCATTCAACTCCAGAGGCCAAATGAATAAAAAAAACATTTACTCACAAAAACCATGCAAATGCTGTTATCCACACAGAAACTGTCTGTGCACCTCATACATACCCCAGACCAGAGGGAGATGTGATGAGGAGAAGATGGAAAAATAAAGTGGTAGACAGAAATTGATTTGTAAACTGCCAATCAAATGTGGAATCACTTCTTTTGTTAAATTTTACCATTTGTTTTATTAAAACTGAAGGCGTCATTTTATTTCCCCGGTGTTTACAATCTTTTTATTTTACCCTTTAGTGTGAAAAACTCTGTGAAGCACTAGAAACCAAATCACTGATTATGTTCTGACATTTTAATGACAGCTGAGATAAAACTGTCTGGGACGTTTAACGAGAACATGAAATTAATGATACAGGTCCTATGAACAGCCATAGCTATGTATAATGGTTACGTGTAATGACGGCTGCTGTACCATCAATGGGCGATGAAACACGGGTCGTAAAATTGTCCTTCAAATCTTTTGATTGACAGGTCTAACGTCCAATGTACTCATGCAGATGGATTATCATGGGTGTAGAAAAAAAGATTGTTTTGTAGACACATTTTTGATAAACAGGTGCAGCTAACGCTAACCACGACAGTAAACACACTGCATTTCCTGTGGCTGCTTCACAATAAAAGCCATGTTTTGTTTCACTAACTGAGCACTTTTATCGAGGCAGTGACTGCAGTTGGAAATGTTTTGTTCACATCAACAGTAACTTAGTACAGCTCACAGTGCTGGATCACATGCATGGATCATTTATTAGTAATAAATCTATTACTGTATAATGAGAGATAATCACTCATGTAGATACATTAAATGGCTGTTGCAGAAAAAATGACAACCCTGAAGGTTGAAAGTAATACATGTAAAGCAATCAAAAAAACTGCAGACACCATTACAACTCATCTCATCTGTCAATTAATTTGTTTAATCTAATTAATATATAATTCATATATATATGTGTGTGTGTGTGTGTGTGTGTGTATCACTACGCACAGTCATCAGAGAGGTGAGTTTAACAGCCTTAATATGTTTGAATTCACTAATTTTGAGTCTTAAAGTTGAAACCAAAGCAGGAAAGATTTGAGCATGAAGAAGCAGGTGATATTCTCCGTGAGTCTTGTACACGGTTACGTTCCTGCCTGTAAATCTGTGTGTGCAGGAGCTGAACGAGCACAGAGCTGAGCACTGTAAAACTTCCAGTAAAAATGTTAGTAGTGTGGGGAGGGAGAATTAACAGGCTGAGTTATTGAACAGAGCAGTTGCTCCGAAGGGTCCACAGGAGACTTATCTTGGTTTGGGTGGGTTAATAGGTTTTGACACAACAAGAGTCTTTTCACTAAAAAAGAGGAATATAATGGGCTTATTGGTGCATTTACAGGCTTTGGACAGAAAGGCCCAATGAACTCAAGTCTATTTCATTATTAATTGGATGAGTCATACGTGCATCTCGCATACCTCCATTCTCTCAAAGTACATCAAAATGTCTTGGTATGTTTCTCGCAAGCATCAAGTTGTCTGGGTTATTTATTATAAATGTGACAGAGCAGCGCTGTGCTATTCAGTCATCATCAGGCTGACAGGTAGGGGACATCATTATGACTGGCTTCAAAGGGAAAGGGAAAATACAACATGTCTCGCCTTTGAAATACAATTCCACAGGCGGTCAGAGTGAATACCCCTAACACCAGTGAATAGAGACATTTTAATCTTCATATCCCCATCTCATATCTGCTGTCATGTACAGCAGATAAAATTAACAGAGATCGCCAGCAGCTGCCACCCTGGGGTATAATGTCGAGCTTGTGCCCTCAAGCTTGTTGGGAACGCAGGAACAACAAACTGTGACAACAGTCACAGAGAAATGAGGAGCAATGAATGTGACTTCAAAGCAAGAGGCACACATAATACCAACCTGAGAGACCAGAAAAAGAGTCTGAACAGGAAGGAAACACTGCCGGTGACCACAAAACATACTGTATGTGTTTTTTAAATTTGCAGGTTCTGTGTGTATCAATATACTGCAGTCAAATTAGCAGTGATACCTCGGTATAATTACTATATACAAATGGGATAAATGGAGTAAATCACTGAAAGCCTCTACATAACACCTTTTGCTATTGTTGGTGCCTGTATTTTTCTCATTTCAAATTCAATTTTCCACAGTCCGTACTGCAACCTTTTCTCTTCCCCCTCACTGAAACAATAAGCGCTGTATATTAACTGATTAGTGGATTAGCCCGTGTGATATTTGCCTACATGTGAAGTAGGAGGAAACTGACAGCTAGACTATACCTCAAATTACAGAGAAGATGCAGCCCACAGCTACAAAGATGTCTTATTTACACACTGAATCATCTTTATCTCACATGGGAAGAAAGAAAATATAAAAGCAAAACATTGAGATATTTAGATCTAAGAGCTAATACAGAGAATGTCGTAGCCAATATTTCTCTATTCACACATTCAGCAGACACAGAGCAGCATTATAATTTATTCATTTTTGTATTTTGGGATATGTGACAAATAAAAATCTCCTCATATCTCTGTTTTCTTTTCAGCTGCTAAATGCTCCACCATGTTCACCAGCTTTAGTCTTTAACTTTATCATGTGTGTGTCTTCTAGTGCTGGAGAGTCCAGTGATAATTATGTTTGTTCTACTCAACGATCGACCCCTTCACATTATACATCACATTTCACCCATTTATAATATGGCAGTATTGATTAGAGCAGCTTCACTTTACTTTAAGGTGAAATTGATTTATTCATGTTAAAACCTCAGCATCTTTAATCTGTTCTACATGTTACATGAGAGGATAAGTGAGCGACCTTTAAACCTGGTGCTGCAATCACAACGATTTACAAAACAACATTTGTCATCTTTTATAGTCGGCCTGCACATCACCATCGGCTCAGACAATTATTAATTTTAACAACCAAATAAAATTCTTGGAAAAATGCTGACCACAAGCAAAAACACATATAAAACAGACAGTAAAAACAGGCACTAAAAAAAGATATTCCTTTTATGACAGTTTTCTCTCTTCACGCATAAGTCTGACTGTATTCATGGACATAGATAGAGCTCTGTAGAATATGGTCCACTGAAAAGTGAAAAGTGTGACATTATTTTGAGAGGAAGGAGGAAAACAGCATTTCCAGCTGGAAAATCCGTGACCACCATTTCTCTATGGAA
This sequence comes from Lates japonicus, assembly GCA_033238685.1. Classification (NCBI taxonomy): domain Eukaryota; kingdom Metazoa; phylum Chordata; class Actinopteri; family Centropomidae; genus Lates; species Lates japonicus. Next base: position 7,421,955 of record BRZM01000001.1, read on the forward strand.
AAATACATTTACAGTAAAGAAATCTATCTTCTATGCTTCTATTTACAAATAAACCTCCCAACACAAACATTTCAACTTAATATCTACCTTCATTTTAAAGTTTAACTATTGTCATTTAAGGTGTGGTAGTATCTGTTACAACAATGAGAGCCTTCTTTCTCTTATTTCTCTGTTCTCTTGGTGATGCTGCATCCGTCCTCCCCGTTAATCTCTGGTCTCGGTCTCTGACTGGGCCTTAATGGGGATTTTCAGCTGTGACCAAGGCAGAGGCCTCTGATTTCACTGTTATGTCAGTGCATGTTAACAGCATTTCTGATATCTGTCTTACTTCAAACAGACACTCACTGTGTATTTTCAGAGGTGAGATGGCAGCAATGGTTAAATTAACTGAGGATTTGAAGAAGGACAGAGCCCAGTACAGTATACTGTATCACATGTGATTTGTCCTTCTTCAAAACATTAACTGATTTCAGATGAGAAATTTCTTTGTCAGATGGTAGCAACTTAATATCTCGTTTAAATCACATAAGTCTCAAACATTTTTGCTGTTAAAGATCATGTCAAACAGTGTTTTTTAATATTGAAAGTGAAACAGAAAGTATCTGGACACACATCAGAAATGCTCCTTCACATTGTACCCCTCTGTGTGGACAGGCCAGTGTACCTGTTTGATTGACAGGTGAGCTGGCAGGGCCATGCAGACACAAAGTGTAGCTTAAAAGCTAAAGAGAGGCAGTGAATAGTTAGCAGTGGTGCTGAGGAATGAGAACTGATACTGACATTTATTGCTACATATGATTATAGTTTAGAATTAAATGAAAAATGTAAATTAAGTCCAATCCATATCTAATGCTACTTTCACATTCTGTCAGTTTCTGTGACTGACTGCACTGAGAGTTTTCGGGAGGAAAAGTACTGCATTCCCTTATATTATGTATTATTTCCCAGGTATGAAGGCCTTAACAGAACAGCAGCCAAGGTGGATCCTGCTCCTGAATTATTTCACCTCAGTTACCATCTGAGTGTTCCTCCACTATAAATGTAGAATTATATTAAAATCCAGATTCAGTTGTATCAATATTAACTGAACTTTTGCAGCACATGCACAATCACATCTGTGGGCCTCTCCAGCATCACAGGTCGTCTCAGTCATACGCTGGCTGATTTAAATTAAAATAAAAAGCCTTGACAGAGATCAGCCCCAAAAACGTATTCTTAACACCTCTCTGACCACCTTTATCCCTGCCGTCCTGATTTAATCATCCAGATTGACCGGCTGCTGGCTGGGTATTTGACTTTGTCTCCTCTGTTCGCTGTCAACTGTTTATTTTCTGCCTGGGCCGAGTGGCAGCTACTTTGCCTTCTGCCACATGCTTGTCAGCGAGCAGAGACTCAGCGTGTCAATATCTCTTAGTCCCAAGCAGATACACATCTAAAGGGCAGCACTGTGAGCTGGGGGGGTTAATCAATTTTATCTGACCTTAATTTATACAGAGTAAATAATGAACTGGCCTCCCTGTATTAAACATTAACAGAAAAATCATTCAGTGGTGGGGCGAGGTGGGTTCAAGTCAGTCTGGATTGGGATTTTCTTTGGCATCTACAACAACGACTTAAAGCAGCGGTCTCCCTGAAGGGATTACAGAAGGCAACATGAGCAACATGTTCAGAATCACTCCCTTGTTGACCTGTTCACCATGCCCCACGTCATAAACACTCTGGAGTTTACTCTGAGCAGTGAAATGAGGTTTTTGACACAGTTTTGGACACGAGTTTGGGAAGTAACACAAGTAAAGCTGAGCCTATATAAACACTGTACTCTCATTGTATTAAATTCATCCTTATATTCAAAGGAGCATCATTACTGAGCATTATAGGTATTTTAATCTAAATACTGAGGGATGTTTTTTATCTAAACTCTTTCATCACTGTCATCACATTTTTCACACACACAGGAACATCAATCTTCTGTTGTATCGCGTTGTTCTTTCTGAACACTTTCTGCTGCAAACAAACTTCCTGTGTCTCAGAAGAAGTCATGTAGAGTGGGAGTCTTTGTCTGTGAAAACATTTTGTACAGCACATGGTAAAATTAAAGAAAAGGCTGCATTAACTCAAAGAGAGCTGTAAGGGTGAATGACTGCAACGTGATCATAGTAAGATCAGACTGCTGAACATAGAGGGTGACATTCAACCTGATTCTGTGGACAAACCAAAAACAACATTTTAATCTCAGTAATGACTCAGTAAATGAAGCCACTGTTATTTAATTTAAATTCTGTGACCCTGGTTACCATGGTTACAGCACATGCAGTTTAATATTACACCTAACCCTCTCTGAGCAGCTACTCTGATACAACAAAAGAGCAACTGTACTTGTTTAGAGTGAAACCAAACAAACTCCTGTTGTTTTAATTGAAAAACACAAACAAAAAAATTAATAATTAAAACCAGAATCAGATTTGATGCAGTGGAGGTCATGAGCAGGGAACAGTAAATCATGTTCTTTCCTTTGCTGAGAAGTTGGAGGCGTGTAGCTGTCACTCACAGCTCTCCATCTCAAACTGCTCACTGCAGGTGTGCCCTTTTATTCCAACACTTTCCTGCAAAAAACTTTAAATGATCTGCTGAGGAAAACGACCTGCTCTTGCTTTGCACACAAATTTTTGAGAACACAAACTGTCCTGTGTTTTGCCAATTTAATGTTTTCAACCTGAAGCAGCAGCAGGAAGTTGTGTTTGCAGTAATCTGACACAGCTCTAAACGAGTGTAAAGACAGTTAACGTTATATATCAATGAGATCAAACTGCACTAAATTAACATGATTTGTTTCATGTGAAATCCCTGTGCTTAGATAGGCAGTGCGAATCCAGAGAATGGCAGACTGCGTCACTCAGATGTCATTATGAAACCTTTTGGTTCAGGGGAGTTGGGATAAATATTGTGACAAAAAGCACTCACAATAAGTTGACTGCAGTGAATTTCCATCATTGGGATAATTGTGAATAGCGATAAATATTTATATCCTCACAAGTGACTTTAAAAAAGCTGTCTAGCTTGTGAGCATGCAGTCCTGTACTGATTTATACTGGACTGCCACAAGGGGGAGCTGCATCTTTCCAGTCATTCCAAAATACTAAGCCTGTCACCATGGCTGACGGTTTGGCTTGCCCACTGTATCCCCTGCAAAAGAAAGATAAATCGGTTGTGTGGAATACTATGGATTGCAAAACAAAGAAAATTAACTAATGCCACTGTCAGTTACCTAAAGTAGCAAGTGTTGGTTTAGTTATACTAACACTGACGTTTATCTTAATGTTTGTCACGTTATGATACTGTTTTGGTTACCAGCGAATTAAGCTAACGTTAGCCAGGTAACGTTAGTCAGATAACATTAGCTATGTAACCAAACAGAAAATAGCTCCACTATCTCAGACCAGACCAGAGCAGGGCTGTGGTCTGGCGAATTTGACTGCAATTTACTACTGTTTTTTCTATAGCGTTAACCATAACATTATTTTGGCCACTGCTCAAAAGGAACATTTCAAATCAATTAGAAATTATTTATTTTGACAGAAAATCCATCTTCTAATTTGATGTAGCCTATTGTAATATAAGTAATGGAACTCATGATTTATAATCACCTAAAGATTGTCTGATTGTTTTTCACTAAAAACGATGTCTCATATCTGTGATGCAGTAAAAATGTTTCTTAGTAAAATGTAAAGTGATTTCAGTGTGTTTTGGAGTCATTTTAAGGGTTTAAAGCATATTTTCATGATTATCATGATAATATCGTTAATCACAATTATTTTGGCCAAGATAATTGTGACATTAAATTTTCATATCGTCCCATGCCTAGTTGGGACTACTGTAGTGTTTCAGTAGATTATGGCTCATATCAGATTACACTGTAGAAGGTAATCCTCCAGTAACTATGTAAAACGACTGATTTTCCTCAGGCAGGGTCTTTTTATGCACATTCACACAAAGAAGCCTTTGAAACCAAGCTAAGGCTCTACAGTACACACTGGAGTTATTCTTAATCCCTTAACCATTCCACCTCCACAGCATCATCCTCAACCTGACGACCAGCTACATAATCCACAGGCTGTAATATCGCTTTTCTTTTTCTTTTTGGGTGAATTTTTGATTCACACAAATCTGTCGTCCAAATGAGGGGCTATGAAATGCAACAGTGGGGTTGTGTTGTGCTTTGAAAGTATGATTGTATGTTAAGAGGGCTTTGATTGGCCTCACTGAGAGCTGTGCTGCCGCTGGTTTCTGCTGCATATTTACCAGATGAAAGGGTCAAAATAAGACGAGAGGAAAGTCAGATGGGGGAGAGAGGAATAGGTGGAAACCTTCACAGAAACAATGGAACATATGGGGTGGCAGGACTTCAAATTGGGTGGTTGCGTACGTTTGACTTATGTGGCCTTGGTCCTCGGTTATAATTTAGCATTTTGACTCACCTGAAATGGCCAGTGCTCTCTGTGGAATTGGATTTCTCTGTTATATCAGCACAGAGCTTGAAAATATGCACCAATAAGTCGACTTGTCTGTGACACTGGAAGTATATGCGCTCAAAAATAAGAAATTTTCACACACTGGGCACAGTGTATTATTCATATATTGAACTGTGGCTTCCACTGATAAGCTAACGCAGTTCCTTGACCCTTTGCAGACAAAAAGGATTTTTCTTTTTTTTCCCACATGGCTGATTAAAATTCATGGCAGGACCAAAGCATTCACCGATATCAGTCTAAAGGAAATACTCCAGCTTTGCTGCAACACCACTACCTATACAGCTACAGCAGCAATAACTGTGTAAAGTTCAGTCACTGAACAATAGTAGAAAATGTTGTTCATAGAAATACAAATACAGGTCTTCATGACTAACTGTTCCCATGGATTCAGCAGTTTAAGTGGACTGCAGCATCCGTGTTAACAGAGACAACTCTCCATGGTGGTAGCAGGACATTATTTAGAATGGGATTGCTAAAGCAAACTCTTAAGTTTGAGCAAACAAAAAGCCTCTATATTTTGTGTGTCAGAAGTTTCCTTATCTTAAGTCTCTGAAAATTGGAAGTGCCCAGCTCCAGAGAGGATTTGGGGAGGGCATCCAACCAAAATCTTTTCTTGAGTCACTACTACTACTGGGCATATGCCAGAGTACATGTGACTGTGTAAAGAAAGAGGACAGTGGAGCCTGGGGAAGTAGAGCAGAGCCAGCTTTAGGGGAGAAAAAAAATCAAGTAACTTTTTAATTGAACAATTCATCATAGAGCTAATGCACTCTACGCTTTGTCTAGATCTATAATCCTGGATAAATACAATTAAAACATTTAAGATAAGTTTTAAAACTTTTTTAATGCATGTCTAGCTAGAGCAAAGCCCCAACACACTCTACTGGCCTGCTGCCACTGACTAGCCTTGTGTAAGGCCAGCCGGATGGCAGCACCAGATAAGCGCTCGATTTGTACTCTCCAAGCCACAAGCCTTGGCTGGTGTTACAAGCTTGAACTCAAGTTCTAAATTTACTTGGAAGAGATAGCAGAGAGTGCCAGGCTGCACAAAGACATCTGTAATGTAGATGAAATGTCCAGATCTTTGACAGGGCTGTTGAGGAGGCAGAGCGCCAAACAGGTCACAGCCCGGTGACAACAATGGGGCTTGTCCATGTTTTGGACCCATCTCCTCTCGCTCCGTCTTCCTGAGGAACATTTTCTCGACCTGCCTCATCAGGGATGTGCCACCAGGATGTCAGAGTGATAAATAGGTCTGGTTACATGCCAGAGGAAGCCGTCTGCCTCTGCCACTTGTAAGCAGACCACATCAGATCCAACCCTGTAGCAGAGGAGGCTTGTGCTGCTTGTACAACAGGCAGTATTTTTCCATTAGTTAGGAAGAGGGATTCATTTTGGAAGATATATTAGTTTTCATATGAAGTATGTGGCATAAATATCAGACTTTTATTAAAAATGAAATATTGTTGTCCACCTCTGAATATAATGCAGTGTGTGAAGCATTAGTGTCTGTCAAGTTGAAAACATATATTACATTCTTGCTCCAAATCATTAATATTGGGCATCCAAAGCAACATTTGCTTTGCATTATAAATGCAGTGTTGGATCATAGTATTGGTACTACAAGGGCTGTATGCATGTCCACACATGAACAAGGGACACTGGCTAGATATTTCAAACAAATGTCCTGTAGAATTGTGATATTCAGTTTGCCCCATGTATTTCCATGACTGTATCAAATTGCTTTAAAAGTTTCTCTCGAATGTGGTTTCATGCTGGAAGCAGGTGGCAGTGAAGGTCACTGCCAAGAGCTTCAGCCATCGATGTGTTTACTATATGTTTACTATTTACTATACAAGAGGTTAGAATATGTCCTCTGAGCAGAGCTGCTTCATCAGGACAGACTGAAAATTACAGTGACTCACTATTACTAAGAATACTACTTGTTAAGAATACTACACTTATATAAGTGATGAGACAGGCAGGGCAGGTCAGGGCTAGCTGGTTATCATGCTAACTTCAGTAGAGGAAAAGTAGTAATAGAACTAGAAACCAAACATTAACATAGCTCTCCACCCCTGGAGACAGCTGTTGCTGAGTAAAGGAATGAAGTTTGATGTTAAACAGAATGTTTCTTCCAGATTGGTGAGTACACAGCTGTTAATGCTAATGTTAGCTGTGCAGCAATAAATGCAAATATCAAAAAAGCTAAAAAAGAAGGTGGTGTGGGATGTGATCTATAGGCTGCAGCCCTGCATTTCATTTATTAGGCTTGTCAGTCTTTCAACTTATAATGCAGTAATTAGCTGTCAACCTGCATTGTTTTATGCTCATGAAAAAAATTGGTGAGGCTTTTTCCCTCACCAGCATTAATCAGATAATCATTTACATTAATTAAAGCCTTATTAATTACTCCAAGAGTAACAAAGGTGTGATCATGCTACAGTGATGGTGCTGCAGTGCTTGTCACTCATACTCCATGAGCAGTTTCCTCCAGTCTGCAACTGCAAAGACAAAGGGGACCAAAGTAATTTACATCAATGAGCAAAGATAAAAAAGACAGATGGGAGGGAGAGAGAAGTAAGCAGGGAGTGTTTTGCTGGAGGAGCTTGTAGGGCGGTTTCTCAGAGGGTACTCTATGTGAAGCTCTAATTTGAGAGTCTCACTGTTTGTTCTGAAACAGGATGGGTGGGGCTGGCAGCAGGTAAGCTATCCACGGTAACAAAAGGACAAGATGAAGACGATGCACAAACAGAGGGTGGAAAAGATGAAGGGACTGAAATCAAAGCCCACACTGGGTAAACCTGTGGTAAAGATGAGCTGGTGCACTTCTTTGTCAGGGTCATGGGGCTGTAAATGGTCATAATGACTCAAAGAAGACTCAAATCTGATAAAGATTTCAGATGAATTTGAGTTTTACATCAATAACTCGGTACTTTGCATTATTTCTACTGTCTAAGAATAACAAAGACAATGGAGGGAAATCTACTGGACTGAAGGGAAATCAAATCAACTGAGGTGTTCTAGATGCTGGATTTTTTATTTTTTATTTTTCACCACTATAATACACTACAGGTGTAAAGAGCAACTATTGAATCCAACTCCTTCTTTCACACCCTGTTGGCTCAGGTCATTATAAGTCTGATATCAAGCAGTCTCTGGTATGTTCCAAAAATGGATCTTCTGTTCCTTCTCTACCTTTACCTTCAAAGGAAAATGGTTTTAGTGCTTCCATTTTGCTAATTTTGTCATCTCAACCCTACAGCTTAGAGGCCATTGCTTTGGTACAGACCAACAAATCTCCACAACTACAGAAGGGATTGCCATAATTTAAGACAGTCCTGTAAAAAATGACCCAAATGACCTCATACAAGCAGCTTGTTAATGATTACGTTTTATTGTCAGGCGACCTCTAGTGGCTGGAATAATTATGATAGGAGCAAAAGAGGAGGTTATGTGATGTCGTTTAAAGAGCAACAAAGTCCAGTAGGAGCAGGTTGGGCTGGCTGGATGGGTCGACAAAACTACCTTAACTCTGCGTGTATTATTATAACCATGATGACTCTGTACTTATTTTAACCCAAACCACATTTTCCTGAATCTAAACCTGAAGTAGTTTTTTTTGTCTAACCCTAACCAAACCATGACAATGTTTACAGTTGTTATTTTTTACAAAAAGCTAATAACATTCCCATCAGCGTCGTCTGTACTTTGTGTTTAGTGCTAATTAGCAAATGTTAGCGTGCTGACATGCTAAGCTAAAATGGTGAACATGATAAACATTGTACCCACTACACATCAACATGTTGCCATTCACCATTACTGAAAAGGGACTAAGGAAATATTTTTGTCGGTCACAGCAACATGGTAATGAATGCCAAGCATGTTGTGTGCTCAACTTGCTATGTCAAAAATATAATCTCACAAGTTCCATTCAAAGGCATTTATCCCCTTTGCAACAGGAAGCAGAAGGATTTCTGTGAAATCTGAGGATAATTTTTCTGTTGACTTGGAGGCATTTCATACATTTTTAAACTCTTGTTTACAGCACCATGAAAAACCTCTTGAATCTGTCTGTGTGGAATAAAGAGCTAACCTTTGAGCCTATATGCTTCTTTGACCTGAGCAAGATGAGGGCATAGAAGAAGAAGAAAGAGGGTGATTGGAGCAGAACAGCAACACCACCCCACACCCACCACCCCTCAGTCCTCCCAGCCCCTCAAGGATGCCCGTTACAGACCCAGATGGTCTGTCTCTGTTTAATAGCCCCCCATATTTTTCCATCGGCAGCGAGTGACGGGGACATACAAGGCCAGGTTAACCCAGGTTAACCAGGGAATATTTCCACTGGGGTTAACTCCTCTGACCGCAGACAATTCCAAACACCTCCAATTAAGGAATCTAGTATAGTCACTACTTTTTCCCTTGAAGAAAGCTTTTTCCTCCCAAAGGTCCGAAGGAGTATCGAGTCCCTGGGAGGTAAATAGATGGTATAGTGAGAGGCGGGTCCTTTTTTTTTTTATCCAACAGCAGCCTCAGTGCTTAAGGGATTGATTATGGCTCCCATCAGACCAGTGTTTGCACACTCTCTGATCCCCTAATAGAAGTGAAGGTGGCTGCAAAAAAAAAGCAGAGCATTTAGCTCTGACGTGTATGTGTGAGAAGGGAAAGGGGATAAAGGCTTTAGTGGAGAAGATGAATAACCCCTTCTCTTCTCTCAGAAGCACCAATTGAGCTCCGCCTTAAGAGTTTAAATTAAGAGATTCTCTGTGCATCAAATCAGCCACTAAATAAGCAAAGCCCCTTTATTTAGCTCTCTGTCACTGGGTCTCTAAATTGAGGGGAAGTTCATGTGTTTTTTTAATGGTATCATATAAATCAAACTCTAAATCCTCTTTTTTATTTTCTTCTTTTTTTACCACATACTCAAACATGTCAGCATGTGGTGCTTAAAATTTTTTTTTTACAGAAAATCCTTTTTTTCTTTTCCTTTTTTTAAACACTGACGCATGGTTGTCATCCCGCTCACTAATTAGCTGTCATGAGTTCTTACTCCCAGAAAATCCATTCATTCCTCACTAGCAAGAATATTGCAGGTTTACATAGCTTAAAGCTTTTGCTAAATAGCATCTTACCTGCAGAAAAGTGTGAGATGGGCCAAGCAGGTTGTCTCCATTAAACACTTTTAACAGGTCAGATTAGTGTGTTTGTTCTGTCTGCCATGAAAAATACAAACTCCTGTTCTCTGCAGCAACATATTCCTCCACTAACACTAGAGATGTTTAGCATTCTGCTGCGTCATCACGCTGTCACATATTATCAATATAACACAAAGATTAGCATTAGGAGGAAGGAGAGTCGGCTCTGCATCATGCTGACTTAACCCAGTGTTCATTGTGTCAGAAGGCGAGGACACCTGTGGACACATTAGGTGCCCGTTCAATTAAGGTGCACATGTGTGTTTCATGCTTGAGTCAGAAATGTATGCAGTGGAGTGTGTGAGGTCAGATGGTGCGATCATGTCAAACCACTCTGAAAACTTTAATCAGACACTGATTCTGTGGCTCAGCAGTTTGACTCTCTCATGTGTTCACACTTAGGTCCAGCTGCAGTTAATTAGCATGTGAATTCTTAAGCTATGTTTTGTGCAGTTACAGTGACCTTGACCTTTTATCACCAAAAGCTAATCTCAGTTGATCCTTGAGTCCGAGTGAACGTTTGCACTAAATTTCAAGACGTTCCCTCCAGGCGTCACTGAGACACTGTGTTCCTGAGAATGGGTTGTTGAAAACATAATTCCTCCGGCCACGGCTGTCGCCAGTGTGGAGGCATAAAAGCAGTCAGTATTATCCCCGGATTTAGTCTCTTGGGCTACAAACTAGCTTCCATGCCTTCTTGGCAGAGGTTTGTTGGAGCTGTTTGCAGCTTGTGAGGAAGACTGGAAGACACCTCTGAGCACTGAAAAAAACTCTGCATTTTCAGCTAGAAACTTAATTTATCTGTTTTCATTTACAGATAATTTTCCTAATAAGACACCAGGGCTGATCATCAATCAAAGATAAGACAGAGCTGTGAGGAGAATACATCATCATCACATCTTCATTTGAGCAAAACAGCTATTTACAAAACGTATGTGTCCTCATGTCAAAAACTGGAATGGTTTTCACAACCAAAAATACTGAGCCACCAAGTAAACTGCTTAGTCATTTGTTATAGCTGACGGTTGGAGCTGCACAATGCTCTTCATTCACTCCCTGTCAGCACTGACCATTGTAATTGAAAATAGCTTTAATTACGTTCAGTTGGAGGGTGGTGATGGTTGTTGTGAGTAGAGCCGAGGGGGTGTTCAGCACAACATGAGGGTCTCCCGGCTGAAGAAAAGAAAGCCAAACAAGCACAGCAAATTACTGTCATTCTCCGCTGAGGGAGAGAGAGGGAGAGAGTGTGCAGTATATGTTTGTACGTTCATCCGCCTGTGTCACTGTCATTCACTCTGTGATCATTAAAGATGCTGTGTGTGTGTGTCTTCTTCGAGTGTTGTTCTGGATAAAAGTGGCGTGCCTGTAACTCTGTGTCTCATAAATCTCGGATTATTCTGCACAGATGACTGAACATGTCCATCTACTGATTCAGGCAAACTAGTCGTCCCCTGGATGCATTGACCATGGTCATGGCGATGACTGAGCCTCATTAAACACCTTCCCACTACTACCACCCACCCACACATTCACACACTCACATACAAACACACACCCCCACCCACATTTAGGAGAGAAATTGAGGTTGCTGTGTCAGTGGCCTGGTGGTGAGGAGCCTTGTACCAGGGGAGTAATTGAGATGGCCGGTGAAAAGGGGAGTGAGGCTTAGACAACCATCCACACAAGTTCCTGGCTGGGGTCGGGCAGCCCCTCCTGTTCCTCCAAAAGTCCTGGGCTGTGGTGTCCAGCCCTCTAAACCACCGAGATATCATTCCAATACTGAGAAAACCTTACCAAACCACCACACATAATATTATTGACAGAAACTGAACAAATTATTATTAATTAATATTATATTCTAGACTGATATAAAATATTTAATAAATGATGTCTCCTGTTCATAGTATATTCATTATCCAAACCTGTTTATTTATTCAAACATTTTCATGTTGATGAAGTGTCATATGTCGGTGAAATTTCTAATCTATAATTTCTTCCGTCACCGTTTGAGCACATGTTTTGGACACACCTGCCTGGGGGGTGGGTAGTCAGTCCAAACAATGTTGGACGTGTGGAGGCTGTGGTTGAAGTTTTTGACCACCTATATTGTTAAGGATGCTAAGTTAATTTTGTCATTGTTTTTGACTGTTTTGGAAATTAAAACCTTTTTTTTTTCACACCATACAAAGTTGCTTTTATGGTCTTGGAGGTGCGTTCAAACGCCACAGGCTCCTCATCAACATCAAAGATGCTACCATGTTGCATTATGGGAAATATAGAATCCAGTTTTTGGAGCTTGAACAACACTTGGAGTTAGAATATCTCCACCTCTGCTGTCTGTTGAAGGCTTTAACTCATGTTAAGAGGATTTTTACATCGAGGTACAACTACTTTTGTTAGCCAACAGTTGTATATTTACACATCCAGCTGTTGCAGAGCAACATTATCATTCATCTGTGGTCATATGTCTGGACACCTGATGAATCTCTTAGTCTGTACCAACTCCTGAAGAAAATATCTCTCTAACTCTTTCGCTGCTAAATACTGCAGTGTTCACCAGCTTGTCTCTAACTCAGTCTGTCTGCAGTTTGTTGCTGAGCTGGCACTGTATACTGGGTTTTTAGAGATTTTTTCTTTCACTGCCTGCTGTGGCAGAAAACTCTGAGTGAAGCAGAAGAAGTTGTGGACCGGATAGCAAAACATTGAGCTGAAACTCACTGTAAAGCTGAGAGGAGCTGCTGATTCAGGCAATAAATCTCTGCAGGTTCATTACAGAGAGCCTTTCATAATGTGATACTGTTTTCGCACTCATCATTTTATATATTCTTAATATAAAAATATTGATCATAATCGCTTTAAATAAAGAATCTGAATACTGGAGAATATGAAGAGATGTGAAGAATTACAACCAAATACCCAGAGAGGATGACCTGTGAGAACACAGACACACAGAGATAAGCTAATGATACTATTAAAACTGAAAATAACTCAACACAATACATACATATGTTGTACTGTACAGACGTGGACAAATTTGTTGGTACCCTTACAGCGTTTTGAAATAATGCTTCATTTCTCCTGAAAAGTGATTAAATTAAAAGTAATGGTCTCATATATACTGATAAAATTGTGAAAAGAAATGATTTATTGTTTATTTTACCAAGATATGCTAAAACTAGCCTGGACAAATTTGTTGGTACCCCCTAAAAAAGATTATAAATCACTGAATTCAAACTAATTGTTTGACCTTAATTAGTGTCACAGGTGTCTTCAGTCTTTTTCTCAGCCAATCAGCTCATTTAAAGAGAAAAAACATGCCACTGTGTAGTTTGGTATCATTGTGTGCACCACACTGACCATGGACCAGAGAAAGCAAAGGAGAGAGTTATCTAAGGAGCTCAGAAAGAAAACTGTAGATAACCATCTTAAAGGTAAAGGCTATAAGACCATCTCCAAGCAGCTTGATGTTCCTGTGACTACAGCTGCAAATATTATTAAAAAGTATGAGGTCCATGGGTCTGTAGTCAGCCTCCAAGGACGTGGCTGCAAGAAGAAATGCAACCCCAGGTTGAACAGAGGGATGGTGTGGATTGTAGACAGAGGGGGAGAGAAAACATCCAAAGCCATTCAAGCTGAACTCCAAGGTCAAGTAAAGTCACTATCTGATCACACCATCTGTCACCTTTTAGATAACAATGGGCTCCATGGAAGAAGGCCCAGGACAACTCCATTATTGAAAGAATAACATAAAAAAGCCAGACTGGAATTTGCTAAAAAGCATGTCGACAAGCTACAAAGTTTCTGGGAGAATGTCCTTTGAACTGGTGAAACAAAACCGGAGATTTCTGGCAAGTCACATCAGCTTTATGTTCACATTAGGCTCTCGGATACTAATAAACACTAAAAATTAGTATCATTTAAGATATTCATTTGCACTAGTATCGATACCAACACTGCTGTCTTCGCCTTCTCCAGTTGACGCACAACTTCACACAGCACCGCTGCACACAGGCAGGCATTTATGTGGAATTTTGAAAGGTCAGCAAAGCCCCTGTTTCAACAGCACTTAGGTATTATTAAATTAATGTTAACCTGCCCAGCACACATGTTAACGTTAGCCGTTTAACTATTAGCAATTACCTGACCACATTAGCCGTCTGTTAAGTTAACAAGGTAGCAGCTAGTGGCTATAGCTAATAATGAAACGATAACGTTAATGTGAGAGCTAGACAGCAAACGTTATCAGTTCTGCCCGTCTGTAACGTTAATAGACAGTGTTAATTAAACTGAATAACACAATTATTTGTGTCTCAATGTTTTTCTTAAAGTCCCAGACTGGAAGTGAGAAAAGTCTACCAGCAAACAGTCTCCCCAACCAACTCTATTTGATCAGTAACTAAAACATGGTGCCAAGTCCCCAGAAGCACAGAAACTAAACAGGTCTATAGCTGAATACATTTGTATGGACAACATAACCTCTCAGATAACTTAAAAATATTGTTGTCATTGTTTCTGGTTGGTATTTGTGAACTAACTACAGCTTAAATAGTGTTATCACTGGTGTCATTGTTTGTATTCTTCTAGTCTTTATTAACATTTTTTTTTGCCTATTAATTGTTTGTCAGTTTTGTCCCTGCAGTATCAAAAATGGTATAGAGTATCGAGTACTTTTCTTGGTATCGAGTTTGAAATTTTAGTATCATGACAACCCTTGTTCACAGATCAAAAAATTAAGCTTTAAAAGACAACCATACTTAATGTGAAACATGGAGGGGTCTCAGTCATGTTTGGGGCTGTTTTGCTGTGTCTGACACAGGAGGCCTTGAATCTGTGCAGGGCACAATGAATGCTCAGGACTATCAAGGCATTCTGGAGAGAAACATACTGCCCAGTACCAGAAAGCTCAGCCTCAGTTGCAGGTCATGGGTCTTCCAACAGGATAATGACCCAAAACACACAGCTAAAAGTACTCAAGAATGGCTGGGAAAAAAACATTGGAATATCCTTAAATGGCCCACTATGAGCCCTGATATTAATCCTACTGAACATCTATGGAAAGATCTGGAAAATGCAGTGTTCAGAAGGCATCTTTCAAACCTGAGAGCAGTTTGCTCAGGAGGAGCAGGCCAAAAGACCTGCTACCATCATTGTGAATTACCGTGATCATTTGTTGGCAGTGATTTCTGCTAAAGGTTGTGCAACAAAATATTAAGTTATGGGTACCATCTTTTTTGTCCATGTCATTTTCATTTAGTATATTATCTAAAATATTAAAATCAAAAGCAATGTGTGATTTATGTTAAACATGGAATAAACAATGATTGATGACATTATTTTTTTTTGTCAGTTTCAAATTATTTCAGAAATAGTTGTAGGTTCTTTTTCATGGAAGGTTGCCAACAAATTTGTCCACGTCTCTAGGATAAATGAGAGGTCACTACTGGTGTATTCTTTGTATACATGTGGGTAAATGGCATTTAATATTTTGCCAATTGAAAATTTAATATGAGTTCTTAGGTTTTTATTTACTTAAGTTATTAAAACTGTAAAATGAATATATTGGGATATTTTACTATAAATCTGTCCCAGTATTATTCTCACTGCTTTTGCAGTAACATTGTAGGTAGGTTTCATTTTCAGTCTGCCAGCCTCTTCGTCCCACTGCCAACAAGCTCCAGCTTTCCATCTACATTTTTACATTCATACATTTTAAGGCAATTACTGGGGGACAAATTTACAATCCTTGGTGGTTCAGGCAAAGTCAACATTAAGCTGCAGCAGCTGTGGCAGCTGTTAAAGCGGCTCCAGTGCTGTACTGCTCATAGGTTTCTATTTTTCTAGTCTATTTTTCTAGAGGATATAAAAAAGTTAGCTATAGCAGGTTATTTTCAGAGTTCAGTAGTTTCACTTCATAGTTGGAATAACACATGAAGGCTGGGGAAAAATAAGACTTGCATCAGTTTAAGTTAAGCATATCAACCAAAGTGTGTATTTGTATAGCATCATTGGTGATCTGCTTTATACCACACTTGTCTCAAGACATCAGTTATCTCTGTAAACCTTATATATCACCTGTCACTCTCCAGGGTCCCGAAAGTTTTAAAGGTCTGATGAGGCTCCTAAATATTTGATGAAACTTAAATAACTCAGACCTACATTACTTGCTGTGCCTGCTAAACCTACTGTATAGATAAGAAATATTGTGGCTAGAGTGACCCAAGGGTTCTACTGATATCATATGTTTTCAGGTAAAATCAGTCCAAACATTGATGTGTTTTCTGTGATCAGGACAAACCAATGATTTGCACAGAAGCCTCGAATCCTGAAAGAATGTGCTGTAATCTGCCTGCCCAGCACGTTAACAACCTGCTGTTGAAGACAGCAATACATTTAGCAGCTGAGGAGTCAGATATTTCCCTCAGCACTTGGTGGAGACCAAAAACAGAGTTTAAAAAAACAGTCACACTGGACTTACAGTGGACTCCTCACTTGGACACAAACATGACTATAAATCACTGCTGCTCTGCGTCTGCTGAGTTTTATGTGTAAATGTGTGATTGTACACATACACATACACACACACACACACACACACACACACACACTGCACTGCACAACACTGTAGATATGATATTGATGAGGGCAGTAAAAATGGAGAGAACCATGACTGGTGCCTAAATCATGACATATAATCCCACACTGTAAAACAAATGCAATAATTTTCATTTATCAGATCAAC
Source organism: Lates japonicus (assembly GCA_033238685.1). Lineage (NCBI taxonomy): Eukaryota > Metazoa > Chordata > Actinopteri > Centropomidae > Lates > Lates japonicus. The sequence goes on from BRZM01000001.1 coordinate 7,438,421, forward strand.
TGCAGCAATTGAGATCCACTGCTTTCAAATGTGACCCAGATGCAAATAGCTTTATACATATATACGCATGGGAATACTCTTGGAAATGAATGAGTCAGAAATGCATAGCAACCTTGCAAATGTTAAATTATGTTATTAGCATTTACAACTTCACAAAAGTTGTTTTATTGCTTTGTTGTTGTTCTTTGCCGACAAGGTTTATTGTTCTATTACCTCGCTTCCTTCCCCAAGTTCTGTTTCCTTCTATTGAACAAGATCTTTTAGTCATGGCCCGAGGAGTCTTTGGAGATTGCCATCTTTATCAAATGTATGTGATCATTTGTTGTGCATTGTTGTATTATTGTGTGGTTGTATGCCTTCTTTTTTTTATCCTCCCGTTGTGGGTTTCATTTGTCCTTTGGGACTCATAACCAATCCCAACATTTTGATTGATGCATTCATTTCCCAGTTTCCGCTCGCCCCTTAAGCGATACTTGCTCTGCTTTTATATTTACGCAAAGCACCCTGCCATCAGCACAAACCATAGCATTTGTGCATCAACCACATATTATTCAAAACAGGTTGTATTGTAATGTAATGACTCCAATGTCGAATGGAGCTTGGCCTCAATTTGGGCTAGTGAGAGTTTTATGAGGCTCTGACTCTGGTCATTGCTTTTGACTAGAGTTTTTAAAGTAGTGGTCAATACATACACTGAACTGAAACCATTTTAATGTTATTGGCCGTTGAAATACCACATCTGGGTACTCTTGAATTCCCTGCCTCTGGGTGTGTATGTGTGGTAGCAGATGGAAATGTTTATGACTTCATGCATAAGGCTACAAATGTGAACAGCATTTATGGTTTTGCAGTTCAGATACCACGGATAGCACCACTACCTCACCATTTGTTCAGCACTTTGGACAGCTCCACTGGCTTCACACATAAAGCACAGAGCCTCAAAAGGTCCATTTACTCTAAGTGCCAGGGACTTTGGATAACTTTTGACTTCCATCACCTTTTGACCACACTGAGAAGCTCAGACAGTCCTGAAGGACCATATAGTATTCAGACTTTTACTAACTTTTGGTAGTTATTTTGTCCTAATGTAGTAGAAACACTAATATCCAGATCATGGAGGGCATTAAATTGTTAATCCCCGTTGAGCTGGGAAATGTGACACTTGCAATTGTTAAACACTGTTAATTTTAGGTCTCACTCAAATTGTGTTGAATATGAGAGAAGGAAAATAAAATGCCTCTAAAACTGTGTTTGTGTTTCAGTGTTGATTCAATTTCCCCTGAAGGTGTCGAAATAAGTTAACAGTCATATTAACTCAGTTATTTAGTCCTGCTATTTTCAATTAAGAAACACTGTTGTACAACACTTTTCAAAAGCTAGAAAAACTCATCCATTGCTTTGACTTGCTTGCTTGACGCTGCTGCAGGACTACAATTGTATAGTGACATGATTATTAAGTCTCCATGGTGTTCTCATATCACCCTGGTGCTCCTCATTACACATATCATATACATAACATATCACAAAACACATTATGAAATTGGTTAGTGTTTTGTACAGTGATACAGGCTAACAAAAGATTTACAAATGCACTAGCTCTACTTGATATCACATTTAGTTTCACTGTTAAAGACCTGATAGTTACTGAAAGAACAAGCACTTTCCTTTTACTGCCTTATCTTTGACAGATATTCTAGTCACAATGTAAAGTAAAAGACAAATTAAAAATATTTACAGGGGTGGGTTGGGCAGCCGACAAGTAGCCTGAGAGGCTAAAGTGAGGGCAAACCAACCAGGTTAATAATACACAATTAACTGCAATGCAGTCTTAAAGAACCAGGAAAACACAAAATGATAGCCAGAGTCATATGACAATACAGTACCACCTAATATTCATTTGCATCCCTCCTCTGGTCACAGCTTTTAGAAGTGATGGTTATTTAACACAGATGAATAAATGTCTACTCTTGTGAGTCACAAAATGTTCACAATTAAGCTTTACACTAAAGCAGAGCTGGAAGCTGTTTGATCTTAAACCAGAAAGAGATCTAGTTTCTGAATTCGTAAAACAATCAGACCAACACAGCAGCTTTGGATGACAAATGTCTCTACCTTTATTTTAGTGCTGTATTTACAGCACAGGGACACACTGCTGTACCAACATCTATTTAAGGTAGAAATATTTGCTGTGAAGCTTTAGTGTGAACTAGGAGAGGTCAAAAAGTTATATCTACAAATCAGGTTATAGTGCAGCGTTTTCAGAAAATGTCACCACAGTGCCTGTTGTTTTTGGTCTTTGCAGACCCAGCTTCCCTGCTAGACGTCCCAGCAGGAGCCTAAGTGCCTAGTTTGCCAACTGGCATGTTTCTGCTCACAGCCTGGACTGCAGCCTAATTATGCATCTTAGGCTCTTTGTTTTTGTCAGAGTCACTGAGTAAATTCTCCTCTCAGTTCCCATTTTCATTTGCTTTCTGCTGATCGAGACTGACTGGCCAACTGGCGAGAATCCGGCTTCATTGGTCTGATGGGCATATGCATATAGATGATGTTTTCTTTCCACTCACAAAGTGACCTTTCCAGCATGTATACGGGAAACGGAGGGTAGAGCAAGTTGTGGTTGTGCAGCTTGAGATGTGTATTAAACACTGACTTATTTTTATAGCACAGAAACATAGAGATGAAAGATCAGTCTGCCACTATTTTGATGTCAAACCCTTCTCAGAAACTTTGTCTTCCCAAACTTTTCAAAAAGCGACTCTCTGTTGTGTCATTTCTGACAAATTCACTTGTGTACTCAGAGTATTGGTACCATTATTGCAGGGTGACTGTGTTGCTGTGTCATCCAAGCTGCTTGTGTCCTGTAAAGCTAAGACTTGTTTACTGTGACCTTTTCCCGTGCCCCAGTGTTATCCATCTTCACACGTTAATGTGTTGCAGTTGTTAGTGTCAGCGAAGGTCATTTCTCTACAATAAATGAGGCCAATTCAAACATCAACCAGCAGCAGCAGCAGCATCTGCCTCTGGCTGCTAGTTTGATTCCCGTGTTTGAGGAAAAGCTGTGGTTTTTCAGAACTGAATTAAGCATGGCTCTTTGTATGTGGATAACTGAGCTGAGCATGGAGTTTTCTGTTCTTTAAAACTGGCTTAAAGTTTATCTGGATCTGTTGTCAGAGCAGTAAGTCCTCAAAGCTGCAAAAATAAACACCAGACTCTTCTTCAAACACAAATCATACATATTAATGAAAATATTGACATAATAATGATTTTAGATGACCTTTAAACATCAGTTTTTAAGCTAACATTGATGAGATCCTTAAAATGCTCAAAATCAAAAGCTGACAACTACAGCCCATAATGAAGTGAAAACATGTTTGAAAATTTATTGAAAATCAAAAACTGAAATCTCTCATTTGCAAGGATATTCAGACCCTTAATTCAGGACTTTGTAGAGGCCGCTTTGGCAGCACAAACAGCTTCAAGGCTTCTTGGGTAAATCTCTACAAGCTTTGCACAACTGGATTTGGGCAGATTATCTGATTCTTCCAGGCAGATCGTCAGATACGATCGGAAGTGTCAGTTAACTGCTGTGAATCCTCAGCTCTCTTCATAGATGTTTTATGAGGTTTAAATCTGGACTTTGGCTGGTCAAGGACACTCACATACTTGGCTTGAAGATACTCCAGCATTTTCTTGTCTATATGCTTCAGGTAATTGTTGTGCTTAAAGCTGAACCATTGCCCCAGTCCCAGGAAGCCTTGGAGCTGCTCTGTATTTGGCTGCTTCCATCCTTCCCTAAGTTCTGACCAGTCTCCATGTCCCTGCTGCTGAGGTTCACCCCCACAGCATGATGCTGCCACCATCATGCTTCACCATAGACTACTGGGCAGGTGATGAGCGGTTTTTGCTGATCTCAGACCAGAGAATCTTTTCTTCATGGTCTCAGAGTCCTTTAAATGATGTTTGGGAAATTTTAAACAGCCTGCCTTTCCATCTAGCCATTCTAATGGAATGGCTTCCATCTAGCCATTCCACCATAGAGGTGATGGTGTGCTGCTGAGATGGTCATCATTCCAGGTAGTTCTCCCGTCTCTGCAGAGGACCTGGGTTCTCAGTCACCTCTCTGACCAAGGTCTGGATACTCAGTTTGGCTGGACTGACAATAAGAAGAGTCTTGGTGGTTTCACAATTATTGAAGCCATTGTGGTCCTGGGAACCTGCCTCACCAAAATTTGATTGGACTTTGTGGCTTGGCTTTTGTTCTGCTCTGCAGTACGAACTGTAGGACCTTCTATATACAGGTGAGTGCCTCTCTAAAATATGTCCAATTTGCCACAGGTGAACTCCAGTCAAGTTCTAGACACATCTCAAGGATAATTAAAGCAAACATGATGCAGCTGTCCACAATTTAGAGTGACACAGCAAAGAGTCTGAATACTTTTGTAAAGGAGTTAAGTTTTTATTTTAATATATATGCAAAACTTCTTAATAAAGTTATATTTATTAGACAAATTTATTATTATTATAAAATTCTCTAACTATATGTGAAAATGTTAGCTAGATGACAATTAACAGGACAAAATTAGCCTTGTAACAACATGTTAGACTGGATCATTGATTTAACAGTGTGCTATAGAATTGTCAGGTTTTTTTTTTAAAGGGTAACCCTAACCCTAACCCTAACACACACACACACACACACACACACACACACACATATATATATATATATATATACACACACACATATATATTAGCAGTTTCTAATGTAGCCTTGAGCAGCTAGCCTCAAGCAGAGGAGCCAACTGCAGAGATCTGGGGTTGTGGAAAAGTTCCCCTTAAAGCCACATCTGAAGAACAAAGCTTAATTTTCATAGTTTTGACCTTCAGCCCTGTTCCTGTTTCCCAGACATATATGTTGCTGAGATATCAGGAATCAACAACATGACCAGAAATGATGACTAAAACTACAAAAAGAAGAGCAAGAAATTTTTTGACTTTTCCTTCTTTTTCTCTTATATCTCAAATCTCTGTGGATTAGATGGGACCTGACGTACATTATGTGCTCAAACAGAAAGAGAACTGGCCAGTGTTTGCCTTAACATACTCACACTAAAACTGAGGTGAGTTTAAACTCTAGTTTGAAATTGGAGTTTCGAGTGACATTGTGGTTCAGGGAAATGCATCAAGGTATAAGACAGCACTTCTTCACTATTAGCTGAAGGTAAAGGTCAGGATCTAACAGCTAGGCAGTTTATTTTTCCAAATACCAAGTCATAATAAGCTCCTGTTTCTCACTGGTTTGCGTAATACATCTGAGCCAACTGTGTCATAATCAAATTTACCTCAAGTACACTTTGGAACAGTTCACAAGTATTGTTGAAAAGTAATATATATAGCATATATCCACAAATATACTGGAAGCCAATTCTGCTGCCAACCTTAAACCTTTCTCTTTCACAGAAAATATAGAAATGTGGAATAAATAGCAAAGCAAAGGGACCGGAAACTAAAAAGCAATATCTCTGGGGGGCCCTCCAATTTCCACTCACTCCTCTGTGTCCCCTTTAGAGGATGACATTGCAGGAGGTGCAATGAAGCAAATTCTCTGGCACTTACTTTCATTAAAATCTGAGCAGGAAGATGTCCTAGTCCAGTCAGCTGGAGCATTTGCAGGCTTGTAACAGTCTTTCTTCCTCTAACATCCTCTAACCTTCTTCTTCTCACTATGCTGCAGTCAAAATGACAGCTCAGATAAGAACAAATCAAGAGACAGGGGTAAGAAAGCAGATAAATAAAATGTGACACATCTGGTAAAATGTTGTGGAGACAGCATCTTCTGATCAGATATGAGTGTTTCTGAGATTTATGAAGGCTTTCCTCAAACATGTGCATCAGTGAGCCAGAATACTAACTGTGACACCATCAGAGGAAGATTTTTTTTAAGAGTAAAAAAGCTTTTCTGTAATATTTTAACATTTCTCTAAAGGAGTGACAGTTGCACAAGCTGCACTTTTTTTCACATTCTCACTAAGACATAGTGGCTTTGCCCCATTCACCCAAATTACAGACCCTATGGTTTGAATTGGTTTGTGATTATAGCATCTTTCAAAGCAGTCTAATGGCACAAGTGCAGGTAAATTTTATCTATCAACATAAATGTCCAACAGTATTTCAAAGCCCTCTTCATACTGACATGTTTTGCAGTATGGAGAGACAGTACTTTTCATGTCATTGGTGTTGGACCATCCTCACGCCTCAGCAATGTAACCAGTCTGTACAGTTTGGGTGTTACTGCCACTTGAAGTCAGACAAAGTTAGTGTGGCTAATTTTCACTTTCATACATAACACACACAACAGAAAAATATTGTAACACATGTTAGAAAAATATAGCAATAGTACAATCTACAGTTCAGTCATGATGATTATGTTCCTGACCAATTATGTGGGTCATCCTGAGGAGTAGTTTGAACTGAAAACTGTGATCTACATCAGTGTTATTATATTTCTGTAAACTTTAATCCTGACTGACATACCGTTTTTAAGCAAGGCGATGTGTTTTATTATTGAAAAGTTGAACACACAAGCAATGCAGTACAGTCAGGGGTTTTGTATCTACTGCCTAAATTCACGTGCTGATGTGCTGCAGTAAGCGTGTTCTGTCACTTCCGGTTACCGGTGTTTGGAGACTATCGTATCTTGCTTGCCTGTCTCAGACTAGTTCATTTCTCTTTTACCATCACTACATCCCTGACTCTATCACCAATTTAATCTGCACATTCACAGAAATAGTAGTTGCTAAATCACCCACAACTCTTCAATTCTGTGTTCTACTTAACTGATTCACGCTATCTTCTGCTACTGATTTCGCCAAACTCTCAGCCATGGCCTCTCGCTCTCCTTCTCCCTCTCCTGCTTTCTCTTGCTCTGCTTGTCAGATGTTGAGTTACACCTCTGCCTCGTTTAATGATAATACTATGTGTAATAAATGTAGTCTGTTTGCTGTACTTGAGGCGAGGCTTAGCGAATCCCGGCTCCACACCATGGATGATCTAATTCAGCAGCTAATGCTAAACAGTCCCCTGTAGCAGGTGCAGAGCAGCCTAGCGTAGCTCCTGTTAGCCTTCCCCCGGCAGTTCCCGAGCAGCCGGGAAAGCAGGCTGGCTGGGTGACTGTTCGTAAGGACAGGCGTAGTCGTAAGCAGAAGCCCACTGCCGACCATCACCCAGTTCACGTTTCAAACAGATACTCCCCACTTAGCAACACACCCGCTAAGGTGCCAACTCTGGTGATTGGCGACTCCATTTTGCAGAACATGAAGATAGCGACGCCAGCGGCCACAGTTAAATGCAGTCCTGGGGCAAAGTGGGTGACACTGAATCATATTTAAAGCTGCTGACTAAGTATAAGCATAAATTGTTATTCTCATCAGTGCTAATGACACTCGACTACACCAGTCAGAGGTCACAAAAGTTAATACAGATTCGGTGTGTACATTTGCAAAGATCATGTCGGACACCGTAGTTTTCTCTGGTCCCCTGCCCAATCTGACCAGTGATGACATGTATAGCCGCATGTCTTCACTCAACCGCTGGCTGTCGAGGTGGTGTCCAGAAAACGATGTGGGCTTTGTAGATCACTGGAAGAGCTTCTGGGGGAGACCTGGTCTGATTAGGAGAGATGGTATTCATAACACTTTTGATGGAGCATCTCTCATATCTAGAAATCTGACAGAGTTTATTGGGAAACCAAAGCCCTGACAATCCAGAGTTCAGGCCAGGAGACAGAGCTGCAGTCTCACATACTTCTCTGTGCCTCCCTTAGAGCTATGTTATAGTGTACCGCCCTCTTGGCCCATACTCTGATTTTTTATCTGAATTTTCAGAGTTCCTGTCGAGTTTGGTACTTAAAACAGATAAAGTCATTATAATAGGTGACTTCAATATTCATGTAGATGTCAATAATGACAGCCTTAGCACCGCATTTCCCTTATTACTCGACTGTATTGGCTTCTCTCTGTGTGTAAATACTTTCTTGCTGCCATCGACCTCCCCCAGCTCACATCAAGCATTACAGCATCTAAATCTTCAACATGTCTCTTAGACCCCATCCCAACTAGGCTGCTTAAGGAAGCTCTGTCCTTAATTTGCAGCTCTGTATTAGATATGTTAAATCTGTCCTTGGTAACAGGTTATCTGCCGCAGTCATAAAGTAGCTGTAATCAAACCTCTTCTAAAAAAGCCCACTCTAGATCCAGACATATTAGCCAACGACAGACCTATATCTAACCTCCGCTTTCCTGGAGAGAGTTGTGTGACTTTCTACAAGGTAATAGTTTATTTGAGGTTTTTCAGTCAGGATTTAGGTTGTATCATAGCACAGCACTTGTAAAAGGTACAAACAATCTCCTAATTGCATCAGACAACAGACTTGTTTCTGTACTTGTCTTGTTAGATCTCAGTGCTGCTTTTGATACAATTGACCATCACATCTTTTTACAGAGACTGGAGCATTTTATTGGGATTAAAAGAACTGCACTAAACTGGTTTAAGTCCTATCTATCTGATAGGCTACATGTTAACAACTACTCCTCCATGTACACAAAAGTTAGACATGGAGTTCCACAAGGGTCAGTGCTTGGACCAATTCTCTTCACTTTGTATATGCTTCCCTTGGGCAATATTATCAGGAAACACTCCATAAATTTCCATTGTTATGCAGATGATACACAGGTTTATCTGTCAATGAAGCCTAACGAAACCAATCAGTTAGCCAAACTCCACTGCTGCTATAGGCCTAGACTGCTGGGAGATCTCCCATGATGCACTGAGCTTCTCTCTCTCTCTCTCTCTCTCTCTCCACTCAATATGGATTCTATCCCATGTTACATGTTACTAACTCAATATCTCCCCTTTCCCGTAGTATTGTGCTCTTCCGTCTCTCTCTCCTCTTCTGTCACTTTCTGCGGGTATTTCTACATCTGGAGCTGTAGAGTCTGATCTGCGATGACAAGTCTCCTGCTGCTCCTACTTTACATGGAACGCGTGTTATGCTACGTTCTTCTCTCGCTACACCCCCCCCTTTCTTAACCCAACTGGCTGAGGCAGATGGCCGCCCACCCTGAGTCTGGTTCTGCTCGAGGTTTCTGCCTCTTTAAAGGACGTTTTTCCTTGCCACTGTCGCCTGGTGCTGCTCATGGTGGGAGCTGGTGCATCTCTCTCTGTAAATACCTATTTTAAAGAGTATGGTCTAGACCTGCTCTATATGAAAAGTGCCTTGAGATGACTTTTGTTGTGATTTGGCGCTATATAAATAAAATAAAATTGAATTGAATTGAATTCTGGTAGAATCTGGTATGATCAGTAAAGTAGCTTAGTATTATGGCTTATATTAACATTAATAAAATAGGGCTTTACTGTGGCATTACTGAGTCAGTTTGCCGAATTCATGTCCTGTGGTCGTGGTCCTTTTTGACAGTTTTTCTCAGGTCACCTAATGACAATGTCCCCAAAACAACTGACTCAACTAACTCTTGGACAATGTAAGAACATTCAAGGTGTTATCATGTTGTAATTGCTAATTGTGGCCACAGTAGCTGCTGTTTATCAAAAGTTACATGGTCTCGCTTTAACTCTAGACTTGAATGAAAGCAAAATTAAGTCTGGCACAGCTGGGGAATCTGCAGTAGGTCAGCTTTTGAAAGGCAATTTCATTCAAATACAGAAAGATAAGCAGACCCCAAGCGGAAGGTTAAATCCCAAGAAATGAATCTGAATCATGAAGGAGAGACAACATCCAACCAGAGAGAGGAAAAGTTTTTAAAATCAGCAGAAAGAGTTGAATAAAGTCAGAAAAGTTTGATAGAGATTACAAAGAGATGAGGCACGGCTCTCAAAGTAATGGAGGCAAACTGTGATCATCTGTATCAAGAAGAATCCCCTCAGTAAAATGATTTAACCAAAAAAGGAAGAGCATCATCAGTGCAGACAGCTCACTGCATTATACGAAGCAATCACTGCTTACTTGTAAAAATCTCACAGACAAACCATACAAATGGAACAGAGGAGTCTGCAACCTGCTTAGTATCCAACACAAAAACAACTAAATGAACTCTTCTTAGCTACAATACTTGACAGACACTTGACAGTATACACACCAGCAGGAAATTAAGCTTGTGGGAAAATGAGGATACAGTACCCATTGACACGTCTTCAAGTGGTACACTAATGCTTATTTAGTCATCCGCAAACTAGCTTTTTGTCACAGCCTCGACATCATGTGCTCGGTGGAAATAAACAGCAGCTTTGCCTGCTGACGGCTCTGCCAGCATAAGAAAACTTCTCCTTCCTCAACATTAGCCTGCTTCCTCTTTGATCATGGGCTCTGACAGATCTGTGGCAGACAGCCACCATCTTTTTATAAACAAATGAGTCATGCAGCTTGGTCTCTCGTCACCAGAGCCTTGCCTTGAGGCTGCATTCTGCAATAAAAACTTAAAGGTGGGGAAAAACAGCAGTGTTTTTCTGGTTCACAGTGACTGGAGCATGTGCCATCACGCGATATACAACCACAACAACGCTGCTGCAAAATTCTGGCATAAAATAAAAGTATCTCTGCCTTCACTATTCAGAATACAAGAGCTCAGATTTAACTGGGACAAGAAGAAAACCATATCACACTGCTTCTGCTGGCATCTCTTCACTACATGTTTGACTCAAGAGGGACTTTAAGACTGAGAGCTGGTTCCAAACCAGTCCATGCAGTAGGAGCCACTTTCCAATGTGAAAATGTAACCAGCCATAATCAATATATTAAGTGAATTGAATAACTTGTTTGTCTAACTCTGCAACCCTATTGAGCTTTAAGCCTTTTTTAGCTCATTGTTTTGGTTGTACAGCACATTACCTGTATGGTTCAGTTTTCCAGCCACATCAGGCTGCATCTGTTCTCAGCAAACAAGCTTTGATAAACCTATTGTACTCTACTTGCCCAGGACCAAACGGCAGACAAAGACACAAAGTCATACATTTAGCAGCTAGTGAGCCAGATATTTTTCATTTGTGGCGTTTGTGTTAAAGTTAGTAACTTACTGTTGAAGAAAGCTTCTTAAGAAGTGTAAAGTATGATGCAGTGATGATATATTGGAGCTATGTTTTCATTCTGACAGAGAGACTCTCAATTAACCACTACATCCTGCCAGGTAAGATAGCTAAAGCTGCCAGTAGGCTACTTTTTAGTAGTTAGATTATTTTTTAACAATCTATGGTGATTGAACATTTTGACTTCCTCATCCAAACTACTACAACTTGTATATTCTTACACAAGTATTATTACTGCTACTGATATCATTAACTTTAAACAAAAAGAAGAAAGAACTACTGTTGCTACAACTATAGCTATTACTTCTTGAGATTAAAGTTTAACAGGCTTTTTGCTCACACAAGGAATCCCACAAGGATCCGTCAAGAGAATTTTCCTTAAGATAAACATGCCACAGCCGTCTTCACCTCTACCTCTTTTCAAGGTACAAATACAACCCCAAAGACCTGAATATTCAGAGTGCGTAGCCGAATATATCCAGTCTTGCAATGAAACATTTTGTCTTTTGAGGATTGCTGTCAGAAGTCACATGTGAAGATGACAGCACTGCTTGGCTTATTCCCATCTTTCTTCTCTCTCTCACTTTCTTTGTCTCTTTTCTTTTTCCCTTCTCTCTCTTCTCCATTACCTACCCTCATCCTCTCCACATCCTCCACCCATTCTCTCCCCCTTGTCGCTGACCCTCAAAGACAGAGTGCCCTGTTCTGTCTGTCTGCCATTGTCTACCAGCACAAGAATACCAATGGCCGGCAGCTCAAAGCAATCAATTCCTTCGAGGTAGATCCACTGTGTGCCTGACATCAGCCTCCCTGATTATTGTCTCCAAACGCAAGCCGATCAATAGCAGCCGCCACCTTGCCTCCCCACCACAAAACCCCTGGCGTCACACTCAAAGCTCCTGGTTTTTAAAGCTCTCCCGGCCTCATCGACCGCAGTTTGGATCCCAAGTCCCATAGAAACCATGAATTGTTGCTTCAGAATGATTTTGACGCAGTTATTTTGTGAATGGAGTTGTTAGAAGAGGGATTATCTGTACTGTATTGAAGAAAATAACTTGACAGCCTTAAATGATCTTTCCAGGGTGGAAAAAATGGCTTGGAATTACTAACTTCCTTGGCAGATGTGTAAAGTTGTTGGCAGTGCTACAACAGCGATGCAGTGAATGCTCAAATGGGGGCATTAAGATTCTGCCAATGCTCTGCAAATCTTCACTGATGTGCTGGGTTACTGAAGGTGATGTTAAACCACTGAGTAGCAGAATGGTGTTCAATTGAAGCACAATAACATTAAATGATACAACTTTTTTCTGATCTTTTTCCCTCATCCTGCCAAGAGGTAATATGAGTGACTGTTTTTTTTTATCTACTTCTGCCAGTATCTTCAAAACAGCTGCTCATCTACCATGTTTCATATTGCTTTAAAACAGCATGATCAGCTGTGATGATTTTTCTTTTTGATATTTTCATTCTAAATAATGTCTTAACCTGAGACATGTTCTCTGATTTTCTGAAATAATAATGAAACTCCTCTCTACACATGATGCAAACATCAATGCCTACTTCAAAGACCTGGAGGGAGTAGAGACAGAACTGTTGCCAACATGTGCTGCATCATATTGTAGTAAACATATTCAGTGCCTGAGGGAGGTATTTTTCTGTATAACCACAGCCTAGAGTTACATGTACATTGTGGACATTTGGCGATTCACTTCAGGTGTGATTTATCAAAGAAGCCTTCACAGGAGAATAACTCTGACAAGCCAGTCCACAAGCCTTGCTCACGGCTTAAACACTGGTACACTCAATAAAATTTAAAAAAACAATACAGCTGACCTTTATCATTATACCTTCAATTGACAGAACTCCTGGGTGTCCATCCAAACTGTCAATAAGCTTACCTGGAAGCCACTGATGAAGAGTGATATTTATTAAGTGGAGGTCTTGCCTGCATGCTCTGGCAAAAACCTGTATATCCACTTCTGGACACCTGGACAATAGCCTAGTAAAGTGGGATTGTTTGTTGGATTGTCTGCATCACAAAGTTACAAAAAACAAAAAAAAACAATGTTTTTCTAGTGAGGACAGTCTAACCAGTTACAAACTGGTCACAGGTGACAAAAGCTGATGTCCTTTTTCTTTTTTATCTGACATGCCTGTATGTGTCTGTTCTGTGGTCTGTTTCAGGATTAGACTAAAAGGCTAATCTGAGTCCTGTGTTGAAAACATATATATTGCCCGGTGAATTTCATTTTATTTGCACAGTTTGGAGTATAGGGGATGAATGGAATAAAAGCAACACCTGTACAATATGATGCAACCCAAAACAACAGCCTAATGGGGTTGTAGAGAGGGCAGATACACTGGACTGCACTGCATTGTACAGTTGTTGCATTTGTTGCAAGATCATCCCCTGTATTATTCAGTCGTCTTTTGCTGATGCATTTTGTTTTAGTTATTGTTGACCAGATAAAATAAGAAGTATCTTAAATATCTATCTATATCTTCAATAAATACTTAATACGCTATGTAATTGTATGAAAATCATGTAATGTAGAGATACTGAATCCCAAACAAATATCCTAGAAGGTGATTTTAAACTGATCTGAAGCTTCATCTGTCTCACTGACAGGGTAGAAGGTGTGAATTTTTATAAACTGCATTGTATTATTTTTACATCATGTGTATTTAATGGGCAGTGTCAGTCCATTTCTTTCTCATTTTTCCCATGCCACATATCCCCCACTTGCATGTGGTTTTTGCATTTGTTGCCTCCTTTTTAATATGTAAGTTTGCCGGGAGCAGGTGGTGGTGATGGTTGATGCCAAGAGCTTCAGCCCTCGTTGCATTTACAATATATAGGAGGTTAGAATATGTCCTCTGAGCAGCACTGCTTCTGTAGGGCAGTCTGGATGCTACAGTGAGTCACTATTGGAAAGTGATGAGATGCTAGTTAGCATGCTAACTTCAGCAGAAGGAAAGAACTAAAAGCAACACTGGCAGTGATTTCCACTCTGTAAACAACTCTTGGTAAGTAAAGGATTAAGTTTGATGCTGAACTCACGTTTCTTTTAAACTGGTAAGAAAACAGCTGTTAATGCTAACATTGGCTACATAGTGATAGCAAAAATTTTAAAGCTGCAGTAATCAATATATTAGATCAACAGTCATTCATGTGACTACCTGTATGAAGAAGGTGTTATCCACAGAGAATTGTCACCTATTCCTATAGTTTCCTTCAACTCTGTAGAGAGGAATCTTGAGACTGGTTTCACAGCACTAATAATGTTGTTTGTGGCTGCAGTAGACAGCTGTTTTTAACAAAGAAAAAATCTAAACCCCACTGACACTATACTAAACACTCGTGTTTTGGGTTTTTTTTGTTTGTTTTTTTGGCATCACTCACTCCTAACGTGTACACTGCAACCTAACATCACACTCCCTCTTTTCTGCCTTGTATTAGCACTATGTTGACTATCAGCAGTGAGGTATAAATCAGACCACATCAACCACCTGTTGGAAGCCACAGCTGCTGCCATAATCAAAAGGTTAATGTTAAGACCCCCGCTACATCAGAAACTTTATATTTTCAGTTGATTTGAATGTTATTATTGTTGTGCATGTGGTCGCATTAACTGAGCAGTACAACATGAAGTACACTGCTGACCTTTCTGCACAGCCTGGGCAAGAGAAAAAAATCTGTTGTTGTGTCTCAAATCAAATACTTCAGTTAGTACACTTACATGTAGTACACTGTGTACAGAGTACACTCACTGTCGTATCGCATCAATTTTGACAGGGTAGTGTTGTCTCAAATCAAACACAGCCATTGCACACTTGAGAATTCTGTTTTTATGTTCAATGTTCATTAACAGGTTACACTTGAATCCACCTGGAGTGTGAATTTATGCATGTGTTTATGTGTGTGGCTGTGCATACGCAGGCTTGCGTTTGTCTGCTTGTTTGTGTGTGCAGGAGCGTGAAGGTGAGCAGAATGGCCTACAAGGCACATTGTGTATCAACTGGTGACATGTAGCTAGGTGAAAGAGCAGCCTCCAAATCCCTGTTTTAACAGGAGCATGCAGCTGCCCTGAGGACACAGAGAGTACACAAGCCCCGCAGACTGGCCGTGTCCAAACACTTCTCACTTTGTAACCATCCAAGCTAAATAACCCTGCACTGAGCATTGCTGAATAATTGCGTTTGCCCTGCGTGAAGCCTGCCAGGAGAGCAAAACATTTATAATAACTCCAGCAGAGCAACATCACACTTCAAAGCTGCAGCAAGTTCTAGTTGTTTGTTAGAGCAACTAGACAGACAAGTTGAGCTGTATATAGCTCTCTCAATGCGAAGGAGAGAGAAGAGAGTCTGTGTCGATGCACTTGAGTGAATGCAGAACTGTCTGGTCACTCTGACAGACACCACCTTGAGACAGGGGATGGTTTAAACTTTATATACAAGGATACTGTCTGAGTTCTTTGTTAGTGGTGTCTGCTGCTAACAGGCAGGAAAGAGACAGAGAAATATACACCACATTGCGTAAGGCAGCTTTTGTACTCTGAGTGATAACTGCATTTATCCATTGTGGGTCCATCTACAGTATAGTGCATACTGCTGACTGCTACACACAAACAATGACACTTAATAATAATTATAGGCTCATTCTACAAACCATGTACACTTTCCATCACAGCTAACCATTTTTTGCAAACACTGATGCTGTTTTGTAGAATTCATTCCATTCATTTCCATACAATATGAAAATCTATTGGTATATATATATATACAACCAGCCCAGCACAGGTAAATGGTAAATATAGTGTAGTGGAACATCTAGTGGCTGAAGAGCCAACATTTTTAAACAGAGAATAAACATTGGACTCACATTTGACAAGAGGTCAAAACACAACTCCGGTTGAATAATTATGTTGCATGTCTGTTGGATCAGGATGCAAAAAACTTTTGCCAATCTTTGTAAGGTGATAAAACTGTATGGCAGATGTTACATTTTAAACTCTTTGACATGAGTGAGCTGTGAGCTGGGAAAGGTGGAAAATTGCAGTGCAGTACACAGTTCTAACAACTTTTCTGTAATTCATGCAAATAACTGTCAATTGCAGTGCATAGTTTTACTGCTAAATGCACCTGCCAACTTATTTGACCTATGAACCTAAACAGCAACAACCCTAAAAGCAAGCTGTAAACGACATTTGGGGAAGGTGTCAGTGACGCCCGGCTGCCTCACCACCATCAGTCTGGATGTAGCCTGAAGCTGAGACATGTTCACAAGTGGCTTCAAACACACATGAACTAGAGAGAACGGACATTATCTCTTTTCAGACAAGAAATCTGTGACAGTGGCTTCATCTACTGTATCTGTTAATGAAATGGCCTTTTAGCATTCTGACATGGTCTCTGTTACGCAGATGTTCTGTAATGGATCAATTCAAACATGATAGGATCACTGCAGATAGAGATAATGTAGCTGGAACGCTTTGATGCCTGGTGCATGAGAGGGATTGACAGTGTTCGTAAGAAGGCAAAACAAGACACACAACTCTCCTTATTTAACCTTGTTCTGATGCAGCCTCTCTGTTAATGTGACGTTATGTTGGGAGCGTTTCTTGTTTTGACCTCGTAAGGTCGCCATCATGACTTTTTAAGAAAAGTAACTTAGTGCCATAACTATTATTATTATGTAGGTTATTGATGTAAAAGGAACCACACAACTTTCAGTAGAGTATTATTCCATTCTATTATTGATCTTTCACTTGAATAAAGCATTAAAGGATTTTTTTTTCCAACTCTGATCTTCAATTTCAGAAAAATAACAGCAGACAAAATAGAGAATGATGGTGCAGATATGCCAGCCAGGACTAATTGCTCTAATAGCTCAGTATGCCAGTATTGTGTGAAAAGCCTAAGATGTCTGTCTTTTTGCAGCATATGAGATGTGGAGAAGCAGGGTACTATTGTGCATAGTAGCACACATAATTACAGAAGATAGCAGAAGGCTTGGAGTTGCGCAGAGATAACAAGATATTGTCTCCTGTTGTGGCTGACATGTTTCTATGTCACACAGGGAAAATAGGACGCCATTAAGCTTGTCATGTGACAAAACAAAGCCCTGTGTAAAATTAGGTTGCAGAGAAACAGCAGAGGTACTGGGATAAGAAATCAGCAGTCCTCTGATGGTATTTCCCTCTCAAAGTCATATTAGTAGCTTTAAATTAGGTTTAATGTTTTCAGTGTGAGACAGAGAGAACCCAGTTTCTCCCCACGCCAAAGGAGTGGAGCTCAGAGCAGAGTGGATATTTACTGCTTTCATTTTGTTTCAAGACAGGAGCTTATTGCTTATTGTGTTCCATTATCACTGCCTCCAACTGGGGCTAATTTATTTAGATTAAACAGCAGTGTTGTTTCTCTAATGCCTTTTGGAAAAAAAAAAAAGGGGGGGGGGGGGGGGGGGGGGGGGTGTAACATATTGTCTGAGGTTGGGTGAGGAACAAAACATTACCAAGACATTGTTTTATGGAGTAGCAGTGAAATGAAGTGTTACCAAGTTGATTCTTCTACAAAAATTAAGAAAGATGTGACTCTTCTAGCCTGGAGTTATTTATCAGGATCATTTGGCTACATCGCTAAGCACAGTTCTCCATCCTCACAGTAACTGTATGGTTACAGTAACTGTGAGGATGAAGAACTGTGTTACTTTGTCATTCACCAAGTCACAGGATCAGAGTGTGTTTAGGTGTGTTGTGTGTTGTTGAGGGCCGACTGCATGTAGACACATGGCTTGGATGATAAACCTGTCCAAGGATTCAAATATGGCTAAACTTTACCATACTATGTACTCCTGGGGCTATCACACACCAAACCACTTTCATAGTCTTTACAGCATCAATCTTTTAGGTCCTAATTATGAAAGTGTGAGTTACATATTTTGGAAATTTAGATTTTAAACTCAGATTTTTCTTACCTTTTCTCAGTCATTAACATTCAGCCCATGGTGGCTGCACAGCACACAATATACAGGTCAAGACTTTACAAATTTTGTCATCAACAGAAACTTGAAAAAGTAACAAATTTTCTGCAAAACGTGACCAAATATTCATGATGAGTCACCTACCTCATGTTTCTGCAAGATGATATTTTAATACCACACAAAAATGAAATGAAACCAGAAGATGCCTGGAAGGTAGGAATTCAATCTAAAAAAGGTGTATCTAATCATCCTTCCCTGTGTATTACCATATTAATGCTTGGTGGATGTTAAGCCATACAGGTGGCAAAGCTCAGGATGCCGCACCAGCGCCTGTACAGAGCCACGCTGACTTGTCTGAAACTGTTTTGAAAGCTGCTCACAGCATCCCAAAGTATAATAGGTTATTCTACTTTTCCACACGTCATATTACCAAGCAATTTTTAGCTCTAATTTATAAGTTTGGAATAGCCGCTGCAACAACCCACTATGGACTGCAGGAGCTTGCTGCCTTTGTCAGATAATGTCAGATGAAATATTGATGCCACCAGCCATTATTCAACATTTGACCAGACTTTCATAATAACAAGATATGATGTAAAGACTACACAATACATCATTTGTAGTTAATGGACAGAGAGTTTACAGCCATGTTTGCAGTTCTAGAAGGCTGCACTTGGGCACTTCGACTTGAGCTACATGCTAAAATCTAATGGAGCACACCATGTAAACTTTATGAGGTGATGTTAACCGTGGTCTCCATCTTAGATTAGTGTGTTAGCATGCTAACATTCGCTAAAAGCACAAACACAAAGTGCAGCTGAGGCTGATGGGAATGTCATTAGTTCTGCAGGTATTTGGTTGTAAAGCAAAGTAGTGGACCAAATGAAATTTTGATGGCACTATAAGAAAAGTCAGGATCATCAAAGTTATTACAATTCATCCTACAGGCAGCATAAATGCCCGTGCCAAATTCATGGTGATCAATCCAGTATCTTCAAGCTCCAACAAAAAACTAGTTGTTGAGATATTTCAGTGTCAACCAAAGTGGCGGATCAGCTGACTGACATGCCATCAGTAGAGCCATGCTGTTTGCATGGCTAAAAAGTCTAGTAGCAGTACGACCCTTTAACACTGGACCACTAGTTTCTAATTTTCTTCATTCTGACACTAAATACATGGTTATGACTGGGCACTCCTGAGATAACAGAACTCTTTATGATCTTGAAAATGTGTCTGAGATTCAGATCATGGTTCACATTGGTATGTGTCTGCCATTAGGACTGCAGCCCCTGCTGCTGTACGACCTCATGTAACTCCTCTAAAAGTCACTGGACACATACTTTGTATCTGCTTTGAACCTTAATTCACATCCCGTCTTCCCACCTACAGCCATACTTATTATGGCCCGCTGTAACCCCTGACCATGAATCCCCAAGTCACCGAGTAAACTAACAGCATTCAGTATGTGACTAGAAATCTAAGCCCACACACACTCTCACACCTCACAGTGTCTCAGCTTTTCTCACCCAGTGAGTTCTATTAGGTAAACAGCGACTGGAAGCTGCTGGGCTGTGTGTGCTCACATTCGGCTGTTTTTATCCATGAACTGCCCAAACCTGTAGAATGGGTCTCTCTTAATGTCTTCACATTTGGTTATGTAGCCATGTGTAGTGTTCTTAGGCGACAAGATGTCTGAGAGTGTTGTTATTTCTGAACACAGAGCACATGGAAGATCTTCATCCAGTCACTGGTTGAGATTTCAGAAAAGCAGAGCACATTTCAAACATCTAGAGTGAGTGGTTTCCTATATTTTTCTGTTCAGTTTCCATAAGTCTGTGTCTACTGTAGCTTCAGTTTCCTGGTCTTAGCTGGCATTTCCTGTGAGTTCCTTGTGCTTGTGAAGGTAGTTTGAGTCCAGTGATGGAATGACTGATGTAGAATTAATGTTTCTCTGATAATCTATGCCCCATGTTTTATAGCGGTTAGAAGCGGCGTCCACAGTAAAACAGTCTGTAGTATTAACCTTTTGGACAGGAAAACAAAACATTACTGTTTTAAACGCAGAGCACGAATGATCATATTCCTAAAGGAGTCATGGTTTCCAAATAAGCTTTTCTAAATTGTGGTAGAGGTGATAATCAAAGTGTTATTGGTTTTACATTTACCCATCAACAAGTTGAAATGTGCTGGAGAACATAAAAGGAAACAAACACAAATCCAATACCAGCCTCTGATAAGGAGTTAAGAGTCATTGATGATTTTATTTAATATGTACACTTTCTGCTTGGCCACAGAGAGCCACAGATAACCACCTGACCACTATGTTGAGCTGAATATTTTATAGGCCCACTGATTGTCTGGTTAAAGTCAATTAAAGCTGAATTAAAATAGCATGAGCTGGATAACTTTGCTTAGCTGAAAAGTGGCTGGTGGCTGCAGTGATCAAATATGCAACATAAGCAACAGGCCTGTAACACTGCAGAGAGTGAAACCAGCAGAGTTTAGGTTTAACTCAGCCTGTCAGTGAGTCCACCAATCCTCATCCTCTTGTGTTTTCAGTGTACTATTTCAAGTACTTCACTGTGGGTGAAGTGCACTGAATTTTACACTGTCAGTGTGAATGAAATAGCTTGAATTCAGCTTTGTCTACCACTGGATAAAAAACAAACCAGGACCTTTTCTGAAGCCTTTTCTTATCTGTTGCTCTCTCCTTGAGTCCATAACAGTCTAAACATAACAAAGAGCACATGAAAACAATCCCTTAGACCCAGGAGCAGCACACACACTGTGCAGGTGGGGAATACTGATTCCATGTCATGAATAGGTAATAGTGGGAAAGCATCACACTCCCAAACAAAACAATCCTTCCTCTCTAGAGTGATACACTGTCAGTGTTGTCAGACCTGGTCATTTCAATAGGGTAAACAGATTTGACAGGAAGTATAATGGAGTGTTGCAGCAGTTCAAACATGGTGAAACTCTCCTAATGACATACCTGGCATGAGGCTATAATCTGGATCCAGACCTCCTTGCTTCAGCATATTTTCTTGTCAAATAATCATTCTCTGCTGATGGATGATTGTGGTTTCAACAAGTCACACTCGTCAGGACCACGTAAGACAATTCAGGGCATTAGCTACAAGAGCTGTCTAAAAAGCACTTTTCTTCCTTTGATGATTAAAGTGAGACTTGGTATCTTTTTAAAGAAAAAAAGCTCATAGTGGCAGATGATAGCTAATGTTAGCACAGACAGATATATTAGATAGACTCTAATCTACTTCTCTGCTTTATGACTGAATTTGACCACTTGACAGTTGGTGCAGTCCATGCTAATGCCAAGCTATTCTAATTACATAATTTCACTTGGTTTATGTCAGTCATTTTGTCTGATTACAACACTATATGAATTATTGATTCAAACTTTTATTCTGGCAAAGAAAACACAAAGCAGTGCTTTTAGCAACAAAAATCAGACTTATATATAAAATAAAACTATGTCACTTATATCACTCACATGAACACACCTTTACAGCAAACAAGTTTAGTCCCAAGTGATAATTTAAACAGTGAGAACACTGTTCCTGTATGTGGTCCCATTCAAGCCTCCTGCAGCAGCCAAAATAAATGTTTCAATCAATAATTAATGCAGTGTTACTGACATAAACCAAGTCAAAATCACTTGAATTTGAAAAATTCAAGGGAAATTAAAACGTGACCCTGTTCAGTGAGATCATTTGACTATTGTGATATACTCCAAAATAAGCCTGACAAGCATGGATACAAGATAAAGTCATTTTTGCAGTGTAAGGCATTTTTTTCAATCCCCTAAAGAGATTGTGTGCAAAGGCATGTGTGGCACAGTAAAATGACTGCATCTGATGCCTTGTGACAACAGCAACACATGGTCCTTTTATCCTAAATATGTCCTCTATCTGACTCCAGGGCCTTCCGGGGGCACGCCTACGGCCCAGGCACCCACTAAAAGCCACAAACATCTTCAGCCATCGTGCCGTTTGCACTTTTAACTTGTTGGAGGCCATTTTAGATTCTGCAGCGTGTGTTGAGTGTCGTGCAGAATTTCTCTGGGAGCGCATGTTGTCCTGATGGCTTGAGTGGTGCGCGGGGGCAGTCAGGGTGTTGTTGCTTGTTTTTCCCCTTCTGTCTCTGAGGACGGCCACAGTGTCACACACTGTCCCTAATTAAAGCAAAAGAGCATGCCGGGTCGATGTTTGCAAGAGGACAGGTGACACAAGATGGGCCTCTCTCCATTTTTTTTTTTCACACTCTGCAGCTCCACATATTCACACCTGGGGGCTTCCTGGTAAGACACAGTCTTGGTATGAATTAGCAGCTGGTGGGGAAAGTGCTCCAGGAACACCTCAGCTCTGTCTTAGGGGCAGTTAAGTGCATCGGAAACACCTCTGTTAGGCCGAGCTGTATGTGTTATTCACTTCACCTAAATGCATTTTTACAGCTGGGCTGAGGATTAGAACCTGTGACCTTACAGATGCAACTTTAACTTTGATAACCTTTATATCACCCATGGGTGCAGGATGTACAGTATGTGCACATCATCCTTATATTGCAGAGCCTCCTGATATTGCCTGGGCCAGTTATAATGCACCATCCCAATAAACTTGTATAAACTTCCATTTGTATCTATATGACTTATTAATGAAATAAAAAGTGATGTCACAGGATGTGGTTTGTTGTATAGGCAGAGAACAATATCACTAAATGAAAGAAGAGCAGGAGAGAAAAGAAGTGAAGCAATATTGTACGAGCTCCAGGCCTCAGGCACTTAATACTGGTGGGTGAATGTGGTTGCCAGGGCAACAGAGCATCCAGCATTGCAGAAGTGCTCGGATACATTTTTTATGAGATTGTATAAAATGGGGAAAAGAAGGTGAATAGCGAGCAGTGGTGTCACAGTGTTCTTGCATAACTGCAGGAACTTCATTACAAGTGTGACAGCAGGTGGGCACGGCGGTCTCTACCTATATCTCCTCACTTTGGACAGTCACTTCAGCGGCATGTTACTGTTATCAGTTATAACAGGATCATTTCATAATCCAGCAAAAATAAATAGCCCAAAGGCAATGTAAGCAGGAGGTAATCGTAGAAAATCCCCCATGTTAATAGCAAGTGGAAAAAAATCTAATTGGCTGTTATGTTGTGTTTGTCTGATATCCTAATTGGTATGCATGCTGGGAGTGGAATGGGAATGGCTCCTGTGTTGACACATGGAATACACTTAAAGGTACACTACAACACAATTATTCCCAGGCAAGTTTTTTTTTTCCTTCCTCCAGCCGTGCATGCTGTCTCGAATAATTTTCCGGCTTCAAAAGCACATCAAAAGCCTCGGTGGCTTCGACTTAAATCTTTCAGTTCGCTGGCCATCAAATTGTGTGCATCAATGATGATGATAATGTCTGATAATAATGGTTGTAACGCATGTCAAAGAGGAAACGCGGGCGACATTTCATCATCAAAGACGGCAGCTCCAGCAGTTTGCAACAGGCTGCTGAGTACCAGGATGAAAGATCAGAGAAGCAGGATTTCAGACAAAGCTACAGGCCTCTCTTTGCTTCCAGCCTATCAAATTTCAAATTTCCAATCTCCCTTGTTCTGTTGAGGAGCCAAAAACAGCTGTCAGACGGCTTCTAGGTCTGTCGCAAAAATGTTTTGGTTCACCATGCAAGAGTCGCTGACATGATCCAAAAAAACTGCACCGCTCAGTGAAAGTGTTATTCAACTGCTGCATGATCAGAGAATCCCTTTCCAGCTTGCATCCAGCTCAGATCACCTCCAGTACCAGAAGCACTGAGCCAATACATTGCAAAAGGGATCTGAAGAGGTTTCCCAGTGGCGAAGATAAAGCTACTAATCCTTTTGCTCACAAAAGAAACTGAAATTGCTACTCGATGCCGAAGGATAAGTATTATGTATCTAGAGTGAGTGATCTACTTCAGGCTGGCTGAAGCCATATGGCGTTCCACAGGGCCCATACTTCACTTTCACAATTCAGGAGGAGGTGCCCAGGGCTTGGATAAGGCTCCCCTGTGTCTGTTTGAGGTCTCTGGATGGATGGTAGCTCTTCCGAGGAGCTCGTCCCACTAATTACACCAAACCAACCCCCACACCCACCCACTGCTGTCCTGTGTTTTCAGATCACACCTCTCTATTGCTGCCCTCTGTCCTCTCCTGTCCTGCTCTTTTTCTTCCCATCCTGATTTGCTGTCCCAGAGGCGATGGTCATGACACAGCCACTGCGCTACATAATGAATTCTCTTCTCTCAGCCCTGTTCCTTCCTTCCTTCTTCTTTACAACTGCTCCCACTGGGATTCACATTGGCCATTGTGCTAAATACATTCAGAATTATTTGGCTAACCCAGTTCACCTTCTTTCAGATTCCAGCTTTTTGCCTCTGCATTCGTTATATGTAAAAACTAAGGCGCCATGATCCTGAGATTATACTATTTTTCAGGGGTGACATGTTTACTGATGCCTGTTTTACCCTGACACAGCTGTGCTGAAAACCTCTGGGGCCATTCTTACACCTGCAATTCACTTCACTTGATCCAGAGCAAAGAAAAAAGAATCACTGCTGCCACTTGGTTTTAGCTTGGTTTCACATTCACAGACATACTACCACATGAAATCATATGGACTGGCATGTAAGTCATACATTAGACAGTTCTAGTGACTGTATTACATGGACGCATGGGAGAAAATCAAATTCCAGTGACACTGACATTAACTCATGTAGCCCTGTGTATGGTCACGTTGTCTCTTTATTGGATTTTACAACAAAATATAAACCTCTGAAGTCTTATGGATATCTGGATACTGAATGCAATGTCTCAGTTTAGATATGTAAAAAGTCTCATTAGTGTCACATTTTGCTCAACCTTGTTTAAAGTATTAATTTACATTTCTTTAGAAATAATTTATTTTTTCTGTTCTGTGGCTGACTGACACAGCCAGTAGCTGTCTAACCTGTAGCCTATACACGGTTATTTATGGTGAGAAACTATTTGCATTTCCATTTCAATCTCTGCAGCCATACTGACTTCATGTTCCGACCTCTTTTCCCTGATGTGTTCTAATTGGCTACAGCCTGTGAGCATGACAAACAGGGAAACACTGTATCAGGCTAACAGTAGTTTATTCACGGCTTTCATTATTAACACTGTGCAGCAGCTTTTTTCACCAGATACTGTGATGTGTTTAAAGCAAATACCTGTTTAATACAAAGTGCTCACATTATATAGTTTTTTTTTTACTTTTCTCTTAAGTGTTATTTCTATATCACAATGCCTCAGCGGTCAAAGAGGATAAACTGTCCTCCAAGTTTAGTTGCATTTATCAGAGTGTCTGTAAAACAATAGCTCTTGTGTATTCAGTCTTCAGATATGGACTTTGAAGGGTGCAGAGCCTGAATTAGGAAGCAGCCTTAGTTTGCACCCAGTTTTAGGAGACCCCCCCCCCCCCCCCCCTGATATATATCATGTTTAAATCTGAAACCTGATCTGCAGATCATGCAAAGCCACTTATAAAAAGTCATAAAGATATAAACCGTTTTTCTTATATAACTTTTTTTAGGTTAATATGAAGGACTAAAAAAAGCTTGTGAAGTCCTGGTATATTGAACCAGTTTACTGTAATAGATTTTGGCAGATGCAGTGTGGTGCCTGAGGGGGAACAGAACATCAGACAAATGATATATCAGACCTAGGAGAGATAAGTGTTAGAAAAGTTTTTCAACAAGTTCAAATTCACTGATATATTGCTCACTCTGTGGCCTTGCACTACTTTCAAAACAACATTTATCTTAAAGCAGGCTGAGACATACAGTACGTCAACTCCTGCCACAGAGTCATCATAGTGATAAACATACATTTTCAGGCCTCTCCAAAGCATTAATGATTAATATAAGTAAAGATCACGACTGAAGATCAATTGAGAGATTTACCTCTGGAAAGAAAAGGAACACTCCTCTTGGCAGAACAGAAGCTGGTTCTGACACACATTCATTTTAATAACAAAAACTATTTGTTGACAACCATCCTTCACAACAAAAACTGAACTGAAACTGTTGAAAAAGAAACTATAATGAACTATATTGCAGTTTTTATCAACAAATAAAACAGAGGTGCTAATGTGAAAGATGGAAAAATGGACAGAAAAGTGATTTACTATTTTGAAGTCTTAATGACCTGATGTGAACCCACAGAATCACACTGTATCCTCCTCTAACACCCACAGCCATCTCCTCTTCAGATGTTAAATTAGCTGCTGAACCTGTTGCACCAATCAGGGGCATCTCACATTTCAGCAGTGTTAGCTAACATGACCTGTTCTTGTAAGGAGAAAAGTAAGAGATTTATGGACTACATGCATCTACAGGTCTATGAAAAATGAGACAAGAAGTGGCAACAAAACAACTGGAATTAACCATGAAACCAAGGAAGAAAACACTGACATTTTCAGTACAAAAAATGTAAGGCAACATAACATTAGCTGTAGATGTCAGTGTAATGTTAACAAGTAACACACCAGAACTAAAAGGCTTTTTTTTCTTCAGACTGACTATGTTATTGATCTAATATACACTTTGATCAAATATATATGCATTTATATATAATCCATATTAAGCTCGAGTGTGTGTTTTGAAGCACAGTTACTGGGAGGTCATCCATATCTCCAAGGCCCTCAGTTTTAGCAGTAGAACCATGGATATGTCAGTCATCTCTCTGTCAGATGAAATGATGTTAACTTTTTTTCATTCCCCCAAAAGGGAGATCTGATGACAACTGCGGCTGTGTTTGAATACTCCCCAGCACTCCTCGCTAAGATACATCTACTGTTCTCTCTCTCTCTGGCCACTTGTTTTGCTTTCATTCAAGATGAAAAAAAAAGACTCCTTAATACATCCCCAGATGTCAGAAGTACTCCTCTTTTCAATGGAGAAAGTCTGTCTACCTCGCAGGCAACCACTTGGCTGAAATTCAAAGAGTGATGCACTTTTAGAATGATAATCACCTCACAGTGGATTTTTGCGACGCCCTCCAGCCTCGCTGATGGATGAGCTATCGAATCAGAAAGATGACAGATGTTATCTGAATTAACACATTCCCCCCAAAAAATTCCCCTGCTGTCTCAGAGTCCTGCACATGAGCATGATTTGTTGTCAAAAGGGACAGCAGGAGTGACTTTTTTCCTTTTCAAGTGTCTTTTTAATCAGCTGGCACAAAGGGGACCCTGCTGTCAGCTGGCAGGAGGAGGAGGAAGGGGAAAAGCCGGGTGTCAGATTGGAATCCCTCACTGACATTGATTTAATTGAGATCTCTGTGAGGTGAACTCAAATGATGAGGTTTAAATCAATCTCAGGCTTTGGATTTGGAGCTTCAAAGAAAACTAATGGCACATACAGAGGATTACCCACATGAGTAACAATGATAATGTGACTAAAGGTTTAATTAGTATCTTTTAGCACCATGGGGTCACAGAGAGAGAAATGTCACAGGCAGAGATTCAATCAAGATCTATCTCAGATATCGCTATCAGCAGCTGCCCTAGAACTAACAACTGCCCTAAAATCATGTGAGGGAACTTTAAAGCTGCATCAGGCAAGATTCTGGTGAAAAAAATATTTTGTTTATAATAATTTAATGGGGCTGCAGAAAAGAGAGCTTGTCATGCTGTCCTGGTGGCACACAGGGTGAATCTACAGGAAGTAGCCTGAGAAAATGTAAACCTGCATGATGAGTACAAAGGCTGTTAAACATGAGCTGTGTGCACTTCACTGACATCACAGGATTTTATTTCTGTGAATTTAAAGCTGAGTTTTCCCCCCTCTTGATAAAGTTGTCAAAAATATTACATGTTTACAGTGTTCACCTTCTTAGCTTTGCATGTTAGCATGCTAACATTTGCTAACACGTGAATTCACAGTAAAAGTACAGTTTAAACTGACGTATTTGGTCATGGACCAAAGTATTTGACAAAATTAGTTTGTTATCTGCTGTTGTAACAACAAAACTGTTGTAACAGTGAGACTGTGGTAGAAACATAACCACTGCCTGGATTATGTTTTTTTTTTTCTTTTGAATGAATGAAGAGCTACATTTAGAACCAGCAGCAGAGTCACCAGGAGGTGGTTTGGGTGGGTGACAGGTATACAACGCACATGAGAGTCACACCAGAGACCAGAGGTCACGTCCAGAATCCTGCCTGTGGTTTAAGCAGCAAAACCACTTTGGTCTAGGTTCAGGGAGAGATTGTGATTTTGGTTAAATGCAACTGAGGACACTGTGTCTGAAGTCACTGTAAACCTTTGCTGCATTAAACCAGACCTGGATCTTTCCCTGACCTTAACCAGATGCTGTGAGAGTCTACACAAAACCAGAAAACAGTTTAATAAAGCTGTAGTCACTACAGGTGGATATCAGACTGCAACATAAATTTAGATTTCGGAAAACAGATATGATGTTGGAGAACATTTTACTGATGTGTTCAGTATCAATTAATGTATGAACAAATACATAAATTAACAACATCTCCTCATTGAATTAAACAGAAAACATAGAGTTAATGTTTCCTTCAGAACATATTTGCTGTGGCACATTAGTTGTAATAAATGTAATTTCTAGGAGACAGGGCTGACAAATCGCTGTAACCTAGGTTTTCATTAATAATGGGGTAAATATTTAAATGGAAAAGACAGTAATGCATGTAATAAACTTTTATGTGAATGCAATATGTGACATCACCACATTTATAAAAAAAATAATGTACAGTATATGTGGCATATTATATCATAGTATATGATATCATGTGGTAAGAATTGCACAGATCTGACTGTATCACTCTGAAAAGCTTGTCATATGTTCTCGCTGACCATCTTTCAGCATGAAGGAGGTAAAGCTGAACAGAAGGTCCAGCACCATTTTCAGACAGAAAACCAGAGGTCAAAGGTTTGGTATGGGTCAGTGTTTTGGTCAAACAGTGTTCCCAACAGGCTGTACTCATAGTCCAGCTGAACTGGTCCTGTTTTATGAATTTTCTTATGGTCAGTGTGCACTTTGTGAGCAATGACCCCGAGCAATGTTTTTTTCCTTTTTACTGTATTTCTGCTTTACCTGTCCCCATCACGTTCCAGAGGAATGCCACTGTGAAGTGAAGTTTGCCCAAAAGATGAAAAATGAGCTGTTAAGTACCTGGAGCTGAAAACATACAGCGTTCTGGTGCAGCTTTAAAATTTTATTAATCCAGGGAAGGTTTATGTTGGGCATGGACAGTGCCTCTCTGTGCAGCTCTGCCACAGAATCACACCATCCCACAGCACACAACACTAAAACTGTCACAGCTGGTATGAATGCTGGTGGCAAATAAGTGGAGCGACTGGGATTTACTCCTGGAACCTGTGCAAGAAGAGAAACGGTTTCTTTTTCTGCTTTAATGCTCTGAAACACCAACGCTCTATCACCCTCCTCTATAGAGCTGATAAATATGTTTCAGACTTTGGCTGATGTCCAGTCTTTGTGAGTTCACATGTTTCAACCTTTTCAATTACATGCTCAGCAGGTTATAAGGACAGAACATCCTCAGACCTCGATGGTGTAAGCCGATTTTCTCCTTCGCTTCAATCCTAATTGAGTCTCATCGAGCTGCTGATTGGATCCTGATAGGACCATGCCGTCATCTGATTGCTTGCCAGCTGTAATTTCTTTTTTTCTTTTTTTTAATCTAATTAAATCAATCGGCAATGTTAAAGAGATTCATTACTATGAAGTCTTTTTAGCAATTTTACTGAGCAGCAGCATTTATTCATCATAATCTGGACCCTAAAGTAAATTAATATGGTACAATAACATTATGTTTAATTACCAAAAAAATGGTTACATTTAATTATTGCTGCTTTATTGTGGATGTACAAAGAATAATTATTTGAAGCTCTTAAATTAAATCCTGAATAGATTTTTTTCATTATTTAGGAACAAACAGCTGCTCAGACCTCAAAAGACGACTTATTGTAATAGGTTTATAAACCGTCATGAAATGGTATCATCTATTGTTTGTTATTTTAATCAACTTTTACAGCCAACTGGAAATCAGCAGCCGAATACTATGACTCTCTGCTGCGCTGACGGGCCTCAAAATGGAGGTTAAATTGGCAGGCAGACTCACAGTGGTTTACGATGCCCCGAAACACAAAAACAATCACTTCATTTGTCACGCTTAAATTCCCACTGAACGATACTTCAAATTCCCAAGACATACAGTCTGTACATCAGAAACTCATTACACGCTTATTACCAGGCAATTAGACAGCAGAGAGCATGAGAGCCAGTTCAAGAGATATCTGACACTCATTGCTATGCTAAATATTGAACAAAAAAATTGAATTTTGGCTCTGCAGACTCAGGTAGTCTTGTTTATTGCTGTCATTATAACGTGACCTCGCACTTCAAAGTGCTCTGTGAATGTAAGAGCAGTGTGGGCTGGAGTTAGACTGCAATATTAGTTCGCGGAGTTCTACCAAAATTAAACTTTTATTAAAAGTCAGATATCAGGCAGACAGTGTGGTGTCTCTCTCATATTGATATGATGCAGTTTGTTTTATT
Source organism: Lates japonicus (assembly GCA_033238685.1). Classification (NCBI taxonomy): domain Eukaryota; kingdom Metazoa; phylum Chordata; class Actinopteri; family Centropomidae; genus Lates; species Lates japonicus. The sequence continues at coordinate 7,469,133 of BRZM01000001.1, forward strand.
TCTATCTGGAGCCTTTAATATAAATGTGTACTAATAAAGAATATTTTTTGGGATTTGCCGCACTCACACACCAGAGGATGGAGAACTGCATTCAGCCAAACACTGAGCTACGTTCAACTTATTTGGCAGAGCACTAACACTGACCAAACTGAAATGAATGACACTGACACAAGAAAAAATCTGGCAGCTCTGAAGTCTCAAAATAATACCTTCAGTGCACCTCGACGTTTGGGTCGGACATATACAGTAAAGGTTCTGCAGTTGTACTGAATGAAGTCCACTGTGAAGACTGAACGGCCACAGGTAAGTGAACATGAAGTGATTTTATACCTGGAAGCAGCACGCACCACTTTAAACCAGCACATAATGAATTTAGACAAGTATCAGTAGAAATGATTTACTGGATTATGTCCGGCAGCACTAAACTAAATACATCAATTTATGCTCCAGGGTCTGTACACTGCGAGGTTATACTGAATTTTAAGACCAGGTTTAGCCCTAATGTATTGGATATGTTAGCGGCCTTCAAAAATCCAAATGAACCCTGGAATACAGTGAAAGCAGCAGTTTCTGAGCTCCGGCCTCTAAACTGTGTGTGTGTCTGTGGGCTCTGTTGTAATGAGGCCCGGGGAGGCTTAAAGCTGCATATTCCTTCTCCCTGTGGTCCTCCCCGCTCGGCCCCTTCATCTCGGCCGCTAATCCTCCCTTTGCAGATTCCCGAGGTAAGGTAAACTGAGGGAACAGTGCGGTGGTGGCACTTCAACGGTGCATGTTAGGGAACATAATTCGTCTCACATGGGGAAAGCTGACTTCATGATACCCAGGTACACTGTATGTTCAAAGAGATGCCGCTGCAGTTATGGTGGACACTTTTTAAGATTTTTTCAGTCCCATATAGGGATTAGAAAAGAGACTGAAAAGGAGACTTTGAAGCACTTACAGGAAGTTTTCTTTTTGTCAGGAAGTATTCTTGTTCTCCAGTCACCAGTGTTCAGATCAGCTGACTGGTGCCAACATTACATCGCTGTTAATAAAACCACTGAATTTATTAGGCAGTGTGTTTGTGGGCCTCACTGTCTTGTACCTAAAGATAACCCTGATCCTGCAAAATAATGCAGAGTGGCTGAAGCAGAGACATGGTAAATGAAATGTTGGAGGTGAGGATGAGGCTGTCTCAACACCTCTGTCTCTAATGATAAGGTTAGAGATGTAGAACAAAATGCACAGGGACGGCCAGCAGCACAGCAAATACACACAAAACACACAGCAGTAAAACAAACATGGAGGAGATTGAATACATCATTTTTAAATGTATTTCTTATTGCTACATGAATATTAGATGTGTTTCCATACACAAACAGAGAGAGAGCTCGAAAGTAATCCCCTGTCAAACCTTTAGCTGCAGGAGGGACCTCAGTTAAAACTAACTCAAGTTGTTCTTAAGGTGTTTTCTGTGGCTGATTTGGTTCAGTGGTGAGCATTGTGCACCTCATAGGGCCACCCTACGGTGGGGCATAACACACACCAAACTAAGATATGAACATGGTCAGTACTACCTGCTAATTTGCACATTAACATTTTCATGGAGAACATTAGCAGAGCGTTAGCTTGCTGCTAAAGTTAGTATCTGCCTGCAATGAAAACTATTTGAAGTTTACTCACAGTTAGTTAAAACCAGATGTAAAAATCTGTGCTTGAGTACAATTTTGAGATAATTATACTCCACTTATGTATTTCAATCATGAGTAAATTGATACTTTTTTCCAAAACATCTCTGCTGAAAATGTTCAGATACAAATACTCAGCTGCATTTATCTGACAACTGTAGGTAGAATTAACTTCAAAGATAAATGTTTCACAGACCATATAGCATGTGTGATGCATCGCTACAGACAGAATAAATCAAAAAAAATAAAAAATAACAGATGAAATACTACCATGAAAATACTTTGAAATGAGATGACTATTCTTGGGTACTTTAACTTTTAAAACTTAATTTCAGCTCATGTTTCTGCTACACTCAACTAAACCTCTGAGTGCAGACTTTTACTTAGAGGGAGAATTTTTACTCTGCTGTTTTGCAATTTTCTCTTAATTAATGGCTCTGAAAAGTTTTTCTACCACTGATTAAAAAGTGGCAGCAGGGCTGAGTCATGCTGAGCAGGAGATGAAGCCCTCCACCGAAAGCTCCTGGTACTCTCTTGTGGCCATGTTCTTAAAGTGGATCTACATTTAGCTCCAGGAACTGCTCTGACACCCCCCCAAAACACACACACACGCACACACACACACAAACTGTAAACACATTCTGACAAGAGAAACATGGAGTCCAACCCTGCAAATTGGGTGACCAGTGCATTTTTATTCTGAAATATTAGTTGCAGTATTTCTTACAGTATATGGCCTCATTTTCATCAATAACAGTGTTGTTTGTTGTTGTTTCACTCCCATATTTTTCACAATGCAGGACAACTTTGATGATTTATGAATGAATCATCTTGTGTTTTTATGAGTAGACTTAACTAATTCAGGCCTTGCCTTTGACGGAAGAGCTCTGGGACAGTTACCACATTACATAATCTCTCATTCAAACAGTTACAGAGTGCATATGTGAGGTTCCTGCGCACAACTTCAGAAAAGTGTGCATGCTGTGAAGCAGGAATTTCAGGCACATACATTTCTGATCTCCCCCTTGACAAATCACTTTGATGGTGATTCGCTTGTCTGTTTGCATTCGCAGCAACTGTCCTGAATTTTGTACAAGTCAATTTTCCCGGCTTGCATGCATGTGGCGCTTTAAAATTGTCTCATTTCCTGCCTCAGACTGTCAGGGGGCAAAATCCAAGATGTCATGGTTTAAATAATTATACCTCAGGAAGTGGCATGATGACTTTGTAGTTGTCACTCAGGCTTATACTGATTTATATTTAAATGTTCATTTATGTTGCTCCTCTCCTTTGTATTATGCTCCATTTTTGTCATACGGTTACTATAGAAACAAAGAGAGGGGAAATCCATTTTGCTTTTACTTCTCCCTTGATAAAGTCTGGCGGCAGTTTTGAGTGTGAAGTGAATTCTGTGGCATCGGAGTCAGGTTTAGTTTTCTGGGTTTTGCCTTGTCCACAATCCACAAAATGTACCACTGCAAATATGTGGATCAAGGCTGAAACATCAACAGCTATTCACTGGTACTGAACTCCAATTGCTCTGATATATGTGATAACACATGTCAGAATAAATATATGTTATGTAAATATGTGGGAATTTAGCCTTGAGGCAAAATACTGCACTTGTTATGAAGTATCACCACCGGAGAAAATAACAGTATACAGTAGATTTAATACCTCCTCTGTCAGTTCTTTAATTGTATAACCAAAATGATTAATGTATTTTTTTTTTACTATTTGTCTAATGTTTAAGCACGCGCACGTACACACACACACACACACACACACACACACACACACCATTAGCTTTGTGCTAACCTCATTATCATCCATACTGATCCTTAGTGACATTTAGTTTATATGATGATGGTCAGTCCTGTCATCTTTAAATAAACAAGCTACACCTCTAAAACACCATCTGATGTAAAATGATGCCGCTGCTGTTTGACTTATTTCAAAGTGCATCAGCAGATAAAAAGCTCTTAGTGCGACTAAAGTGGATTGTTGTTCTGACTGACCATATTCTCAAAGAATTATTAAGTTGTTTACATTGTTTAAGAGGTGGTTGTGTGTTACATAAAGGTGTTACATTAACATTTTGACATCAATATTACCACATCAATTTAAGACATTATATAAACACCATAAACACACAGGTCTGTTGCTTGAAGCAAGAGCAAATCTGCTGCACTGTTTTTTTCTCACAAAGGCTACATGCTTTCAGTGATCATCAACAGCAGATGGTGGAGGACTGAATGCACGTTGGCTCGTAGCAAAACTTGAGCTTTGTAGTGGTCTTCAAAACAGACATATGAGCAGTGGAGGATGATGGCACAATGTAAGTCTGGCAGGGAGCAGTGAGGTTGTTGGAAAATATCTGCATGCCTAAATTTTTACAGTGGCACTGACAATGTGGCATTCTTCATTCATTTGTTTACTTCTTCAAATGATACTAAAAATACAAAAAGCATGAGGACAGCTCTCATATTAAATACATGTATTTATTTCATAACTACGTCCTTAATTGAAACATGGTCCCACTCTTGTTAAAAAATGTCCTGTTCAATTTCTTTTTATCTGATCACATACTAGTAACAGAAGTATCAAGAATTCATTTGCATGATAAATTACTGTATCATTATATTTATACATACATTTTCTTGCATGATATAATAAGCTTTTATTTTGTTTTTGACTTCTGTTATAAAGTAAATAATCATAGTCATGGATCTATTGATTATACAGTTGTGTCTCCTATGAGCACATAGTTTCAGACTAACATATTTTTCCAGTTGAAAAATCTCAACCTTTGGCAGAGACCAGGAACTGTATGTTCACTTGTGTAATTATTCCAATCTTCTGGTTGCTTTGCTGAATGATAGGTATGGAGAGGTCAGTTTACAGATTTGGTATCAGACCATTAGCTGTTTTGGCTGAAGCATTTCTCTTTCCTTCTTCCTACTTTGAAATTTGGATCTACTTGCAACACATGACATTGGCAGAGCCAGAGAGAATCCTCGGCCCAACCCTTGAGGTTTAAGCTACAAAAGGGCCTGAGCACGACTTGATGGGTATCTGAACCATATATAATATTGAACTCTAGTGTCCATACAATATTTGATTCCAGCCATCACGATTACAACCGCAGTATAGTGTAATTAATTGTATTCCCAAGTCTCATTTCCTTTTCAGCTGCTACCCTACTTTCAGCAGTTCTTAGGGAGTCAATGAACAACACAATGAACAGAACAGGGTTCCATTTATTTCCCTTGTCACCCGTACCCTCTTGAATGGCACTCACTCTGTCAATTATTACGCCCTCTGTCAGTAATAAGGGAAAGATGATGTTAATAATGTATTCATTCGTGAGGGGAAATTCTAATTTTTCTGGAGGTCAGAGGTCAGCTTCCAGCACGGGATGGCACCCTGGAGCTAGTAGGGATTTAGTGTCTTGCTCAAGGACACTTGTCGATTTAATGAAGAAACTGTGAGTGGGGACTGATAGAATGTTAGAAACAGCCATCAGGAAGGTTTGAAAGTAAAGGGAAAATCATACACATTGAATTATTATTAATTACATATATGGTGTTGATGTCAAATAACTAACATAAATGCTCACTTTCTACAAGCTTCTTCTTTTACATCCACTGTTAGCTCTTCAGTGCTAAATCATGAAACTTCTTTCTCTATATGCCAGTTTTCAACTCATGTCCACATTTGCCCAATGGCTGCCAAATGCTGGTTGTGCATGTTCTCAGATATTAACACTAAGTGTCCACAGGTTGTTATTAAGCCCCTGAAAGCTAGGGGGAGTATATCATCATGTGAAGGTCAAGAGTAGACTCTAAACAAACCTAAGTAAGAGATTCTGGTGCCAGGCATGATCTGCCCCAATTGGATTTATGTTTTAATTCCCAAATCAAAATGTAAATAAGTCAACAATGCTGTTAACATTGTAGCCGCTTTTCTACATACATGTGTTGGTGAAAAAGTATGAAACTTAAACTTACAATGTTTTTTTCCTACCTAATACCTTACCTTAGTATTTTGTGATGTCATATTCTCACTTTACACAAAATTCTGTGGCTAAATCATCACGTTTCACTAATGCTCTTTAACATTTCTATACAGATGATACTCAACAGTATCTCACTAACCCGAACAAACCGTGTTCATACTGAGTCTGGCAAAAACCTTGTCACTATCTTTGATAACAAACTACCCTACAACATCCTTGTAGCTTCTGCTTGATTCTGCAAAATACTGAATGTTATAGAGCTTTCAAATCAGACCCTGCCATCAGCAAGGACTGATCCACACTCTTGCCAATTATGCTTGACTAATGTAATATCCTCTTTTTCTGGCCTCCTTACATCCTTTCTTAAACACTTGAAGCTCATGTGGAAGGCACTAAAACTTATTAAGGTTCCCATCTCTCTCTGCCCTCTCCAACCTCGAGCCTTTTTTTAATTAGAGATAAGTCATATATCCATCCACACCCATTTTTCACTGGTTTTGGATAAAAGCATCTGCTACATGGCTAACCTTCAATCTAAGAAATAATTTCTGCATTTTAAATAAAGTATTTTTTAGTTTTACTTCATAGCAGATCATTTTATTTCCACTTTACTAAAATGCGATCAAATAATAATTCTTATTTTTGAGCAATATTGTGGCATTTTTTCCACCTTAGTGGAAACTAACTTTAAGGGTATGTCTGTCCCTGTGAGAGCAGCCTGTAGTGAAAAACAGACGGGCATGAAGGAGACTGTCTTGGCCTTATGGCTTTCTGTGGCACGTCATTAGTCTGCCTAATTAGATAATAATGACTCTGCTTTCCATTACAGGCTGGTGTACTACACATGGTGCTCAGAGCTTCAGACCACCTTATCCATGCCAAGACAAGTCAACTCAGCTGACAAAGTAGTTCAGAGATTGCTTGCTCTCCTGCATCACTCTCCTTTTATGTCTTTGTGATTACTCACACAACCAGTTCCCTTTTTTGCATTCTCAGCTGCTGCCATGGTCAGGATGAAGCTGAAATGCTATTCTGACAGACAAGCAAATACGCTGCTCATTTGCAGCTATTGCTGGTGTTGTAGTGTATGTGTTCACAGCAAAATGATGTGAGGAATGCTGTACATAAAAGACAGGTATTCTCAAATACTTCAGCCCTCTTGAGGCAATATCTGAATTTTGCAGAACACACACACTATCAAGCACACTCACATCAAGATAAATGAAAAGGAGGGTCAACTATGGTCTCCTGTCAGTGAGCATCACAAGACACACAATCAGGTGTATTTTCAGCAAAGCTCCATTCTTTTGTCCCTTTGGATGCAGTATTGTAATAACGTACAATGACAAATATTCAGAATGTTTTGCAGTAAGATTTGAGCCCACAGAAATGACTAACTCTACTGTGCAAATGATGAAAAGGTGGTTAAAATGAGTTTTGGTGCGTTCAATGCACATAGTATCCTTACTGCTTATTTTAAACATTGAGTTCAGCCAGGGCATTTGAGCATTTTAATAGGTTTCGAGTTTGCAGTTTAAAAAGTCCCATTTAAAAGACAAATCTGGGGCAGCATGAATATGTTGTTATCAACGCAGGGTGAAAAAGCTGTCGTTGGCGAGAATAGATCTTTGAGGCTTTTTTGTCAGTGGCTGAAAAGTCATGAACTCTTAACCCACCTGTTCAAACTTTGATATAAAAGGGAATTCTGGTAAGATGTAGTTTTAACACAATGTCACTGCTAACACCCCCACCATAAGAACACACATGCGCACAATTTCCATACCCCAGCCTCATGAACATAACTGAGAAAAAGTGCATCAAGCTCAAATTAGCATTCAAGCATGACTTCATCAATGGAATTGTCATGTTGACTAAATGTAGTCGATATATGACTGCCCCAAATGTAATGAGTGTGTTCATGTCACATCAATCACCACCGTAAATATTCATTAACAAGACCTAATTACCATTTCAAAGCCAGTGATAATGGATACAGTGATACGGGGACAACAGAGGCCTTCAGTCTAAATGAAAACAATTTAAGGGGTTGATTTCCCACAATGACTGCCAATTCAACTGATGAAATGAATGTTCCGCTTCAGCAGCCGGGGAGATTTAAAAAATGGGACTTCTTGTCCATTTGGAGGAAAAATTCTTTGTCTGTACTCTGTAAATTTAACCTGACCTCCCTGGCAAACAGGGAAAAAAGGAGAGGGTCTCATATCACAATCAAACAATCAATCATCCTGAGAAATAAGAGGGGCAGTGGTCATTATGCACACAAATCAAACATTTCAAAAGCAGTAAATCACAGCAAATCACCCCAGCTGACATAGAGTCATCTCACCCATCGGCAAAATGTTTTGGTCAGTGTTTTTCTATTTAAATGCAAATTAAGTAGCAGGTTTCTCACAGGCACAGAGCCACTGGGCAAGGCGATTAGTTTAATTAAATAATTTATATAAAAGCAGTGGGATTGCTTGTGGTGCCAAGCGGGGTCTTTGTCCAGGGCAAACAGTAACACATGCATATAGTACTGAAACAGAGACAGTGTAACACAGACATAACCTGCTGCTGATTTACTAAGATAGGGTCTGATGGTGCATTTTAAAGACCATGGTTAAAACAAACATGTTTATACAAAATATTGTGTATCCATATTGAAAACCTGACATATAATTAGCTTGAAGCATGTCTTTACAGTAAATTAACATTACGTCAGCAACCTCTACACTCCACTGGAGGCCAATGTGACATAAAGAACACATAGACAGGATACGATAAATACAAGGCAGGTTAGTCATGTTTGAATTTCTTAATGTTCTGATTTAATCTCTACAGCTTCTTTTTAATGACAAAGATCAATAAAATAGTTTAACTAAGTTTGCCTCTTCTTAAATCTTTCACAAGGGATTTGCCTCTATCAACCTGATAAAAACAACCCTGGATGTAACAGGCAATCAGCTGCAACATTACCAATAATGACAGCAGCATATCTAATAAGAAATATGATGAAACCGCTGATTTGAGTGTGTGGAATGAGGTGGTAAATGGTAATATTCAGTGATGGATAAGAGAGAGAGTGGAAACATGAAATGAAAAACAAGAACAATAGAAAAGTCAAAGGAAAACAGCTTAGAAACTGATATTAGCATTTATAAATTTAAAAGATTCAAGGCAGAACACTTTTTGAATCTAAAGATAGAAAAAACCCACAGAATGTCACTGTGTAAATTTGAAGAAAGGAATGGTGATTAATGCTGGATAGTGTCGACTGAATGTGACTAAAACGCTGTGACTAAGATTTAAAACTGCTGAACATGTTGTACCTTATATGTATCATCATCTCAGTTTATGAATAAGAATTTCATACTGTTACATTGTTCTCCCCTGAGCTGCAGTGACGAACATGACTCCAAAACAGGCTACATTTAACCCATCAGTTAAACCAGAACAAGCAGCTATAACTGTAATTCAGTTGCTGCTGCTGACAGAGTTAGATTATCCCTGTATGAATCCATTATAATGACAGACAGAGTGCTACCTGCTTGTCCTGCAAACTTTTTTAATGTAAATAAAATGGAATGCAAAGTAATTCTACTACTTACAGTTACCATGGTCTCCGCAGGTGAAAATGAGCAGGCTTAACCCAGAGACTAGTTTAAGGCACATCTTGTATAGCAACTAGTTGCCAGTGTTAGTTTAGTGTTGCGCTAAAATCTCTTTACGTTTGTCCCAGTGGGTGTGTGAACACTCACAGGGACAGCTTGAGTATTAGCAAGTTTCATGTAAGCAAACAACCTGCAATTTCTCCCAAAATGTAATTCATGACACATTTTATTCTTTTTTATCTGCAATCACAAGAGTGAATGAAATACTAAAGAAAAATCACCTGGTTAAGACAAACTGAATCACTGCTGCATTTCTTTCTGTGTTTTTTGGCCACATCAAACCCCAGTTTGGATAAAGTTAAAATGTTCCAACAACATTTGAATCCATTTTCTCCCATCACTGGTCAGTCCTGTGTCACCTGTTATCCCACAATGCTTTGAGTGGGAATTCACTTATGTCCCACAGACAATTAATAGGGGGCAAACTTTGCCTGGCCTCACATCAGGTTTAGTGGGTCTTCACATTTTTCACTTTTCTAAAACAAGCGAAGGTTTGATTAACACAATGAAACTCAATCAAGTAGCTTTGAGCAACGTAGCAACCTTCAAGGTTTCAGAATAAGCTGTGCAGCAGCTGACTGCAGCTGAAATGTTTCCTAAAACCTCAGGGTAGCGCTGCAAATCTAAACAAGGATTTCTCTTTCTTAAAAACAAGGCTGGACATTTTGCCTCCCACATGTGTGAACAAAAAGATTTCATTTCATGGCTAGGAAGGAAAAACATAAGGAACTGAGTGAAGAAGGGAAGAATGAAGCAGCACAAAGTGTCTCTAGTGTTCCCCATCTGTTTGCTGATGAGATATTAGCATTCATATTTTGTTTCAAGAGGGAGGAGAGCATGGCGACGCCTGCAGAGCATGAAGTTCTCCTGCCTCGCCAGCTTTCCCCCTCTTTTTGAAAACTTTCCTCTCCTGGATCCTCGGGAGATGTAATTACTGTGCAGTCAACTTGTAAGACCCATAGTCCCGGGGAATGCTTCTCCCTTATCGACCATTCCTGCTTGTTATTTTTAACAGCTCGCATCAAAAAATGGCTGTTCTGCTGTGTTCCTCTGCTAAAATGTATACCACGCCATCCAAATCAAGAGAAAGAGGGTACTAATATAATAATAATAAGATACACCCAGACAATCGGCATATTGTGGGGAATTTGGTGATTCAGAGCAAGTCATTTTGTTTGGGCTTGAGCTGTGAAGGTTTACATTATGGCTGAGATTTTAATGTGCTGTATCACACACAGAGGGAAATATTGATCAGCGAGCAATCGTATGCCATACATTGCTGTGTATAACGTTTCAGCTTTCATTTTCCCAGCAATGAGCAGAGAGTTGACACAGTCTCTTTAATGGTGCTGCAGTCAATACAGAACTGACTTCCCCAATAATTTGTGCCTCTCCATGGCTCATTGGTTTCATATTGAGTTTTATAATTCTGCGAGCCATATGGCTACAGTGGAAACTGATTGTTCTGGCCTCTGCAGAGTAACTATATGAGAAAAGGAGCCATTATCACCCGCACTGTTTTTCCTTTCAAATACATTTCATTCTATTCTTTCACCTGTTGTATTAAAAAATTGGTCTATTAGCCCTGAGGAGGACAATGCATATGTAGTCTGTATGCTATGGGCTGTCAGTCATTGTGTTTCATATGCATTTAAAGAGAGCAAATTCCAGGCACAATGTCACTTGCAGCTATGGTGTGTCATTAGTTATTACATGACAGAACACAAAATAAAACACTGCTTATACAAGGAGCATGTGTTTCATTATATCAGATTAGTAAGTAACATGGCGAACTAGCCCATTCTCCAAACCATCGCTGAGGTCTTGTCAGTCATAACTTGCACACAATCATGCAAACAAACATCTCCTCTATCACATCACAAATGTTTCCTCTCCCTTTGGATGCTACAGAATACTTTAGAAATTATTCAGGGTGTTGCATTATGCTGATAAGAATGTGAGTTGTGCCACTTAAAAGCTCCAGCACATGTTTTATTAATAAAGTGTGCAAAATACAGCAGTCCAAAGCTGCGAAAACTGTGCCGAGTGAAAACAGACACTCATTCAGTGTCAATTTATGCAACAAGGAGATATAAGTAACACTTGTTGTGATGAAGGGTGATTTTTTTTTTTTATTTTAGTTGGGCTCAATTGAAATCTAGCACTCAGAAAAGTGGTGTTCAAATTAAAAGACTGTCTTTTAATCCTCAACATCATCAGAATCCACCAGGGTTGATTTCAGTTTGGAAGAAGAGTGTGTGGAGGTAGAAGAGGAGCTTTTGAAGACATGGGCCACAGACACACTCTGCACTGTGCTTTCACTATGTTCCTTGATCTCACAGCTTACATAATATAATTAAGCAGTTTAAGCTGGCTTTATTGACGCAAGCACTGAACGCAGCAGTGTCTTGGGGGGGGGGGGGGGGGGGGGGATCCCATCAGATTCGTGTCCACCCCCCATTTCCCCTCCTCAGCATATGTGGATTGATAACAAGAAAAAAAAGTCTTTCTTGCATCGCCGTGCCAGGGATTGCCAGAAGGAATCGGTTTGTTCCAAAGCTCTGTGCTCTCGTTGGCCTGCCAGCCTCACATCCTACTGGCTGCTGCAGAGAAACTGTGAGGAGGTTGCCTCTCAGATATCATTCACAGGGAAAACAGGACAGCGGTTAAAGCGGAGAGTGAATACACAAGACTGCGGGATCCATTCCATTTGATTATTGCGCCATTTGAATTATTTAACACAAATGCAGAATTGCTGGTGGTAGTGGGTGGAGGCGGAGTATCAGGGATAAGTGAAGGGAGATGAGGAAAAAATATAACTGTGCAAATCAAACCCTGAGTGCTGAATTTTAAAAATGAAATGCATTATTCATGACTAATCACTTCTGGCAGTGATTGCGCGAACACAAATTGCAAGTGGTGGGGAGTTGACAAATGCGCAACAAACACAACACAGTTAAGATGTAAATACTTCTATTAAGCCTCCAACATACAGGAGGTGAAGTTGAAATAATCAGAGGTGCTGTAGCTTGACTTTTTGATTTACAGAGACTCAGTGGGAGGCTGCCACGTCTCTGCAACAGTACAGGCTCCTTATCTCTGTACTGATGAATGAAGAGCATTGACAAACTTTGCAGAAGATACTAATAGTCATCTGTATAGGCATTAAAATTTCTGGTCCAACAAACAAGAGTTTTCCAGGAAAAACAAAAGGCAATAATTAATTAATCCAAGCATGCCATCACAACCCTACTACAAAATATGTTTATGTAATATGGAAATTTGTGTTGGAGGAAACACAAGAGTTGACAGTCTTACATTCACTGGCAAAGGTTTTCTCAGTCCAGGAAGTGGTGCAGGTCAGGGTGGATGTTTGAACTTTCACATCCTCAGCCACCTGCTAAGTTAAGGATAATTAAAGTAATATTAAAGATTCTGGTTTTAACCAAATAATGAAAAAGTAAATATGTCCAGTCTGCCATGCTTCAAGTCAGAGTTGACTATTTCAATAAATAACCAAGATCAGTTTTCTCAGTGTAACCACAAAAATCATGCTAATCAATATTTTATATTAACATTAGATCAAGTGATTATGTGCTACAAGAAATTTGTTTGTTCACCTTACAGCTCACAACTTTACTGTTTTGTTTCAGTCTATCACTCCCATCAGCTTTGTTTCCAGCATCAACAGGCAGCTGTTTTTTCCTTAAAAAGCTCTAATAAATCAACTGTACACTATCTGCCCAACACCTAATGGTAGACAGACACCACTGGAAACTCACTGGTGAGCACAGTGGAGCATTTAGCATTTAAACAGTCAAATATCTCCCACTAATAAATTTATAATCAAGACCTTGAGACTCACAAATTTCCATAACCCTCATAGATTTCCCACTCTGGAACTGAGAGCTGAAAGCTTTGAGATTAGCCCTGAATGTGAAGCACCCTGGGTACTAAAATGAAATCCCAATCCGGGTCTAACCTGGTATGGTTTGGATTGTCAGTGATCAAAGTAATGTATAGTGGGACTGGAGGGGCGGATGAACCCTGAAGGGGGTTAGGCAAACCTATTTTCATCTGGAGGAATTAGCTGCGAAGATGCAGAGCTTGCAAATGTGCAAACGCCCACATCACATGTCAGGGAGAATGAAATGTGCTCTCCTGCAACTGTATTGCAAAGAAAACTCTGGAGAGACTGTCAGATGGCAAACCTACTATATGTTTATGTTCTGAGAAGGCTCCAGCTGTGATGTACAGGTTTGATTAGGAGTTTCATTTGGAGTTTTTCTATAAGGGAAACCACAGGGCTGAGGAGGAGGGGAAAATTACAGGGTTTTCAAACCTTCCTCTCAGAGACTGATAGATCACCCTGTGTGTTTGCCATGTAATCTCTCACTAAAAACCCATTTTACATTCATGAAAAGCTGCTTATCTTCAAATGTCATTTAAGCACAGAGGAGTCAGAATCATTTAGCCAATTCATCAGGGAGGAAATTACACAGTCGTAAAGGAACAATATGTGACCAGGTTGACAAGGACATGGAGGCAACCTGCAACATTTTCTGATAAATCATAACACTGGGTTCTTAATTCAATCTTATCATGTGTTGTACCCTTGTTCCAACGTGTTGCCTCCATATGTGCTTGCGTGAGTCACTCGGTGAAGTATCACCAGGGAAACAGACATTTACATAAGGATATTAAATTACATTAATCATTCACGTAGCAGAAATGTTTGCTTTGATCTATGGCGAGTGGCTTTAAGTTAAAGACGCTGGGGATTGTCTCCATCAGCAAACAACCAAATCACTCCTGCATTTCTTGTAGAGGGCAGGGATGAGGACAGAGGGAAAATAAGGAGGAAGGGGCTGAATATTAATTAATCAGCCCAGGAAGGGCTTCTGTACACTTCAACACTGCGTAGGGGTCAATTTAGGAAAGAAACACCACCCATTCTCATTCATGGAAATGGTCTGGCCCTCCCTAGTCATATGGCTGTAGTCTAAAAATACTCCAGAGGTCATTTGGGTTGGTACGACATGATCAATACTCCTCCTTGCCCCCCACCCCCACCCTAACACCCTCACCCAGCTGCCTTGTGCATGCCGCTGTGCTCAGGAAAATCCTTGGCAGTGCGGGGTCACTGACTGCATGGATTTGGGGCGTGTTTGAGGGTTTGATCTGAAATGGTGTTGACAGGTTAGGATGGCTGATTTGCTGCACAGAAGCCAAAGGGGTTGCTCATGCTGCATGACTCAATATACTGCTCTATAAAATAAGTGACAGGCTGGGTGTTGAAGAAGCGATTAGGCAGAGTATCAGCTGCCCATGCTGTCTGCTCTGATGTGACAGAAGTGAGGATTTGATTTCAGTTGACAGTGTCGGGGGAGTCACTCGGTGAAGTATCGCCTTCAGCAGCTGCTAACCTGCCTACATTTATTCTATTAGAAAGTTTTGGAGTTTTGTTTAAAGTGCTCACTTACAAAGGGCCAGTTCATTTCATGGAATCAATACAGCATCAGATGTTGGACTGTAAAATTACAGCTAAATCACAGGAAAGTGCAGTTTATGAAAGGTTTTCAGTGGGCGTGCTGTGGTCCTGCGGGATTTCATATAGGTGCAGGTGGCAGTGCCGGTAATTGGCCTGTTTGCAATAGATGCCATGCAGAGATAATTGTCCTGGCTTATGTTTCTCAACGTGATGCTGCATGCCGTGCACCACTCTGCACTTACATGCATTTCTGATGCACTGAGCGTCAGAAGAAAGTAATCGTCTGAGTTCAGGGTCACTCAGGAAGCGGCGGGGGAGCCGATGTGGCTAGCAGGACGTCTGTGGTTTACACATACTGCCCAGATGGCTTGGTTAAAAAAAAACAAAAAAACAGCTTATTGCCTGGTCCACATGAGGAAAATGTGGCTGATGTGGTGCAGAAAACATCCTTGGTTCATTTCCAGTTCCATAGAAACAGGAGTATCTGATCAGGGTCATGCATTAGCAACAACAGGTCATGTATGGTGGCTCAGTGGTTAGCTCTGTGGTGTGTGTGTGTGTGTGTAGTTTGCATGTTCCTGTGCTCTCCCAGGATTGTGTACTTAGAAAGTCCCTGTTCTTCACCACATGCAGTCATTTGAGTCAGATTTTCTTTTCCATCAACACACCTGCAGGGGCAATTGACTGTTCCATCAGATATACTGCCATCTAATGGCACCCAATCGACTCAGTAATCAGAGATCCAACTGAGATAAGTAATCCAGTGTAATACACTCCCTTCATATAGTTTGTGCTGTAATATTAAGGTCAGACAAGAAAATGTTAGAACTGTAATAGCTGAAAATGTTGACAATGATATTGATAATATAAACTTTTCCTTTTGTATTAAAGAGGCACTCCAGCAGTTTGGTTCTGCATTTCCATACAGCTAAGGGACTTCTGAGAGATGGATTTAAAAGTTTTTAAGAATTTAGGAAACAGAAGCTAAAATTTTAGTCCCTGCCTTGGATGTTCAGAGTCTTAATTCATCAGTCTTTCAGAAAAAAGTGAAACATGTTCCTGGAGTTTTTATTCAAAGATCACTGAGCCTCAGAACATGAGTATAAAATAGACCTTAGTTTGAAACCTCCCTGATTCTATTTAAATCTTTCAGCGTTCAAAAAAAAGAAAAACAGTTTCCATTAAATGTTTCCATGGTAGTGTGCATATAAGTTACTGAAGTGCTTATCTGTGAAATCCACCTACCTTTCTATTCTAATGTCACCAACCGATGTATAGCTGTAATCTTTGGTGTCTAAAAACATCTACACCTTTATACTCTGGCTGCTCATTCTTACAGCTGTCTGTCATACTGCTGGTGTTTAACCTGCAACAATATATTACATTGACAACAATATTACTTTTTGAAAAAAACAAATCAATCCCCGTCTAGACCAATGGAGTGATGGAGTTAATTTCCATCATTACAAATGTCAATGAGCTCTTTCTTACATCTGAAACAGAAGCCAGAAATGTATTTACCAACCCGGTCTCAGTGCTCCACTTAGCAGCACACTCTGAACTAAAAAGAAGCTGATAAATGTTGTGCATCTGTAGAACATTTCATCCTAGTTCTGTGTACAGGTTCATTTTTACTGAGTTATTGTTTCATTACAATCGTAGTTTCTCATCATAGTTAGAGTTCTTACCCTTGAATGGTCAAGGGTAAGCAAAAACATCATAATTTATGACCAGAGCACTTACGTTACACTCTGATTTCTTTTGTGAGTCAACCAAGAGGCCCATTGGGTCCCCGCTCTACAACACTGTGAGTACAAGTGATCCCATTTAGGCCATTTCCCTGGAGAGGCCACACAAACTCTAATGCTCCACTGAGCATCTGCTGTAAGTGAAATGTTTGCCCTGTGACAGACAATCCTCTGCAGAGCCTCAAATCCACAGCAGCGCCTTATGCTGGCTGCTTTTCTGCCAAGTCCCTTCAAAACCCACTGCTCTTTTACTCATTTACTCTTGGAGCAGTTTGACAAGTCAAATTACTCTTTCCCATATTGCTCTTAATTTCATTTCATGTATGGCTGTACGATTCAAACGATTTCTCAAGCACAGGCATGTTCAGAGGGACAGGTATTATAAGAAGTCCCAGCTCAGAGTACATATTTGATCTGGTTCAGGCAGTCCTTCTGGTTGCGAGGTGCTGCACACAATTAGCTGACATGATTGGCTTGTCAGCACCTGACATTCCAGGAGGATAATAGCTGTCAGTTAGCGTAACTGCCCATCGTGGTGATCATAAAAGGAGGAAGGTTGCGAGAGGTCCCAGCGTGAGATAAATATTTGATGGAGATTTTAATAAAAGGCTTAACAAACTGAATTATTGAGGGGACAAGTCTCAAGTGAACTGCACCCAGAGCTAAACGGGTGTATGCTTAATTATTTAGCCGCCCGCATTTAGCTCCAAAAAAAAAGAAAAAAAAAGAACCTCATCAAGCTAACAAGTTGAATGACCTCCTGACTTATTCCCTGAGCCCCTCACTGAGTATTGAAATATGTCTGTTCACTGTCAGATATTGATTCAGGAGAACACTGTGACAGATTGATCCATGAGGTACGTTTTCTTTTTCTTTTTTATAGGAGCTAGGTCAAAAGGTGAAATCTGTCATGTTGTTTTCCACAAGGATCACATGAGCAGATATCATGGTCACAGTAACAGCCAGGGGGACAAGAACCATGGAAGTTCGTTATGAGACACTTGCCTTCACAAGAGGCTTAGATCCTTGACCTTTGACCTTCCATATTATCACCTTTATTGACTCCTGCCAGAGACCAGTCAGAGTTGTAATAACAGGCACAAAGTCTACAAGGTAGAAAAACCGCAAAATACAGTGGATCTCAAAGATGATAAGTCATTTTTCAAGTATCTATCCTGTAGAGTTTATTTGCACAGATGAGTTGTTATAATGTTTATTTCTTTAAAAAAAAAACAAAAAAAAAAACAATTAAAAGTATGTAATTGCACCTTTTAATAGCATTTAAAGCTGCCACTGGTGCAGTTAAAGGGGACCTATGTTCATTTCTAGCTCTATGTTTTTATTCTGGGATTCCACTAGAGGATCTTTGCATGATTCACATTTCAGAAAAGTATAACAGACCCCCTTTAAACATTCCCACAAATAGTAACCTAACAGAGGGGTGAAATGAAAAACTGAGAATAAATGATTCGAGGATGCCTAATGCCTGGCTCAATGTCAAGAGAGTAATAGGGTTACACATTGCAGTAGACTGAATAAATGGTGTCCAGATGCCAAAAGGCTAAGAATTAATAATAATAATGATGTATATTAAAGTTCTTTTCTCACCAGTGGAAGAAGTAAAAAGTCCTTTAATCTTTCAATAGATTAAAAAATGATGCATCTGTGCACTGCACTCATATTTTGTTGACAGATTCATTTTAGAGGAGGTCTTAACAATTTGAATCTTGTTTTGAAATGTTTAGAGGAATATTTCTCATTTACTTTGTTGGCATATGGGCTCTATAATCATGTGGTATTGTTGTGTATTTAGATTGTTTAGCCAATCATGGAAGTCTTTGTTTCACCACACAACCCTCCAGCTGTCAGTAGGGTATTCACACAAATAATGTAATGTAATAATGCTTTGCTATTTTCTTTGTTTTTATAGCTTAAGACCAAGGAGTATTTGGCGTTAGCATGAAAAATGGTAGCAGTTGCTCACTTGAAGCACTGTCCTCCATCACTGAGCTGAAAATATGTCTGACTGAGGGGTCTTGGAAGTCCAGTTAGGGTGGAGTTTTTCCTCCAAACACTCACAGCAAGAGACTGAAAGTGAAAACACATCTTAATAAAAGCCTTAACAAGAGAGCCAGAAGGCTCAGCAGCTCTCCATGTAATGATGGAGTCACTGGTATTGATCAGCAGTCCTATCAACTCCCCACAGATAAGAGTCATTTTGTGTGTTGAGCCAGTAAGACTCTTCCCTCCTGTACCTTTACTCCAGTCCAGCTGCTGAGTGCCCTCTCTGGTTAAACTGGACGTCTTGAAGCTGCACCAATTAATATTTTATATAGACAATGGGTCAAATGAGTGTGTGTAATTTTAAAAGATGTCAATTACAGTGAAAAACCAGCAGAGAATTGTCATCAACTCTGCAGTCCTGCTGTGCTCTTCACTTTGGTGTCTTTCAGCTCATTGCTTTGGAAAACAACTAGCTGCTGGAGCATTTAGAAGCTAGAGCACCAGATAGTCTTAGATTTTACTCAGGAGGTGGTGTAGACCAAATGTGAATGTTAGATTTACACTTGTCAGGTAACCAGAGATAACTCTAAGTGAATTCTGATGTTGGTTTGTGAAGCAGGATGGGCATGATTGGGCAACTGGTTGCTAACACTTCAGCCACATCAACTTTATCAAGCAGCTATATATCAAACAAGTGTGGCTTTTACCTTGCGCTGAAGTTCTGCTCCCAAATGCTTAATAAGTCTGACTTTGATTCATCTTGCCTGTTTGTTAGTATTGTCTCTAATTTACACTTTTAGCAGGGGAATCCCATGTGCCCATCTACCAAAGTGATTAGAATTCAGAAACACACTTTCCATTAAAAGGCCCTCTAGATGATGTCAACATAATCGATAATGCCATTACCTTTCAATTAGCCGCAATCACGCTGAATTTATTAGATTAACACCACAGTAATATTCCTCAATAAAATCAAGCAATCCTTTTTGAAAGTTAATGGATGTAAGTGCCTCCTGCAATCTCCACTTCAATCTGCTCTTAACCAGCCCTTTGATATCTTTAATGACATCTCAGTGCATCTGTGCTAAAGTATGTCTTCCTGTTACAACTCCTACAGCTTTGCAGTTTTCCTCTTCGTCTGCCATGGTGATGAATCTGTGAACTAACATGCCCTGACCGAACATCATTTTAAACCAGAGAGGGGTTGGTAATTGGAAACCTTCCAAGTATTTCAGAAACGCATGCTTGATTGTGCCATTAAATATCCTGCAGACAGCCCTATCATAAAGCCAGAGATTTTATATCACCTTTAAACTTCTGCATCGGGACACTTCCTCACTCATGCTTTACTACTTTCACTGCTTTTAATGTATATCGGACCCTGGCTGCAATCAAAAAGAAAAGTTCAGAAAAGTTTTCAGAAAGCTGTTCTTAAAGGAGTGTATGTCAGAGGGAAAACACAATCCACTTTGATCACAACAGCTGTGCTGTAGTACTTCTGTTCCTTGTTATGTCATGGGAGTAGCCGAATACTTTCTATGAGAGCTTCTAACCAGGACGGGGTGTTCTCTTTGTTTATCCACCATGGTTTCCCGCTGGCGTGAAAGGGCTGTCGGTTAATATTTAATTTCATCCTTTGAAACACATCAGTAAAGTGGGTTTCCTAATTAACCCCATTGCCTATGCAGATTGAGGCAGGAGACAGCCTGAAACAACACAAGCCTCCAAAGTTGTCTGTTTTACTAAGACCTAGTTCCATCACCTAAAACCTCGCCATCGCCTCTCACTGGAGAAGGCATAAACATCCTCCAGACAAAAAAAAAAAATCCAAACATTGACATTAGTTTGTTCCATTGGTCAAAAACAGATCCTCTTTCACATTTGACAGCAAAAATAACAGGTCTGACTGTGGTCACATATCTGCTGTGCCAATGGAAAACAAAGCCCACATCAGCCCATAGACCTTGTGTAGGAGACACTGCCATCTATTATCTTGTTATCTCCTGTTTGGGAATTGAATCGAGTGAGAGGAGTTATACAGTAATCATGCTGCCAGATTCTATTAATTTTGTGTTTCAGTGAGCGTGATGGAAACAGCCTGTTGTCCTCGCTGCCACAGCGCTTAAACCTGTCTACAAAATGTTGAAGGTAACATGTAGAAAGGTGACATTTTATCCTTGGTGTCAACCTGCGGCAGCTGATAAGAATCATTCATCGAGAGGCTCCTTAAGCTGTGATACTGGACAAAACACAGACAGACACAGACATGGAGGATATCTGTCACACAGTTATTGTTGCTTTTTAAGATTGAATTTGAAAATACATTACAATGCTGATAACATAACAAGGTTGATGATAGAGGTCTTTATTCTTTTACTGCTCTCCACAGTGACCTCCTCTTCCTTATATCTCAGATACTGTGCAGCTTTAGAAAATCTTATTATTCATTCCTCTCTTCCTGTTGTATTGACCCAACCTAAATCCACAGGCTTGGCCACTTTTATCTTCTTCAAACTTGTACCAAACTTTACTTTTTTGCTGTAAACATTCTCCATCTATTTCAAATTCATCCATGGAATCTTATTTATACCACATGGCAGATTTTTAACTGAATTATCAGACACCAGTCATTGCACACAGAACACCCTTGGTTTGGTTGGGACATCTCCATATGTTTTGGGAGTGTTTGGTGGTTTTTCACCTCTATATGCCCCTCTTTTCTTGTACCCACCAACTCCAGAAAATATCAACTCTGATGTTTATCTTAACCACTTATTAAAACCACTACTTGCTTGTGTTCATTCCACTTATTATCAAAAAGAATGAAGAAAAATCTCTAAGAGAACTAGGAAGTAATTATATATGACTTCTTAGCTCTGTGATATTTGTGAGGTCAAGATGGCTGATTTAATAGCATGGTTTGATGGTTTGGTGGCCACTAAAACAAACTTCAGTTCACAGATTAGTGTCCTTCTGTCAGTGAACTGGATTGCATTCATCAGTACAACCAAAACCAATATTTATGCATTTTTCTTGAAATGTTAGTCTGAGGCATGGATAAAAAGAATTCCCAGCAGTACTTGCCAATGTAACCTTGAGAGAGAGGACTGTGCTTGTTTGCGAGGTCAATTTGTGTACATATTGTACCCCTGCTGCTGCACTGAAAATCACATGCTGAACATTCAAAGCCTCTGAAGGTTACTTTTTCATTACAACAGGAAGCAGGACCTTAAACAAATGGAAGGACAAACAGTCTTACTGTTTACTCGGTACAGTAGTTCACATCCTTTTCACTGCTGAGTCATGGCCAGAGAGAGGCCTTCTGCTACTTTAATGCAGCCTCATCTTGATTCATTTTTGTTCTTAAGTAGAGGATTATCAGCACTTAAACAACTGCAAAGGTCAATTTAGGGAAATTTAATCTGAATCTGATTATTACTGATGTGCCTGTTTTTTGCTCCTGTTTCTAAATGTACTGCAAAGTCTTTACATCTAACATACTGTAACTTTCTTTGAGAGCTTAGATACTATATTTTCTTTAAATGCTATTGTAAACATCATTACACTTAATTCCAGTAACTGTGGACAGGAATCAAACTAAATTCAGAATAACTATGTCTGTCACCAGTTGATTTTTATTTATTTATTTTCATTAGTAGAGTTTTATTTTAGTCCTGCTCTAAAAGGAAGTTTTTTTCAGTGAGAAGAATCCATCTACAAACACCTCTAAAGATGACTAATAAAATGTTATATCTTCTTTGTTCAATCCTCACAGAAGGGTAAAAATGTAAATTCATATTTTTACACAGGTGCATGTAATTTTTTGGCCAGGTGCAGTGACATCCTGCTCCAAGTGTAAGAAATTGTTCCAACATTTCTGTTACTTTTGGACAGAGCCAAGCTGTTTCCTTTATGTTGAGCTGCATTAACCAGCTGTTGGCTTCATATTTAACACATAAACTCTGGCGTGGTATGGATATTCTCATCTAAGTCTGAGCAAGATTTGTCCTCAAGTTCATTTGATGATCTATTTATATTCATCTCACACACTGCAGTGGTAATTGATTAGGAAAGTTGACTGTACAGATTAGAAGAGAAAAATGGAAATCCAACAAATGGTAGAATGTCAGTGGATTTAAATTGGTTAGAAATGAATACTATATATATATGTATACTTCCACCAACCAGTCCACCTGCAGTTATGGTCAAAAAAGTGTTTTGCAGTTACAGTTACCTTTTCCCTAAAACGCACCAAAATCTAATCAGTTTATCTTTGAGTCCAGTTGAACGTTTGATCCAAATATTTACAAAGTTATCTATCTAAAGACATACAGTGTTAAAGGAGACAGACTCACCAACAGCTTATGACACAGAAAGAATATCCAACAAAGTGAATACACAAACTACATTTCTGGGAATAAGTTGAGTCTGACTCAATATACTAATAATGAATGAAATCATTCTAGGCTTAAAACTAAACAGCATATTTGTACTGAAGATATGAGGGAACCGGCTCTGTCACTGATACACTGGCCTCGTTCATCTCAACAAAGCTGCAGGTTCCTCAGTTCTCATCAGTGGAGGCTGATAATCTTTGAAATGATCATCAAAGATCATCATAAAATGAAGAAAAAAAGAAAAGGGAAGCCCTGGGCGGCGCTGAGGAGGATTGAGTGACACCTGCCACTGAGTGACACCTGCCACAGATCTGGATCAAAACTAGAGAGGGGGATTCCCACTGAGACACAACACACACCAAGCGCTGCATGAACACACTACATATGGTGAGTTAATATTCACTCAGCAGATATGTTTGAGGTTTTCAGTCTGTGTATTCAACAGTATGCAAAATAGCTGTGTGTGTGTGTGTGTGTGTGTGTGTGAGTGATGTTGGCAGGTTATTGTTTCCATGTGGATATAAATAAAAGATTCAGATGTTGACTCTGCTCAGCCTGTATTTCTGGGCCTCACTTCATCTGATTTTATCTGCTTTGTTTCAGACAAATGGAGGGAGCGGATGGAAAAAGTAATCATCAATCTCAGCTTCGCTCAACCTCATACTGTTTTTTTCAATAATACACCTCATACTTCAATTTCAATCTCGGACAAATTGTGGAGATTGTTTCTGTATTTGCTGCATCTGAGATGGAACAGAATGCTTTTAAAAGGAGTCAATTAGCAGGTTTCTGCGTCTCTACCAAACCCAGGTTATAATTTACATCATTAGATAAATATGTGAATCTGAATGTTGTGTTTTCCACCAGTCAAACACAGGGACTTGTAAATTGTTTGGTGAGATTTTACATCTCAAAGTCTGTTTACAGGTTTTGGGGGGCTCCACTGCGCATGTGGGAAGAGTTGGATCAGTCATCTGTGGCTCCAGAGGGAGTTGTGTGAAATCTGATAAACTGCCTCAAGTCAAGTGACATCATTGTTTGTGCTCACATTTCATTGTGTTTAACGCAGGTGCCTCTCACCACCTCTAAAGTTCACTAATTAACACTTCTATCTTGTCTCTTTTAACCACACAAAAAACAAACTTTAAAATGACACATTGTGATTTTGTGAGTATCTTTTTCCCCGTTCTATTTCTTTGCCAAGAGCAGTAACTTTTGTCATCACTGAGAGGTTGCTAGGCAACCTGTGGATAAAACACTGCGCTAAATAAAAGGTCAATATAAATCTCTTTGTAAGGGTTATTTCTAGCCAGTACTACTGACATGTGCTGATCAGAAACATCGTTTTTTGTCAGAGTTGTACTTCCAAGGTCAATGCTGAGTGTGTTTTGTTGATGACTCGGTGGGTCTGACATGACTTCTACTCCAGCTCTGTCAGGAGTTACACTGTTTTGGAAGCTAAACAAATTGAGCAACATTCATTAAGCAGAAATATGAACAGGAAAACAGATGGAGGGAGGATTAATGCCTGGACATTTTACAGTTTAGTCTGAATTTTGAAGTTGGAGTCAGCTGTAACCTTGTGGTGTTTTCACCCGCTGACGTCGGCTCGATTTGTTAGAGAAACACACTTAACTGAAACTCATAAGGTGGAGATTTATTTTTCGCTGCATTGATTGTACTTCACATTTGTGTAGGTATTTTATTTCATAAAGCATCCCAAATGCCTTTCCCATCATTAAAATGTTTCCGACTCTTATTAGGAAAGAGAACGAAAATCAATACAGTGAGCGTTGTGAGAGGTTTTGGAGCAGTCCTGCTGTTTTTCTCCACTTGGCTGTGTGTGGTTGGAAAAATCACACAAGTCTCATTAACCCAGAGTTATTCCATACAGCCGGCGATATATACAGTGATTACTGCATTCTTTATCTTGTATATGTGCTGAGGCTTTTAGATGTAATGTGGCCTCATTAATCCCTGTTGTTCTAGCTTCATTTTCCTGCCACTAACATGTTGTATTGATGATATAATTAAGTGAATATATGGTATATTCAACAAAAATACGTACCATCAACCATGGTGGTGATAATTCCGGAGATTCAGGGGATTCTTTAGCTGGAGAGCCGGCCCCAGTGTGTCATTACACTGCTACTTATCTCACCATTCTCCTTCATACAGCGCGTGACTAATTTCTGCCTGAGCTGACTGGGAATGTCATAGTCAAAGTCAAACCTCCGGCTTTGGACAATTCGCAGCTCACTGCAGAGACCACAGGAATCCAATCCAAATCCAATTTGCCCTGTGATTGATTACTGTGCTCACTACTTAATTAGGTGGGCAGCTAGGTTAATAACTGATGTAGATACATAGGAGCCATTTCCCTCATCTTCCATGTAAACATACTATTGACCTTTCTAGACGTGTATGGCCATGCAGCATCACTTATCTGTCTCTGGCTGGTAAAAAACACATCTCTGCCTAATGCTGCTAATATGCAGATAATCTGCTAATTCATCTTCCAAGCCGGGGATCCTTTTGTCAATGAATTTAAAGATTTCACTCCTCTGTGCACTGTAATTGCTCTTCTGATTTGTGAAGTGACCTTTGTAAGGAAGCCCTCTTGACTGCGTGGCAATAATCAAGCACAGGGTTTAAAGAAGACAGAGGAGACCATTTACTCATATCTAGAAACAATCCTCGGCTCTTATCGGACAAATGACAGCCTTCTGGATGATAACACAAGGTGAGCTAGATAAATACACACAGCTAATTCAGGTTCAGTGGGAGCATCTGCCGGGACGTGATGTGGCTTCAGACAAACAGTCAAGCTGCCATCTTGACCTGTGACTGTCATGAATAAATGTTCTGGGACTAAAATGGGCAAGACACAAGATATTTGTCCTTCACAGCAAACATTCTGCAGCTGAACTGAGCTTTATGAAGAGTGGCAAAATCTTAAAACGCCAGCATCACATCTTTTGTTTACAAGGGAAAACAGTGACATAAGCCCAGTCATTGGCTGTAAAGAAGTTTTAATCTAGACGATCAAACAGCACAGGTGTTGTACTTCAACCAAAGAGCAAGAACTAGTCAGTGAAGCTGTTAATGGTCAGGTATTTAAATAAAGGCACCACTTTTCACACAGAAAGTGTTAAAATAAAAATAAAAACTTGCTCTGTGTGTGTGTGCGTGTGAGTGTATCTTTGCCTGCTGCACACTGTGTGTACAGACTTATGACTCAGCTAAGCAGAGTGATGAAGAAATGGGGCATAGAGAAGAAGAAACCCACAGAGGGCCTTTAAACAAGGCTTTATTTGGATCCTTAATCTTTTCAGTACATCACAACTCTTAACAATGTTTCAGCAGAGCTCCATCTTTTTTGGAGATGTGTGTGTGTGTGTGTGTGTGTGTTCAACTTCTCTGTGTATAAGTTTACATATTGTAACTCAGTACATGCATTCATATCAGAACAGGAAAAACCTGCTCATGTATCATTATGGGTCACTACATGTCTTGATGTAGTGACATTTCACTGCTATCATCACTATCATGTCTGCAGGTTTGCGAATTCATCTTGGAGACACATTTACATTTTGATGGTGACTCAGATGTAAGACAGGGAATGATGCATAGATGACTGCCTGTGCATATTTCTGCTTTTAGGCATACAAGCATTTATGCATGTAGCCGTGGCTGCAATGTTCAGTTAGAATGAAACATGCAGACTTAGTGTTGCAGGGCAACAGCTGCAAATTGCTTGTTTAAGTTACAGTACAGCATCCACTTTGTTCTGCAAGACAGCTGGTGATGCCATTCTCATTGGACAGTCATTTTGAAGGGAAACTCGACTGGTAGTACATGTAAGGATCCATTTACATGTCATAGACTGTACCACTCAGGTCATGTTAGTCAAGTCTGAGCAAGTAATGTACGTGCATGCGGAAAAAAAATCCATAAGAGGTAGGAGGGGTCTGTGGAAAGGATCTATCAGATAGCATCATGGGAATTATAGAATCCAGTGCTGTTGGTGCTTTAACCAAACAAGGGACTAAAATTCGGGATGTTTTGGCTTCTTCCCCATTAGTTTGTGTGCGGGAGGAATATTCAGAAATACCCCTACGAGCCAGTCTGGGAACAATCGTGCTGTAGTCAGAGTCACTGAAGTCACATTTTCTCTGCAGTCTTTTCTCCTGACTTGTATCTGCAGGATTTCATACACTGCAGTGCTGTCACATGATTAACTGATTGGATACTTGCATGAATAAGCAAGTGTTCCTAACAAAGTGCTGAGTGAGTGCATGGATTGGCGTGTGTATGGACATCTTCTGTAAAGAAAATCTGTGAAGATGAGAAACAAAAGATGAAGTTGCTGAGAGAGTCATGCTGGTGCTGCTGTGCAGGCCATAAAAGAAACATCTGGATTTTCTCTTGTCTCCAAAACACCCACATCAACATCTGACCTGTGTTTTGCAGGGGTAAGTTTGGAGTGCTGAGTGTTCTTTTTGAGTGACAAAACCATTTCATGCAGACCGGAGAGCATTCATTTATGCAGACTCTTGACTGATGTCAGCTGGACTGACAGGGGATGAATGCAAAGAAAAGCTGGGGGCATCACACCCAGCAGCACCGAGGTGCCAGCACATCAAAGAGAAAGGCGAGGCTTTTTGATACAGAGGGGAGGATAGCAGGACGGGCTTCAACCCTGACAGTTCACCACAGTGTGCTTTTGTAGATTACTGTTTGGCCTTTCCCAGACGAACGCCGCACAGAAGGTAAGCAACAGACGAGCTGACAGAACACACATCAGGGTATCTCTCCATGTTAGCTGAAGTCAAAACAAAATTTGTGTCAGATGTTTGTAGGGCCTGTAACTCAGGGTCAATGCATCGCACAAAGACAAACTTAACATACAGAACATAAAGCTTCTCATGGGTTGTTTCTGCTGCAATACTGTCTGCACGACAAAGAGGAGAAATCAATGTTTACGGTCCTCGCAGAGCTCGACTTATTACATTTAACACAGGGTTTTTCTCTGCTGATATTATACAGACTGTGGGTAAAATAACACCAAACATTTGCTATTCGGGGCATAATTACCAATAAACCAATCACTGAGCTCATTTTCCTTCTTCCTTCTTGTCTTGTGACTGGCTGTGAAAACACTGTGAATGCTTTCTGGCACTCAAAACATTCATCAGCTTGTATTTTAGCAGCTCGGTGACACTGGCATTTACGATGATGTCCTGCAGCTGGTTCATGAAATATTTTTCTGCCAATTATGCAGTTTGAAATTTTCACCTTTACCCTCCTTTAATTACGTTTCTTAACACAGACACATCTCCTGGATAATCTACTTTCCTCTCGGGTTAAGTTACTGCCAGCAGATCTACATATTTAAACTTGCTTTTTGAGAAATCATGTTCTGTTTTTTTCCATCAGTTAGAATAAAGAAGAACCACTATCTACTGGACTACACTAGTGGCTCAGAGTTTTTGCATTTTGAAAAAAAATCAGACTGTTACCAAGTCCCTTTGTCGAAGTGTTGCATTACATTGTTAATATATTTTCTTGCAGAATCCATTCACCTTCACATTAAAATGTCCTTGTGGAAGAATAATGATTATTTTATTGTTGCACTTCCATGTTTTACTTCCTCTATTTAACTTGTTAACTCTATTTACAATCAGAGTTTTTGTTGTATATGTGATGTTAATATATAAAAACTATAAAGTAAATCCAGTACTGGACTTTAGGTAAAGCAGAGACATTGTGGTTTGATCAAATTCTTTCACTATGGCTAATGGCTAAGCCACAACAACACTTTGTAGCAGCTAATCATTAACGTGCAGCATGCAACACTTTAATCCTGTGTTCTGCCATTCATACAAACACAACACAACAAAGCAGAAACACAGAGAGAGCTCCCTGTGGATCAGCCTCAGCAGAACGGCCACTGGGCTCAGGAGGGACATCGTGCGTGGCTCCATCTGCTCTGACTGCACGGAGGGACGTTAGACAACCAGGAGGAGAATCAACTCATGCACTTTACCTTAGTTTGTGAGACTTAGTTAGCTGCACTAATCTACTGATCATGGAAAAAGAAAAAACAAACATAAATGTGTAATAACCTGTCACTGGCTCAGACAAACCTACAGAGAGGTCAGTTCTCCTCAGCTCTAAGGAACATTTTAGCTTCTTTCAGCTCCTTGTTTTGGTTTAGGAGCCAACAACTTCACTGTTTTTGTCCACCCATTCTGTTTTTTTGTAGCTGCCATGACAGCTATTTTTGGCAACAAAAAAAAAAACAGAGACAAAATGAGCAACTACTCAGGACCATAGTGGAAATTTTAATGGCTGAGAGCCAAACATATAAAAGGTATTAAAATAATTCAACTAATGTAGATTAGTTAAAGATACTAAAGATGTTCAGCCACACACATGCAAGTTTTGCTCCAGTTTAGCTACTGTATATGAAACAACAGCAGACTCCATATGAGGGTGAGAACAAATTGAAAGGCAATCTCAGAGACTACACAGACAGATGTTTGTATTTACACTCCCTATTTTCTAGTGTTCGTGAACAAACGCAGTCTGAACAACCTGAGCACAACCAGACACTTTAGAGGCTGAGAATCAGTGACCTCATGTCATCACTCCAAAGGTCAAAAACTAAACAGTTTCAACAGGACAGAAACCAAGCAGAGAGAGAGAGAGAGAGAGAGAGAGAGAGAGAGAGAGAGACATCTGAGGAGAGCAAACTAAGGTTTGCACTAAACATGCAGCCTGTCAATTAACTATAACTGGACATGTTTCTACTGAGGAACCCCTGACCTCCCCTGCTCGCTCTAGCCCACCACCACCCAACACGACATCCATCTCTACTTATCTCAGGGATCCCAGGGCACCAGCTTTCAATCTACAAATAAGCTCTGCTTAATTACAGCCAACCACTGGCTGCGCCAAAGCTATGAATTATATTCCATAATGCGTCCACTATCGATTTGTTATATCTCATGTGATGGCTATCAACCGTTTAAATACAAGCAGCAAGCTCAGAAGCTGAGGGCAGCCAAGTCGGCTGGTGGAAGATGGATGACTTCACATGGCCAGAATCAATACGCGTCCCACACAAGCTGGGAATCAACTTAAAGACACTCAAACCAAGAAAGCGGTCTGGATCAGTCAGGTGGTTTGTGCTAAGGTCACTGTCCTGCCCTACTTTATTTATTCATTTTTATTTATTTTATTATTTATTGCAATACAAAGGCATATAAGGGATATGGTTTGTCTCATGCTGTGAGTTTAAACTAAATAAATATGTAGTAATGATAGCACTTTTGCCACTACCAATACTCTTACTATTACTGTGACTGGTACTACTACAACAACAATAATAATAATAATATACTCTTAATGGATAAGCAGTATAGATAATAAATGAATGAATGAATAATGATAATAATTGTTGTTGTTGTTGTTGTTGTTGTTGTTGTTATGAAAATAATTAGCACTATCTGAAGTTAAACAGAGATACACAGATAGAACTGATGGTTCAACGAGTCATGTAATATAAAATGTCCAAAGTCCAAGTAGTTAGGCTGTACATTCTGTCCGACCTCTGAATGATCACACATTAACACAGAAACATGTTTTGTCTCTGACATAGAGATAGAAGACTCTGTCAGTGCCCAGGGGGACTGTGTATGGCACAGATCAGAGGCTGAAATACATGTTCCCTGCATGAAAAGTGAGAAATATGGCAACAAGACACTGAGACGGAGTGACATTTTCTCTGATTTTTCCTGGTTCCCATCTTTAATGTCTTAACAACAGCACCAGAGCTGGTGTTTCCACTGTTTCCTGAAGGATGATGGGGCAGAGGATCATTACCATGGAAACAGCCTGGCAGTGATGTTAGCAGAGCCCAAGATAAGCCAACTGCTTCCACATCTCAGCTCCCAGCCTCTGTCCCAGCATACTATCTGTGTTTTTGAACTCAAAGTCTTCAGCCACCACCCCAGCCTCCCCTGTACACAATACCCTTCAGTAGGAACACCTAATTTGTTGTACCTTCACACAGAACATTATCTATGTGAACAACACTTGAGCAATCACTCAGTAATTTTGTTCAGGCTATCCAAAGAGATTAAGGAAATCACATCTTGGAGGAAACACTAACAGTGCGAGGCTCCACATACTGCTGCAGTGTGTGTTACTTCTCGCTGCACTATTAATTTAATTTACAAATAATTCCCAAAAGTTGGTATAGATTTCGCCTCCAATTGGTCACACCAAGAGGAGGCTGGCAATCACTGCAATTAACGCTTCTTCTAATTGAGGCTTTGCTTATAGTGCCTAATGGACCGCACAATACTGACAAATTAACTATGCTCAGATAATAAATCTGATTTGACAAAGCACAAAGTCATTAACTCATGACCCAATGACAGTATCCAGCAGAGTATGAGAGATGCAGTGATTGGCTGCAGCTGAGACAGGCTCTTGTTGGCATCTTCTTTGAAAACAATTAACAACTTTTCATTTAAAAGTTTGTGTTGCTCTGATAAGTTTTCAGAGACTGTCAGCAGAGCTTTTTACACTGCAGTTGTAAAACAACAGTTCAGTTTAACATGAAGGACTGTATTTTTATATTTTGTCCTTGATGCTGTAGAACTAGCTACACCAGTGGACAAAGTATATGGACAGATGTCCACGTTTTGTGTACTGTTGCCCTGGAGCTGCTGGACAAGGCCTTTGTTCTTTTTGCTTTGTGGCAGTCAGGGTGTGTCTTTCTTCAAAACAACAAAGTTCAGAAAGAAAGGTTCCAGGTTTGGTGGAAGAGGTCAAAGCCCTGACCTCAACCTCATCAATCACCCTGATGAAATGGATCATCAACTGTGATCGACGCCTTCTCACGAAAAATCAGTGGCCAAACTCACTAACATTAATGTTGGTGAATGGGGAGCAACAGGTTACAACAATCCTGTTGATATGAATGTTAGTGTGTCCATTTAAGTTTTGGCCTTGTACTGTATTTATATCACAGCTAAAATAGGTTTGATAGCAGATTTTTCTTATGGAATGAACCTGTTAAATGTAAACAGTTAATATCAGGTTTCGTGTCAGGCTGGGAGAATAAAACAGGCAGGCTTTCTTTTCTAGACTCTCCATTTTGTGCCAGTGTTGAACAGTGGTATAGCTCTGTGGCATTGTTCCTCTCTCTGTCTCTCTCTCTCCGCTTGTCTCAGACCGCTGTTTGCTGCTGTCGCTTCTCTCCACCCACGTGTTTACAGCGCACACAAGCTCTTTTTGTTGGAGGCTGTTAAAAGCCATTCTGGGAAATACACAGGAAATTGCCAACGGTAGCAAAAGTTGACAATGCAGGCTGAGA
This sequence comes from Lates japonicus, assembly GCA_033238685.1. Classification (NCBI taxonomy): domain Eukaryota; kingdom Metazoa; phylum Chordata; class Actinopteri; family Centropomidae; genus Lates; species Lates japonicus. The sequence continues at coordinate 7,501,520 of BRZM01000001.1, forward strand.
GGAAATGTATACTAAAATGTAAATTACAACGCTGTAGCTACTGGAACAATAAGTGGAAATCAGACAGTTCTGACAGAACAGTGTCAAAAGATCATGTTTATACCAAACAAGGAGAGATCACCCAAGTAGAAAGGTCTCCAGACCTAGCGGGCAACAGAAGTTCCAGTTTCATTTAGTTAATTGAATCATTGCAAATTTGTTAGGAATTTAAACCACTACAATACAACATCAGTAATTTATACAGGTGCTATGTACAGGACTGTCTTTGTTCAACACTCTGAACTGTGGAGGTAACAGCGTAAACACACACTGCACAGATGGCAACAATAGTGTGTGGGACAGTAAGGGCACAAGCACACATTTTACCCCAGTGCCCCAGACAGGTTCATCTCAGCTCTGGATGCTACTGTATCATATCATGGAGATTTGTCACCTCATGTACACTTGGCAGGTGGTAGATGCAGCTTAGTAACAACAGCCCCTTCCTGGAACTTCTCAAATAACACAGTCCAATGGGAGGACCAGAACATGTGCATTTATCATCCTCAGATCTAAAGTTGAAAACCAGATGATGCTGCTCACAATTCTTCGGAGAGTCTTTCACTGCACTGCCGTCATAAATTAAGCAGTGAACATGTTTTGCTTTGTGATGCACACGACTCCCAACTGAAAACAGGTCAGCCAGAAGGAGAACAGAGATCCACATCAGTTTAGTTACTGTACCCAGAGTCTGTGTGTGTATGAGTGTGTGTGTGTGTGTGTGTTTTACAGTAGATACAGACGTTTTAACTTGAAGAACTGTGTAAAGTGTGTCACTATGAATATTTGTGAGCTCATAAAAATCCTACAAAATGTAGAAACAGACTCAGGTATGTTTTGTGAACAAGACTTCCATAGCAATTACAGAAAATCTGTGAGATGTCATTGACAAACTGAATTTCATTTCAAGAATCTATTCCTTTTCATCCTTTTCTTCTCTCAATGATGTTGCTTAGCAACTTGAGAAAAATGCAACAGAAATAAATAATAATTACATCCAGCAGCATTGTGAGCTGTGAACCGAATTGTGTAAATCGGGCCAGTGGTCACTGGGATATAAATCACAGAAATAATACAGAGCCAAATGTATGACTCATAAACACAACTCCAGTCACTTTGGTTTCTCACATTCTGCTGAGTTTGGGTCTGAGCCAGTGTCATTATAAGAGCACCTCTGAATTATTGTATTAGCATAACCCAAATAGTCTCCCACATACTTATGCAGCTTTGCAAAATTAGCCCCATTAAAAGATTGTTTGAGCCACTGATATTTTACAGTGAATGTGAGCTTTAGTAAACCAGCAGCAGAGGAACGCTTTCGTGCCTTTCACAGACGTATAAGCTTGCACCGCACACATATGCATTCAATAATTCAATGTGCTGCCCCTGGAGACGCTATAGAGGAATGATCTAAATGGCCTGTATTGGGAATAGCACTAGACCTCATCCTAGATATTGTTTGTTTGGCATAACAATATGGTGGCAGCTCTATCTCTATGATTGATAAGTTCTCGGTATGGGCCTCCCCAACTTTCCATTAGAGGAGAATGCCTCCCACTGATTTATGCTGTCATGTGAGCAGCTCATTTCTCATAATCCTTGTTTTTAACCGTGAGCCAGTCGGGTCTGTTCTCTCAACCAGAAGCCTTTCAACAGCTTGTTTCCTTTCTCTTCGACATCCTCTATTAAATGTTTTGATTTAAATGAGTGTTTTGGGAGTTAGATTAAGTGTTGAATTACACTTCTTCATTTCATTTATTTATCTCATTTGTGCAGAGGCGTTTCATGCTAGGTGGGTTTGTGTGGTCATGGGCTGACACACACACTTCTCTTGGTGGAGGGCCACGAGGGACGCCAGCGAGCAGCTGTTCCTGGAGCGGTGGGGTTCTCTCAGCAAGGCAGACGGAGATACCGGTACTACAGTGTGTGTGTGTGTGTGTGTGTGTGTGTGTGTCTACTCAGTAACTTAACAGCCAAGAGGCCATATGGACACTCTTACAATTATTTATTTTGCTCACAAATAGATGGACTCTCACTTTCATTAGCAAATTCTGTAGCAGATTCAGTTAATTACACTGTCTCTCCAGCCAGTGTCATTATGTCAGCTCAGTTTTGAATTGTAATTAGGTATCAAACATTTCAGTGTATCCAGTTCATAATCAGAACTTTTTTCCCATGCGCTCTTTTTCTGACAACTCAACAATTACCTGAGCGAATGGAGTTGCTCAATGACTGGAAAGCTTCTGTCCCCCTGAGCTACTTGCTGTTGCAGTTCCACTTTCTGTTTTCACCTATAAACCCGGTGGCAGCAGAGAGAAACTACAGTGCCAGGGGTAAATTGCTTGTATGTTTAATTCTGTATAGATGGGTGAGTGTGGTGGACTGCAGGGAGCCAGGGATCATAAATGTGTTTTAGTATACAGATGCACATTCCTCCTTGACTTTCTGAATTCATTGTGCACGTTTGTGATTGGAAATAATGTGTGGTGTTTCAAACAGTGAACTACCGGGGAGCGGGAACTCTCCCCTGATGCGTCCAGTGTTGGTGGTTAAGAGGAAGCTCAGCTAATTGAATTCTCCAGTCCAGTGGTGAGGATGGAGGAGCACAGCAGCCAAAGTTCTGCAGATACTTGACTCATGACAGAGGTCAATTAAAGACTAGAGACCCACCACTGACCAAACAGCTGACTGGAATTCATAAATATCACTCATTCACAACGTCACTGAATATCTGTCTAAAACCAGGCTGATATTTCTAAACTTTTATCATGTTCACAGTTATCTATGATGCTGTGATGGTCTGTTATGTATTAGAGAGCTCTCTGTTTATTCTGTACAAACTGGAACCTCATCAGATAACCACAGTGTCATGTATAAGTCTGTATTACACTGCTGCCGCAGCTGTGATAAATACTGCTGCTTTACATTTCCACATACAAATGGATTTTGTGCAGCAACAGGCTGCATGTCAGGATTTCTGTCATCATTTTTACATTTACTGCAGTACTATATTGGATGAGATATACTGACAAATGTATTATTGTATTTATCAAAAGCAATTATACAATAAAACTTTAAAGCTAGTTTTATTTTCTAATTACCATTCATATGTCAGAGGAGGTATAACACATACAAGCATCTTTACCACAAGTGTTTGTATTTTAATGCAAATCAGTGGTGGAAACATTTACCAAAATTTGGTCAACTCAATAATCCATCGATAATCAATATTGTAACACACATGAGAACATGCACAAACTACAGTATGTGCAGTTTGTGTCTAAGACAGTTGATTGTCAAATTAATTATTGGATTTTTCGAAGGTAACTGTAAAGAAAACAGAAGTAACAGAAGTCGATAATGTGATGTACATGTTAATGTTTATGTTGCCATTTGTACAAATCTATGCTGAAGCGCTGGTTATCTGTGGACAATCGGCGGAGTTGTTGCCTGAAGTTTGCATCAGTGACTTTATGAAGAGTTGGCAACTTTTCCTGCCAACACTTCATAATTTTTTTTCCCCCTTGCCGAGCTGATACAAAGCTGCTGCTGGTTATTGTCTTTTTCCTTGAGGTGTCAGATACACTGTAAACTTCGTTATGATTTTGAGACAGCACAGATGACTTTCACTGCCTCAGTGTGCTGTAATTGTGAGAAAGGACCACTTTAATTTCCTGCACACAGTGTATGACGTGCCCAGTGAATTATATTTTGTCTTATTGGAGTTTCATATATTGCTCAAGCTCTTGTAATATTCCACAGCTCATTTCTCCTTTTATAAAGTTTTGACTGTTACGTCTCAAGTTTGAGGCTGTGTGTAAAGAAGTTAATATCAGGCTTAATGCAAAATAAAATTGAGAGTGGTTGTTTATGAGATTTCCCCTGTTGCTGGAAGAAGTGTTGCCCCCAGGTGGTGTGTGAGTGTTACGTAACAGACAATATAGGGCAGGGGGATGGAGCTAGAAAAGACTCGAGACAAGAAAGCAAGCAGTGGCTTTCTCCAGAGACCCGCATAGGAAAACAGAGAAATGCTCTTCACCACACATCAACAGAGATTGTTTGAATATCACATAATTGTAAGCAAAATATGGATTAATAAAAGAAAATATTATTTTTGAATGCCAAACAGTAATGTGAGGTTGTGGGTCTTAAAGCAACACGGTGTGATTTTAGCTGAGCAGTGGCAACAACGACCCCTGCAGTTACAAGTGGTCATTACAAAAGTCTGAGTGGTTACAGGTACTGGAAGAAAACAAGAAAACAAAGCCTATCAATCGATCAGGAAATAAACACAAAATTCATCAAAGGGATTGATAAACGAAAGAAACAATTACTGACCTAGTTTGCCCTGTGTTTGACGTAGTGTCGTTAAGCGTTACTAAAAGAGATTGTACTCCCTCACCAAAGTCACACATAGCAGGACGAGGAATTCAGGCTGTAGAGTGGGAATGAGAGAGGTGGCATTCTCCCTTTTACAAGTAAGTGTACAGTCAGAATTATTTGATTTTAAGCTAAAACCGTTGGATAATGTTGCTGTAAGTCAAACTCCCTCTAGTAGCTGCTGTAACAAACAGATGTCAGAAACTCTGTAGCGCTGAGAAACACACAAGATGTTGTAATCTTTCACTTTACAAAGCCTTTTGAACCCAAGTGAGTCATTCTTTTTCCTTTTCTCAGTGAGACAATCAATGAAGGGCAGGCTAAGAGGAGGAAAGTGTCCATGTTTTATTCACTCTCACAGAGTGATATCAAGCCTTGTTGTGGTGTGCTAATGGATTTTGCAACAAGGGCGCATCTCTGGGCGGTTTGAAGATGCAATTATGCCGGTAAAAGTAGTGCCGCTGCAAAATGAAAGCATCAGCAGGAGCGAAAATGATCATATACACGACCCAGTGTGCAGCATGACAAGTTTAATCACGTGTCTCCTCTAACCCCAAACACTGTACACTGTTGTAGACACAATGTATTGTCCTGATGACAAAGATAGAGATGATTATTCTAAGATTATCATAATTTTCGACATCAGAAGTCAATGTTTTATAGTTGATTATGACAAGGTGAGCACATGTTTTACTGCTGTGAAAGGCTGTTATTCATGTAATGCCCCATAAAAATCTATTTTGTTTGTTATCTCAGATAGGAAATGGGAAATGTTTTGAGAAGGAGGCTTTTACTGTGAAGAGCTCTGTCAGAGGTCGATTCTCACTGTGTTCACTCCTTGTACAGAATGTACCCAGAGCTAGAAAAACACTTAAGACACAAGGAGGAAGAAAAAAAAAAGCAGTGAATATTTTACTCTGAATTTCACCTCACAGCCGACAGGGACAGGCCATGTTGTATCAGGGACTAAATAATGCAGACAACCTTTCAAAGAGGCTATAGATAATAATAATTCATAAGGACAATAACAGTGAGATGCCTGACATTAAGTTATTATAACTGACCGGCTTTGATGTCGAGGTGCTGATCTCCTCTCCAAACATATGTTCACATGATAAGCACTGTGCCAGGAAGGCAGCTCCACATACAGTCACGCTCATAATCTGCCTATGACTTTTTTCCTCCATTCCAGTTGTTATACAAAAGATAGAATCAATATAAAATGAGGTCAGTGAGAGGACATTCATTTTAGGAAACTGTCACATCAGTTAACTGCTGTTTAAAGTGATGATCTGTGTGTTTTACCAGCCACTAGCAAAGTGCATCTATTCCTCTCGGAAGATCTGACATGTACAATATCTAGATACATGGTTCACAGTCCACTACAAACATGCAGTTCAAATTCAGTTTCATATGAGTTGTTTCAGATGCGTTCAAGTTTAGATTCTATATGATTTTTTATTTCCACTTCAAATAACACATAGGAAGTTAATCTATTTCCAACACTATGGAACATTTTACGCAGCATGATATGAGAAACCAAGGTTTTTAACGTCTGCAGTAAAGGTCCTAATGTTTCAGCATGGGGATGATTTGAAGACCATTTGAATAAACTCGTGGAGAAACATAAGAAAAATGCAAATGTTTACATGTAGATGTACTGCACATGACCTTGATTTTGGATCAAGATGACAAAACAGACAGATCTGAGTAACTTTCAGAAAGGGCTCACAAGGCTCCCACTGGTCATGGGCTCTCTGATGAGGACTATAAAAATGTTAATTATACACTACAGTCAGTAACCAGATCTCAAACCAGTTCAGCATTTAGGGGAGATTTCTGAGCGACATGTGAAGCAGCGCTCTCCACCATCATCATCAAAACACCAAATGAGGGGATGTACAGTATTTGCTGTTGAGTCGTCCTGTAAAGCTCCAGAGAATTGGAGAATCTGTGCCAAGGACCACTGAAGGTGTGCTGGAGGCTCATGGTGGATCAAAACCTTTTTAATACACTTTATGGTTGGTTGCTACTGCCTGACTGCTTTTTTGGTTACTTTTCTAAAATAAAATGAAAATGAGCAACAGTTCCCAGCACTACCTGAATCCTGAATCTCATTATGCTTCTTTTCAGTTGTTACCTAAAATTGCACCAGTTACTGTGGTGAAAACTGGGTGCTGTGAAAAGATGTCTCAGAACCACATATTTTTCTGGTGCAACATCAATCTACTGTCAGCCTGTAGATTTTATCAACGAGAGCGGAGAAAATACTTGGAGAAAATGCACAACAATAATATAATAATGCCTAAAACAACAATCAGCTTATCTAGTTAAGCACTTCCAAGCAGTAGATACATTTAAATTGGCATCAAGAAACAATGTGGTTAAAGCAGGAACACTGGTGAAGCAGTCTGCACTGATCTCCAAATTAATATGAGTGGTTCTTACAGTATCTGCTGTCCACAGCTGCTTTCTACTGTGAGAAGCTTCTCTTCCAGTTCATTAAATGCTTGCAGCCGTCTGAAGGCAGCAGGACAGATATGATAAATCTGCTGCCTTTGATTTAAGAAGTGCTGCATCAGAGCACAGCACTGTTACGCACGGCTGTACACTGCATTTACTTTTATTAAATCACATACAAACAATAATACAAACAAACAAAAAAAACACATACCTCCAAACACTTTAGACTGGTTGGTTATAAGTCAGCCACATTAATGTGGGAGACATCAGGTTACTGTAGCTCATTAATTCTGCACTTCGCAGCCTCCTTTCCAACTTTTTTTTCAGTCAAAAATTCATATATTATTGTTGAAATTCTTTACGTAGTAAACTAGGGATGTAACAATTCCTCACAAGACAGTTAAATCGCAATGTGAATATGTGACGACTCAAATCAGTGAGATTAAAAGTGAATTGCAATACTCTTGTTAAACAGCAGAGGGCGCTATCTAGTTCTGAATTCGCTTTTTGACGTCCTACGTCATTGACATGACGCCTCAGAAGCTGAAGACATGGCGGCCGCAGGTGAGGATTTTGAAATTGAGGATGCACCATCCTGTTTCAAATCTGATGTGTGGCAGCATTCTGGGTTCCCTAAGTCAGAAAATGAAAAAGGTGGGAAGATAACAGACAAGACAACATGTAAATTCTTAAGTTGTTTATGTGAAGAGATTTTCTTTATTTGTATTGTTAAGTTATTTATTTGATATGGGATTTGTTTTAAAAAAAAAATTTAAGACACAAGAAAAGAAGTAAAGAAAAGGAAAAATGCTTTGTTTTGCATAGTTTATACCATACCTCAGAAATAAAAGGGGATTGTTTAATTTGATAAAGAAAAGCAAAGAGCAGATTACAGTATTCTTATGTTTTGACTGAGAAATAATTAAGGAATAAAAAAGGAATCTTTTTCAGTCATAATTTGTCTTCAAACTAATTTTGTGAAATCGTGAACAAATTGTATTGAGAACCCACAATCGTGACCATAACATGGTATTTCATATTAAACCATCCCACTATGGAAAAAATCAACCTGCTGGTGGTGTCAGAGGAAAAAGTAACAAAGTCACCAGGATTCACTCTCTGGAAACCATGAATATCTATACAAAAGACAGAGTAGAGTTTATTTTAAAGGACACCATGGCAAAACTTCCAACCCTCAATTTACTTGTCAAAAATCAAACTGACTGTAGAAGGAAAATGCTTTGTCTTTTGGAAACTCTTCTATTATTGTTTGTGTGTACAGGGTATTTCATAAATGGATAGCTGGAGACTGCTCTCATACTGAAGCACAGATAGCCTATCAGAATCTAAATTCAGAGTGGAGTTTAAAGGCCGATCCTGGTGCCAAATTTCTTCACAGTGACAGGTTGCATATACACTATTATTCAGTCTCTTTGAAACTGACCAGTTTCATGACATAAAAATGGCATTGATACTGAACTCTTGTCACTTTACCTTTGCAGGGATGACATTGAAATTACTTCCATTTCAAGGTGGGAGCCCATTCTTGCGCCTGTACCACAGACTATACAATTACTGTCAGGGCTGCAGTCAGAGCAGGGAAAAGTGCTGAAATACAAACTGTTCTCAGCTTCATCTGCTGGGTGTAAAGTAACAACAGAGAAGGAACTGTCAGTGAAACAGCAGACAAAGCAAACGTGCTGTGGATGGAGTTTTTAAGCCCATTGATTCAAATGTAGCTGCGCATGTAAAAAGTGGATGTACAGGTATGTGAGTGTGTAGCCTCAGGTAATAGTGTATGTGATGACTTATTGTATACTGTGCCATTAGACATCAGCTTCTCTACATTTTCCTGGAATAGGAATTATTATTTTCTGGAAACAGCAAGCACCCATAGGATCCCAAAACTCAATAAAACAAATAAAACATTAAAGTGTCTTCTCTTGTTTTAAAGTGGACCATGGTGGATCAGATGTATTTCCACATTCAGGCAGCCATTGTTTTCCATTCCTCTCAGTACGTAATGGAAATCTGTTAGCAAAGTTACATTATTGCATGGTCACGCATGATGCCAACTGTGATGGATTACCTAACTTCAGAAAGTTTTAGGTCATCACAAGATTTACACACGGTAGTGAAATGAATGGAAAGCAAGGGGTGAGGAAGGAACAAGACATAGGGCTCTGTTGTAACAGTCTAAGGACATGGTGCACTTAGGGCATGTCCAAATTTACTTTTGCTAGTTTAACGGCAAAAAAAAAGATCACCGTGCAAAGACCATTGGTTCAGAAGGGTTGTACTTAGTCTCTTAAATAATCATGGGTGTGTTTTGGGCGTGAAAATACAATAAACTGATCAGTGTCAACTCCTTTTCCTTTTAAAAGCCAGGTGCATTTACACCTTCCAGGCCTTCTAAAGTCCTGTAATGTGTCCTCAGTTCTGTCCAAGAGACATGGCACATGTTATGCAAGACACAACATGCCTTTTTATTTTTTATCTTTTGCATGTTTGTGCTGCCGATGCATGTGCATAAAATTCTGATGTGATGATGACACTAGATGGAAACTCAACTATTACAATCCATTTTCTGAGGAACATGCATGTGTGAACTAAATTTCATTGCAATTCAGTTCAATAATTGGTGGGCCAACTAAGCAACATTATAATCCTGCTAGCAAGGCTAAATACTAAACTTAAAAAAGACACACACATAGAGTGCAGTTTCAATAAAGACAAAACTTGCAGTAAATCAATTTAAAATGCTGTAACACTGGGGATGTCATTCTCATGCAGTGCACTACGGTAATGATTCATAATTAAATAAATATTTAAAATCCTGTTCTATCATAATTGAAATCCACTATCTGGACCACATGATATTTACTTGAAAGATAAGACAAGAATTAGCAAATTCTCACACTGGTCTAACCTAAGTATGGAGTTATCTGAGGGAAAGTAAAATCGGTTCGTGCCTGTCATTTTGGCAAGACAGTGGCAATACCTGGGGCTGCCTACAGGCCAGGTCTGCTCCACTGGAGTTTCCCCAGGGCTTCTTCTCACCACCTGCTCTCCCAGCTGTGATGGATCAGCTCCAAAAGCCCTCTTTAGTATTCTGCCATCCACAAGGAAGGGAAAAGAACTTTAGACTGGCTCCATTTGTTTCTGTAACTCAATAAGTGACATGATTGAAAGGTACAGAGAATAAAAGAGGATTGTCTGGGGAATGTGGCTTATCGGTAGATTATAGACACTCCTGCATTTTGACAGGCAGACAGTGGAGAGCAGATACCAGCTCTCCATAACATCTGGAAGTGAATTTTATGATACTGATGATATGAACCATTTCTGAGGTCTCACTCAATTCCCTGCTTCCTCCGGTTACTGTATCTCTCCAGCCACAGACTCTTCTCCCATGGGTGCAAGTATAAGCCGTCCGTGGAACTCATACATAACAAACATGCCTTTTCATGTTTGTTTGTGTTCTCCCATTTGGATGCTTATCGCAGGTGGGATTGTGCCTTCACTGTGAAACACTGACATTTGACTTGACTTGCTCATTACAAGAAGGTACATGAATATTAAAACACCGTCACAGCTCAGTGCCGGTGACTGGCAGTTCCATTTGAAATTTCCTATTCTGTCATAAATAGGACAGAGAAGGAGAGCATGACAAAGATCAATAACTTCTCTCTGTGCTTGTTTATTCTCACCGAGAGCTTACTTTTATGGCATTGTCAAAAATGAGCCCTTGTGATACGTGTTATTCACAGCAGGATACCCATCTCCTCTGTGTGAAAACATTGGCTGGCCTGGGCAATATCAGCTAAGTTACCCTCATTTAGCAACTATGTTGGACTGAGTGCATACACTTAGTTGAATATACTAGCCATGTGAAATGCATATTTCTTCACAAAATAACCAATCATGGGGTTGGTCCTGAGTAGATGAAAGGGTTGAGCATTCATTTTCCTAGTCGAGGCAAGAGGGAAATACCATTTTCTGTTGTTTTTCGAAAAAAAAACATTTGTCATTTGTTAATATGTGTTGTTGCTCCCTAAAACTGCAACAACATAAAACTAAGTATTTAAAGAAACTACCAGAGAATTATTAAAGCCATTAGTTGAAACATTTTCTGTCCAGAGCTAATTCTGCACTGACCTCAAATCTTACCACCTGTAAAATCTGCCTTGCATTTGGTAAAACAAGTGTAAACAGCATCAGTGGAGAGCAAAGGAAATGGGTCAGTTATCTACACATTTTTATTGAATGTCAATATTGCACAGTATTGTTGTGCCAAAATCTCAAATATCCACATATTCCATCCAAAATCAAGACAAACCTGCATTAAATCAAGTACTGTTTTCAACAGTATAAAGTGTAGCATACTGTTACGCTCCATACCTTGGGTGGCCCTATGGGGCGCACAACACTCCACCACTGACCCAAATCAGCCACAGAAACTATCTTACAAACAGCCAAATTCATGGCATTTATTAACATAAAGACAAACATATCAAGTAATGAAGATGAAACCAAGACTATAAGAGACACAAAGTCAAAACACAACAACACCACAAAAAGAAACAAACTGAGAGGCAACATGTCCAGCAGTCCCACACTAGGAGCCTCTACCTTCTGACACTGGCACAGGAGCTTTTAAGCACTTCACTAATGCCAGGTGTAGCTCATTGATGGCTCATCAGGTATCACCTGGGTGGAGCTAGTGGGAAGACAGGAAAAGGACAGAGCACCACAAACATACAGCCGTAACACATACAAACAAAAAATGTGAGTTGAAACAAGCAACCTACAACCTCTACAAGATTCACAGTGTGTCACCAGTCTATGACCTGCACAAACCCTTCATCTGCAGTAACTATCAGACCCTTAGCTTGTGCTAAAGGTGTTATGGGCTAAACCCCAAAGGGTGTGATAAAAACACTGTTTACAAAGTCACTTCACATCATAAAATAAAGCTGACATTTCAACAGCAAACCAAGTTATAACCAACTACCCTGCTGACTGTAATCACTGCAATATGATCAAGTGTGCAGGCCTCATAATGGAAAAAGCACAGGCACAGTTTCCAATTGCTCAATTTCCATCACGATAATGGAGTGAATTTTCAAGAGCACTTATTAAAATGTTGGATGTACGGGAAGCATTTATTGGCAGCCAACTCCCAATGAGTGGGGAAATGTCCACCCATGCAAAAGCGAGTGATGAAGTCAGTGCAGTCTGCATGTCCAGCTCATCTCTGTGCTCCCTCCACACTTGCTGGTATGAGGTTGGATGGGGCCCTAATGGCAGCTGAGGGACTGAACTCAAACAGGCAGGGACGCCAGCCCTGTGTTGTTATAGAGAGCTGGCTTGTTATTAAGGGCATTAGTCTTTCACAGCAGATCTTAAGGGGTGAAACAGGGGTGAAATATTTTGTATGTGCTTCAGATGTGTGCTTATCTGGGGAGTAATTCTGCTCATTTGGCCTCTGGGCCACAGCTAGCAGGTACATGACACATTTATGGACATACCTGCTGGATTAGAGTGAGGTATAAACACGCAGTGAAAAAAAAAACAATACGGTGAATCAGTGCAGCTGTTACAAGTGAATCGGAAGAGGCCTTGATGTACACTGTGTCACCTGCCTAAAGACACTGAGGAGTGACTGTGATCTTATTCAACAGTCACAATTCAGCTACAAGTTAGAGCTCATTAGCATGCAGACATGCACTCACATATCCAAAAGCCTGGGGTGAGCCTGTTGTGACTTTGCTTCATGAAATTGGATAGCTACTCATAACTGTACATCCTGACATCATAATTCTATACTGTCTGCAGGACAACTCACACGGCCCCAAAGAGTTTCCAGGAGGAAATGTGAACACAGCAGGTGCCCACATCATGTTCCTATCATCCAGCACAGTACAGAGGAAAAATACAAAACAGAGAATCATAGTGAAAATCATACACATTTGCTGCAATGAATTGGTGGTCACAACCCCTATCCTTTAGTGTATTTTTCAATTTATAGAACCAGGACAGATAGAGTTTATCACTCTCACAGACAGTTTGTCCCAACTACTAATATAAAAAATGACTGTAAAACTTTGATAGGGCAGCCTGTTACTTATTATTATTATTATTATTATTATTAGTTTGTAGGTTTTTTATCAGTTTTAATTTTGAACCTTAAATCCTAGAACACTCCCAAAGCCTCAAAAAGTTATTTTCATGTGCACAACATCATCTCAATGTAAGATCCGTGAGGTGAATGGGTCAGTTCAGTCCAATAAAGAACAAACTATGTGTACTTTAGAAAACTTGTGGGTTGCAGCTGAAACAGAATCAGGTTTGGTGGGCCAGTTTTTCACGCCTCTTTTAGTGGTAAAAATGGGGTTGAGGCTACTTAGGCTCACAAAAGGCTGCATGTAACATTCAGTAGATTGAAACTGTCAGTGACAGTGAAGGGAGGTATATGAGGTCTGTGGCAAATCTGAGTAAGCATTCATGATCCATGTAGTTGAATCATTTCAGCTCCTCTGTGGTTGCACATGACTAACTGTTGCATAAACCTTGAAGTAGACAGATCAGATTCAGTGTCTTTGGCAAATCACTGTCCGCCTGCTGCAATGGCATCGGCCTCTTTAATATCAGCCACAAGATCTCCTTTAGACTATAATACTTTTTCACACCAAACTGATTTCAGAAATAATGCTCCTATGTTACCTGAACTGACTGGTGAGGTTCACTGACTCCAAAGATATTGGTGACTTATTTTTGCTTTTGTTGTTTTTGTGATGGTGGGTTTGGTCCCAAATTTAGGAATTATTTAAGCCCTTATTTTCTCTCAGGTAGAGTTAAGTCCTGTACTCCTGGTGTTGTCATTTCATCTGATGCTGATGAAACTCGAGAGAAGAGGGCAACCCAGAGAGAAAGGGAACTTAATGACTTAGAAAGAGAACACAATGTTTACTTTGCTGATCACCACTCCCAAAACAGTTTCCACAGTGCATTTTTACCCCTTGGGTCCTTAGCAGGTTTAATCAGGTCCTGGCCTTAAATGGCATTGAAAGTTTTTATATAACCTTAATGCTCTCAAAACTTCAGATTAAAAAGAGATTTGTTTTGGAATAGGTGTCTACCACAACAAATTAATGCTAATATATCAGTACTACTGTAAAAACAACAGGCTCGCCAATGACCATCACTGAATGTGTTCGATGGCAGTTAAAAAAATGCCAAAATGTTATTATATGCAGATGACATGCTGTTATGTGTGTGATGCTAAAATTTCAATTATTACCACGCAAATCAAACAAAAAATGATTTAAATTTATTTAAATTACAGTAAAAGAGAAGTTCATTCCATTCATTTTGTCAATTTGCCCACCCTTCCGCCAGTTCAGCTAATCAAAATAAATGTATTACCTGGCCTGCCTTTCCCAGATTTTCGGACTCTTAAAAATCTGTCTCTTCAATAATGAGAATAAGGCTGTTATATCTACAACAAGGTTGTCGATATGATTAGAACAAGGTTATATATCTCACAATAAGGTCAAGGCTCTTGATAATGGGAATTTTTTGTTAAAGAATACTATAAATGTATGAAGGCTGACAGAAAAGTTTAAAGGTTATTGTAACAGGGCTTCTTAAACCTGTGTCCCCAAATTATGATTTTCCCACCTGGCCTTGAACTTAAATCCTTTCCCCTATGGGCAGATAAACAGATTATAGTGAGTGGGGACTTAATAAAAGATAACACTGTTGACTTTTGAGGAACTTAAGGAAAAGATTAACCTACCTGCCTCCCAATTTTAGATATCTCCAGGCAAAGAGTTTCTCTTTTTATTCCTGCAAGGTGTTTATTTCAACCCTTGTTGAAATGTATAGAAAATCAACAAAATCCCACCAAAATAATGGGATGTCACAGAGTGTGATTTATGAACTGTGAGAAAAGGATTTGAGTTCTTAAAGTTCTTAAATAGATGAATGTGACAGCAACATATTATTAGTTCTGTAGATAATTAGCATGTTAACCCCTCTTAACATGTTAAGATGCCATATTTTTCATAATGGTAAATGGACTGCAGTTACACACTGCTTTCCTTCTCAGGCAGGAACAAGTGCTTCATAATGCCTCTCATTCACCCATTCACACACACTCACACACCAATTGCTTCAGTGCTATCATGCAAGGCTCTGGCATGGCTATCACAAGAGCAATTTGGGGTTCACTGTTTTTCTCAATGACACTTCAACATATGGCCAGACAGAGCCAGGGATCAACCCAGGCAAAACACAAACAACTGCTCACAGACATTCATCTTACCACCTCTGTTGTTGCCACAAAAGTTTCAGGATTGTTTGCTCTGGGAGGGCAGTCTAATTTCATTGAGGCAATTACACAAATGTCTCGAAATGAAAGCAATTATGTTTTATTAATGTTAAACCACTATATATAAATAACAGTATATATAAATACATAAAAATCTCTTAGTAACAGAGGTTTAATGTCACTTTGTACCATGGACAGTACGAAGTTACATGTAACTAGACATATCAAAAAACTGCCAAACAGGAGAACAAACAGACAGAGCACTGTGAGTCTGCAGTTAAGTGGCTCAGAGTGGACCATCCAACAATATGTTCCATAATGTATGACCCAACAAAGCAGAAAGTCTTTACTGTCCACAGAGTAAATGGTAGTGTTGTTGTTTGGGACTTTTAATCATCCTTATTACAGACCCTGTGGGATTTGATATCCTTTGATTTTATCCTTAAAATTGACTCAAACCTTAAAAAATGATTTTTCCACCACAAACTTAAAGCTGGTGTTCTCATCCATTATTCATGAAGATATTTGATATATGCCACACTGAAAACAGGCAACTGTTCAGTTTCTCTAACACTATCACACTGTCAGATGTGGAAAACTAGCTGGTTGGCATTACAGCCCTCTATTATAGATAAATGAAATCATTATTCATGTTAAGGATCACAAAGTGACTTTGAGCTGCCTGAAAAAAATGCACTCAATAGAATGAATTTGCTGCTTTTCTTGGAATGTGTCTGCAATTTTAATAGCACCACTCACAGCAAATAACAGTGGATTCAAGAATCCATTCTTTAATTCATTCTTACAGCTGAGGACAGAGCAATCGATATCTGTGAAGATG
Source organism: Lates japonicus (assembly GCA_033238685.1). Taxonomy (NCBI): domain Eukaryota; kingdom Metazoa; phylum Chordata; class Actinopteri; family Centropomidae; genus Lates; species Lates japonicus. The sequence goes on from BRZM01000001.1 coordinate 7,517,578, forward strand.
AACTCTATCTCCCAAAGACAGAACACACAAAACTAAAACAACAATAAAATATCACACTGATGTAAAATATGTATTTGTAGTTTTTATACCCAAACTATATTTCATAGTTTAATGAGTTCAGAACAGGAAAACACAGCATGTAATATCTCCAGTCACATGCTCCTTCTCCCAAATAACTTCCAATGATCTGCTTGTTTTCTGTGTTTCCCTTTTCTGCTTTCTCTCCTTCTATGTCCTCTGTGTCTATATCTGTCAGATATATGTTGCTTTACTGGACCTGATGAAGCTGTGAGACTTTAATTACTTCAATTCAGTTATTTTTTTACATGTGGTCCTGTATGGAGGTGCATTGAATTTACATATGAGATCTTGAAGATTACTAAAAAAAAAAGATCTCATCTCAAAAATGTCACAACAAGATACAGCTCATGTAATTCTGTAATAAGGATCTCATAATCATCAGATATCACCAGTTATGAAATATGAATCTCATAAAGGATTCTTGTTTATTTCTCTCTTTAGCTCCTGTGCTGCTAGAAAAAAAAGGATAAGAAAAAAAGAAAAAATAAAGTAGGTACAGATGCAGATTTATTTCAAACCACAACTGGTAACAACTTTTATAAATACTTCACAGCTTTTGGTAAATTTCACCACTGCATAAATTATATTATTCTCTGCCTTATGTATTACACTATATATTTATGACCAGCAGACTGATATGACATGTTCACCTGATTTGCATAAAGTGCCACTACATGAGATCTGATGTCAGGTTGTTTTGCTGGTTGTTGTTCATGTCTGGAAAGTAATGGAGTGCAAAAGAAATTGTTTCTGCCGCTGAAATGCCTGAAGAGAAAACATTCTAAGTTGGAGTATGCATTCATCTTGTAAGAGGATGAATGTATCAGTGATACTGCTCTTTTTATACCTACATTTGACTGCAGGTGAATAGTATATATTAATATTCATTAAATCTGAAAACTTATGAACAGATGAAATTTACATAAAAGCATTATGCACTGAGCATATAATTAACAATGCTGTCATTATACAGTACACCTGTACAGCCATTCAGTTACACTATGTGTAAAATAATGATGAACATATTTGACCTCACTCCTTACTTCAAGAACATTGGTACATAAATAGAAAATTTTGGAAATGTGTACTTTCTATCTTCTTCACATCTAACTGCACCAACATTATTACTTTTATCATTAAACTAATGTCAGAGTCAGAGTCATACTAGGAAAATATACTCAACAGCTGTTGAAGAGCAGCACACAAATGAGAGAAAACACAGTTAAATCACATCTGCAAACATACAGTAATTATGTGATTACTAAAAATACAACCAGTTTCCTCAGTATGTAACTACAGGACAAGCCATTAATGAAGAGTCAAATACAGTGTAGCTCTACTGTATGTTGGTGAAGCTTCACACAACAATTAAAAAGGATATTTAGGCAGTTCTCTGATATTCATTTTAATGAAAAAATCATTTATGATTGATTCAATCAGAAGCCTAAAGGAAAGGAACACGGTTGAACTGTGTCTATGAAAACTGTCGCTGTATACTGTTTACAGACTTTCTTGTCAAGATCAGCTGCGGTTTGGGTTTTTCATCTACTTTCAAAACCCATTGTACATTTCACAAGGACATGCAGTAATCTAAAGGGTGGAATTATTAGAACACATCTACAGGCTGTCACCCTGTCTGAATGTACCAGGAGGAAAATGACCCTCAGTGGTAAAAGAATCCAACTATCCACGCTAACAATGACGAGCTTACTCAAGCTAGAGTGGATTTTTTTGAACAAACGCTTCTTTGCCTGTGTGGCAGTTTTTATTTACCACACCAAAAAAGGGAACAAAAATTAATTGATGAACCTGAAAATGGTTCACAAAAAGGAAAACATTTATAATGACAGTACATTCACACAGTTATGTACAGTTTTCTACAGCAAGCTGAGTGTAATATGGGGAAATGAAAAATGAGGTGACAGACAGAATTCTAATATCCAACATTTTCTTATTCAACTTATCAGCCACTGTCTATGTGTGTATCTCATTTCTTCAGTCCACACACAAATAATAGTCTATGCTCATTGACATAAAATGCCAATGGATCAGTTCATCCAAATTACACAAAAAGTATACTCTCTTTTTAATTGTGAAGGTCTTTCGTCAACTTTGTTTCCACATAAATGTGATGATAATTACTGTAATATCACTGCCAGTGATGCATTAGAGGTGAAATATGTGACAGTGACACTGTGGTTGCTATAAATTGCCTCAGCTGTGCCTAAAATTTATTTGTGAGGATTGTTGTCCTGAGGATGCTATCGTGCTTCCTTTAACTGACAGGTCTGAAATACCAGTGGGAGAGACAAATGTATGTCTACTTTTTTTGTGTGTGTGTGTGTGTCTGATTGTTTTTTTAATTAAGCTATTTATTAGGTTTCTAATAGACATGGCAGTTTGATTTAGAAATAGAAATTACAACCATTCCCAACCTGAAAAAAGAACAGCTAAATTAATAAAGAAGAATATTGAATGGAATATCAAAGTGGGTGGTAAGAGAAGGTGAAATAATAGGCAAATAATGGGTACAGATTGGCAAAGTGGGAAGAAAATGATTTCTCTCCCTCTAGGCTGTTGTTTTCCACCAACACCATCAGCAGCAGGAGTGATGGTAAGGGTGCTAATAAAGTTTTGTGAAAGGCCTTAAGGGATCCTTTCATTGAAAACCCTCAACTTTTCTAATTGTATGCAGTCTAATGTTTCCTGTGACCATCTGTCATGTGTTGGAGGGCAGTCATGTTTCCATCTGAGGAGAATGGCTCCTCTGGCCAAAAGGCTGACACAGTGTATTGTGAAGGGAATATCTGAAGTTAGTTGGGGAGTGAACATAGCTGTTCACAGGTTGGGGTTGAATGCCTGGCTTATGGTTTTGGACCAAAGCATGTCTAATTTTTGACCTTCCCTCTCTCGCTGTTTGCTAATACATAATACCATGAGTCACATGGGTACAATAAGAATAGAGTAAGAGTACAGCAGTATGTATTCAGTCTGCTCCAGTACAGAGAAGTTAAAGCATCAGCAAGAGTTCATTATGTTCCACAGTAAAGATGAAATATGAGGTAAGAAGTAAGAACCAGTGGTACATTTAAGTCAGGAAAGGCCAACTGACCTTATCCCATAAAATGTAGTGGTGACTATTGTAACGATCTCCACTCAACGCAAGAGATGAATAGTAAACAGGATTCTAACACCTCAGAGTGGAGGCAGCATGACAATGAATGACATCCCTGTAATCCAGAACCGAAGGGATAACTGCTTCAACAGTCCTCCTCCTACAACTCACAGGGCAGCTGATAGAGCTTCTGTCAGAAAACACAAAGCTTTTGTAACCGTTCTATACCATTTTAAATTGGCCACTTATGGTAGAGATGTTTGGTTAATAGACTTAATGTCTGTGAAAGCAAAACAGGGTGAACTGATTGAAGCTCACATGATACTCTGCTGGTCTGTGCCAATAAGGGCTTGACAGGTGTTCAGAGCTAGGGATAGCAACGACAATCCTGACATGTCCTTGACAAGTTGTCTTGCATGGCAGTAATTAAACAATAAGACACGATGAGGTATGCTGACATATGAAAATAACCTTACATGGCAGAGCATTATAGCCAGTTGACAGTCACTTGTTAAAAGCTGCCAGTCAGAATCAGATCTGACTAAACAATTGAGTGGATAATTTCCAAGTCCAGTCAAACCCTCAAGATATGAGAAAATATCAGTGACACAAATCTCAGCAATGGAAGACAGAAAAAAAATGAACAGTGCAGGAAACAAGGCAAACAGAGAGTCGTTCAGTTCAATTACAGCTGGTTGTTATTGGCAGAAACAAAGTCAAAACCAAGAAATAATCATCACAGCAAGAAAACAGCAATGCAAGCAAAACCAAACCCATATATAGTGTGTGTGTTTGTGTGTGTGTGTGACAAGTTTGTGCACATGAATGACAGTTCAACAGTTCAATTCAGTCAAGTCAAAAAGTCCTCACTCTATCTCCTGTGTGTTCCCACACTCAGTTCAGTACAAACCAGTTCTGCACAAACAGCATGATACTAAACTCCAGGATCGCACAACAAGTACAAACCAACCAGGCAACAAATCATCTGTGATCACAGTTCAAACATACAACAGCTATTTACAGTGCTGACCAGAGACCACCAGTCAGTCAGTCAGTCAGTCAGTCAGGATTTAAGTATTGATGTCATATTGGCTTTCTGAATGTGGCTAAAGCTACACAGCAACATATCAACACAGCAACATATCAACACAGCAACATACCAACACTGCAACATACCAACACTGCAACATATCAACACAGCAACATACCAACACTGCAACATATCAACACAGCAACATACCAACACTGCAAAAAATCAACATAGCAACATACCAACACTGCAAAAAATCAACATATCAACACAGCGAAACAGTAATAAGGAACAGTATTTCAGTTCAATCACCAGCAAGTCAACGTGACAGTGTCAGAAAGTGCGTTCTGACATATTCAGCTCAGTTCAGTCCAGATCACCAAAAACAATAAAATACCAAACTCGGAAAATCCTCAGCAGGATTTACAACAGGTCCAACAAAACCAAACACACCAGCAAACTAAAGTCACAGTATCTGTTCACAAACACGCAGTAAGAGTATTAACAGGAGTACTCACGGTACAGCAGGCCGTCTGTCAGTCAAGTCTGAAGGGTCGGACTCGGCGTTACCTCTGCCTGGCACAGGAACTCAGTCCACCTGGGGAGTGAGATCTTTCTTCCACAGACTCCGTCTCTGAAGCAGCCTCCACAGCTGGAGAACATCTGGCTCCACAAACGGTGCAACTGACGCGGACGTGACGAGCGGTCAGGTGCGATCAGGTGCGCACAGGTGACTCCGGTGTCCTCCTCCGTCGACCAAAAGTCACTTTCGGCTCTGAGCCGTACAAGTAGTTTCAGAAAAGACTGATGCTGCGCTCCATTTACACTGGAGGTCCAAACTCGGAACTGGGAGTGACGTCAACTCCGAGTTAACGGCGTTCCAGTTGAGAAGTCGGAAAAAATATGTACGCTCACAGAGCGTTGATAGTTGCTCTTTCAGAGTATAGACAACTTCAAAACTAATCCGCACTCCAGCTGAAGAACACCGCAGTTGTCAACATTTGATTTTAATGTAAACACTTGTAAACAATCTTGAAACGTCTCTCAAATTTAACTGTTTGAGAAAAAATCCAAAATTGAACCATTTCAAATGTATCCCAGACTAGCCACTGTCATTGCTAACTACTGTTAGCAATACCAATTAATAACGCTCTACGTGGTATTTTGCCCGTACAAACAGGGTAGCAACATGACCACATATTAACATTGAACAGTACTACCTGTATGACTGACTTAAGGTGGAACAAATAAGTCATAACTGCTATAAACAGTACAATTAGCAGTGTGTTCTGGAATATTGACGTGAGTGGCAGCCATCTTGATTTCTTACATCGGGGTTGGTGGGGTTTCTCCGAGTTTCCGAGTTGGAATTCCCGACTTCAGGGGACGTTTCAGGTGAAGATTGGATTGGATGATTGGATGAGTATGGGCGTGTCCGTGGGGGGCAGGTGGGCACTGACATCCAGTCAAAGACATCGGCATTTCTCTTACGTTAAAAATATTTTAGGCCTATCTATCAAACTAACCCATCCAATGATGTAAGTATGTTTTAGTCATACAGAAAGGATCACAAATAACTGGTGTCTCTCTCTCCCTGGAATCAATATTGTATTAGAAACCAGCCTTTTCTGATTCTCTTGGAAATGAAAAACAGTCTGTAATATGAAAACCCTCATCTGTTATCTGTCAACCATTTATGATCAGTGGATTAAATAGAAACGAGTCTCTATTCCTGAGTAATTTTTCTATGTTTAATTTGTAGCTTTAATTTTTCATTTCTATGCAGTTTTAAAAACATGCTTCATGTGTGAATTCACTATTCAATTTATAATTCAACTTTATTATGTCCCTGATTAGAACAGTCACAGCAGAAGAAACTAATCGTTTTTGTTCCATGTTTTCAGGATAGTGGGACGTTGATTCTCCTACCAGCTGAGTGACGGGGTTGGTTTGGGTTGGAGTTTCTTCGTAGTTATGGATCAATTGTACAGGTCTTGTAGTTGCAGTTGTTTGTTCCCAGTGATCTCACAGGCCTGGCTGAGCACCTGGGTCAGCTTGTTCTTGTGTCTTATTGAGAGGCTCCCTCACCAAGACACGATGTTGAAGGTGAGGACACTGGCACAGTGACCAGTGACCTGTGGACCATGGTCAAGGTGTGTTTGCTGCTGTTGAAGCTCCTCAGTTTCCTGAGGAGAGACAGCTGCTGCCTTCTGGTCTGCACCGGTCTGGAAGGTGAGTTTACTGTTCCCAGATATTTAAAGTGAGCGGCCTGTTCCACTTCCTGCACTTTCATAATAACTGGCTTGAAGACAGGTCCTATGCTGTCTGTTCCCATCCTCCCTCCCAGACCAGGCTCCTTGGTCTTACTGACAGTGAGGTCAAGGAAGCTGTCAAACCGAGTGACAAGGTGGTCGCTGTCCTGCGAGGAGGAAAGGCTGGTGACGTCCTGCAGGCAGACGACCAGGGCCACATCACTAGTGTACTTTATGAGTGAGATGTCTTTGCTGTTATATTTTACCTCACTTGTGTCTGTGGAGAATATCAGGACAAGGCAGAAAAAGCTGAGAAAGCTGCTTAACCACAGGCAGAAACAGAAGCTGTGTTCAAACTATCATCCAGTTCTCAGTTTATTTATAAAGAAGTACTTATATCAAGGCTACCTGCAGTTCAAAGTCAGTTTAGTCAAATTACAAATATATATATATATATATATATATATATATATATATATATCCAGTTATCTTCTTCTGAAACAGTTGCCTCTATCTTAGTACAGTCAAAGTTTGTGTTTGTGTTCAGAGGTTACATTTGAACAAAGCTAACTTGGTGAGTGACACAGTTTTAATTGTATTTATTTATCTGTCTCCATCCTGGCTCTTATTTCTTGGACAGGAGACTGTTTTGTTTTTTATTTTTCAGCCGAATTCCACCTTCACTGTCTGTGATTTTTGTCTGCTTCTCCTTTTTAATTTCTCCACTTCTTCCACAGATTTAAACAGTTTCCTTCAGGCTACTAAGGATCTTTAAAGAGGTACTTTGTGATGTTTCTTTGTGTAAATGAAGAAAACAATGAATCTAAACATTTCTCTCTACAGGGTCTGTGTTGGTTTGTTACGGTATTGAAGGATTGATTCCTCCTCTGCTCCCCATGGCTTCACTCTAAGACCTAATATTGTCTCATAAGAGAAGTGTATTGGATTTATTGCAGCCTCTGGTATGTTAAAGGCTCCTCAGTTATTCTGTGAACTTTACCTTCAGCTGATGCTTATCCTGTACATCCCACATCACTTGGGATATATTTTGAATAATCGTTTCCATTTTGGCCTTCAGAGGGTGTTGCACCTATTTTTATGGAGATCAGCAGTTTATTTTGGGCTGCACCTCTCCAAAATGTTCTTCTGAGCTTAGTGTGTAGGTTTGGCCTAGATTTGGCCCACAAACACTTTTTAAAGTAACACTCCATACTGTCATGTCAGACTGACACTTTCAGATGCCACAAGTATTCAGAGGTAAAATGTTCAGGAAGGGAGGGAGTTTTAGTGAGAGGTCAAAACAAGGCCAAGGATTTTTAGATTATAAGAGACACCACTCATGACATCAGACATGTCAGCAGTTTGTCTTTTTACTGCATCTTCATAACAGAATCTGTGATGTACACTGTACAATGTTGTAGAGTCTCATTAAGTCAGCTTTACATAAAACCTAACATAAATAACTTTACTGGTCACAGGTTTTACATAGAGTTTTATCAGATGTAGACAGAAACAGAAAAATCTTCTCTTCTTTATATTTTACCAGCTACTCAACCATGGCAAGATGAGACTTTAAGCCGGCAAAAGTTTACTGTTGGGCCCCGACCGAACCCTCCTATAACTACAAAAACAAAGCTCTTAAGTCTACAGGGCCATGCTACCAAACAGGGAATTACAGCTAAGTATAATGCAGAATAAATCTTGGCTGATATTGTACTTTAATGCCGCAGTTTCTCTAAGAAATTGATAATTCATTAAATTACCAAAAATCAATTGACACACAGTGAGTCTAGGGAGCGATCCATTGCTCACATACAACCAGGAGCTGGCATCATCCTACGTACACCATCCTGTTAAGATCCACCACCCCAGCCTCCTCCTTTATCAGTACTCAGACATTAGTATTAATTAAGTCTGTGTTGAGTAAAGTAGGCTCATGTACTGCAAGTTGTCTTTATAATTGCTACTTTGAGCAGTCTGGGATCAGAGCCACCTACTTTATCATGATGAGAGTGCCCTGACTGGAAGGATCAGAACTGGCATCACACCCATTTGGTACTTTGTTTTTATTATGACCTCCAGTAAACCTGCTTTATATTTCAGATCAATAAATACCTATTCCTGCAGCATCACTCACAACTCTGCCTGTGTGTGTTGGATATTTATACACATCTTAGTAGGAAAGCAGCCAGCATCTTCAGAATGTATGCATCTGGATTCTGTTTCACTATCATTAACTAAACCTTTGTTTAATGTCACAGACGTCGACACACAGTTACACTCCTTAATGGCAGAGCATCCATTCACACTGATAAACAAAGCAAATGTAATCATGCATGTTAACGCTCAGAAATAAATGTCATTTACTTTGAGAACTTTGAGGCCAAGTGCAAATTAATTAGATAATTAAATGGCAGGTGCTATAGCTAATGTAAGATAAACACAGACGTTTTAAAGGTGGTTGATTCTTCCTTTGTCTTAATCAAAGAGTTGGAGTATAAAACCTTATAGGAGGCCTGTAACACCATCAAGTCTCTGAGGCAGGTGTCTCGCCATATGCTGCATTAATTACACAAAAATCTTTAATGACTTATAACACTGCTCGTTACTGAGCTGTATGGCAATGTGCCCTCTATCCTTTTCTCTGGCCCTGGTGTTATTTATAGCACACATTACAGCCTAAATAGCCAGGAAGAGACATGAGTGCCTGGTATAAAGCAGAGAAGTGAAATTTCATGTTCAGGGAGGCCCGCGAGGGGACGAGATAGAGCAAATCCAATTGTTTTCGAATTATTTGCATGTAGAACAAGCATCAGAGGAAGGGCAAGAAAAACCAAACAGGCAGATGGGATTATTTTCTCCATCGCTATGTACGAGCAGCTACAGCAGGACATTAAAATTACCTCAGTTCAAAGGAAGGAGACTAGTCATAAGGTCTGATTACCACTCATACAGTTGTTGTCAGGACTCTCCGAGGGAGCAAACATGTAGTTGTGGATGTGTTTTTCAGGTCTGCATGTGTAAGTGGGCTCATGCTGTGTACATGAAGACCCTGCAGTGCCGCCTGCAAGAAGGACTTTCAGCACCACGGACAGCGGCGCTGCAGGAGGCGGCTGAATCAGAGAGGAAACACGAGCGAGTCCTGAAAACAACACACCAGCTCCAACCAGGAACCATGTCTTACTTCTTCTTCTAAAAGCCTGGATCTTACTTGTTTTAAAAGCCTGTCTTACAACGAGTGACAAGAGGGTGACAGGCAGCATTTGTGCTCAACTGCTCACTGAGTTAGTACCAAGAGAAAGTCACTACTGCTGGTCTGAAGCCTGGAGGTTGGCTTTCTATTTACTGCCTCCTGGACTGAACTAAGAAAACTCAAATTTGAGTAAAAGACAAGGAATCTTGGGAGGAGCTGAGCTGGGAGACTCTCAGGACAAAGGTCATGTTACAGAAAGTGGCAGTGAAAGGCATGGATAGGATACGTGCAGTGAGTCTACTGTAGCTACTTTTCAGTAGCTTTGCTAAGTAGGCTACTCCTACTCTAAGACTTGTACTTTATGAAGGTAATCATCAAAGTTCCTAAAGCTAGAAATAAAGTTTTTCAGTTTTCATTTTAATTAATCAATTCCCTATTTTAATTCAGTAATTGGTTAATACTAAAACAAACATAGGCTGAGTAAATACTGCTGGCCAACCACCCTCCTTCCAGCATATATTACATAACATCTTTAATGAATATTCATGCATACATACTGTAAATTCTATTGAACCAGTTATTGAAAACCATAATTAATGATCCCTTCAAAGTGTAATTTCTGTATGAAATTTCTACTGGCCAGAGAAATATCTGACAGTACAGAAGGCACAGCTGAGCGCATACACAGTAGTATCTTGTTAGACAGATGTCAAACATCAGTTTCATTTTCATAGAGAAATGTATCACTTTTAAATGTGTTTATGAACAATTCCAAAAAGTCCCACAGCCAGTGATGGTCTAAAAGATAACACTGTGATAACAGCTCACACAGTCAGTTGTGTATGGCTGGTGATAAACTTGCCAGTTTAACAGATTAGCTCAGAAGAGCTTGTCGTACCTCAGCAAACCTCTTCAGCTGAGTAATCCTTGTCTGGCACATCACAGAGAAACAAAAAGTAGAGACAAGTAAGAACCAAGCCTTAATATAACAATCATTCACAAAATTACAACCAAGACTCACATTAAAAGAAGAGTTTCCTGTTGAGACTCTAACCTGTTATGAAAATTAGTGGGAGCCAGTTTTTAGCTTCAGCCTTTGAAGATGGTGGTAGCACTGAAGTGGAGCTTGGAGACCACCAGTCTTTACCAGAAAGGCTTTGTTACAGGGAGCAGAGTTTGATAGATGTGTGAATTACCAGGCAAGGAGGATTTCAGAAAAAGATGCCTGTGGTTGCATAATGAGAAATGTTGGATCCATGGAGCCATTCTAAGGTCTAAAAGTCAGGATATCTCTGCTTCTGCTGCTTTGATTGTGACCACTCTGTTTTAATCTGTCTCTTGTGAGTCCTCCAACTTTATGGAAGTGCAACACTAAACCACTGGAGTGCCCATTTAAAACCAGGCTTTTATGTGTTTCCCTGAGATTTTCCATTAATTTGAAAAAGCCCCCTAATTAGCATTTAGATCATGCAACATTAAAACTCTCCATTAAATTCCAGTAATCCAATAATGAACATGTTTACGCATTCTTGTGAAATTAGAACAAAGTCTCTCAGTTAATCATCTCAGTTAAGAGACCAGTTCTGTAGTAAATATGTAATCAATCAGTCTGCACCTTCTCATGTCACCAGAGAGTGGATACTGACTGGGAGCTGATTTTATGCTGCTACAGAGCAGCAAAGTGTAGATTAGCTCATAAAACTCCATTGGTCCATTCTACCAGTCAGTGAGTCTTTTATTTCAATGTCGGGACGCCTGCTGTTCTATGAGCTTGTCCACACACATCGTATCATTTCCTGTCTGAAGGGTAGATGAACCTCCTCTGACCCTGAGCTCTGGAGGCCGACTGGGGGGCTCTGGATGGTGATGCTTGGCCTTCTGCCCAGAGCCAGGACATGGAGTCTCTGTGGGCTGAGGGCACAGAGACTAGGCTGACCTCAAGGAACACAGAGTACTATCAAAGTGTGTGGTGCCAAAGGATCAAACACTGACTTTCATCTTAATTCAGGATAGCAAAGTGCAAGATCAATGTGCTGTAAGTGGAAGAGGTGCTGGGCACTGAGAGATGTGGAGAGAAGACTGTGAGGTCAGGGAGGGGTCCGCAGCTTGAAGGAAATGGCAGCTTGTCCACAGGCGGGAAGAAAAGCCGAACACAAATGGAAAAGGACAGCTGATGACAACACAGTCAGCAATGCTAAAATAATTCACATTAGACTATTAGCTGTAAAATCCACAAGGCATGCTTTACTTTGTCCCGTAGCATCCGATTCCACCACTGGTTCAATGATATGAACTCTCCCAGTTCTGACTAGTCCAGAACACTGTCACGCAATGCTCCAAAATTAAAATGAAATAAAACAAAAACAGAATTAAAAGCTTTTATTTAATTTTTAACTGTGTTAAAACCCTAAAAACTAAACAACAGTACTGCAGCGTAACCCTACAAACCAAATCCAGAATTATAGAACCTAATACCAGGGTCTCAGAAGTTCAGTTTATTGGAAGTCCCAGGTCAGAGGTCGTTAGGTCCCTGCAGTGAAAAAAGGCTTGATGTGAATACTCAGTGACACTCCCTGTTCTTCATTATTACTAAGCAGACATTAAATCTTTAGTGTGAAAACTGCTCCCCTCATTTAAAGATTTTTCCATGTTGAACAAGTATAATGTTTGAATAATAATTGCAGCTAAATTTAGCTGCTAAACAGTACTTCACTGTGTTCACCAGGTGGTTGTTCACTTTGTGTGTCTGATGAAAGACTGAGACTGAACCAACACAGTGAAGTTGTGATCTACAAAAGCAAAACAATGAACTGAAAGGCGCTGAAACATTAAAATAATTTGGTGACAGGTCATCTGTGCACGCAGCTTATTATGACCCACAGTCACGTTTTACTGTTAGGCGGCCTCTAGTGGCTGAAGCAATTACAACAGGTGTAAAGGATGAGGTCAGGAGTACACAGAGCCACAAAGTAGAAGTAGTAGGAGGAGGAGGTTGTGGTGGATGGAGGGGCAAAACACAAAACCTTCACAAGAGAAACCACTGTTTGTTTCAAACTGATGGTCAGTGCTGTTGCTTTTATTGACAGCTGTTCCTGAGACGTAACCTCATGTTTGTTATTGTAACCATGACGACGGAGGTCCTTAAACCTTAAGTAAGTACTTATTTCAACCCAAACCCCGATTGTCCCTTAAGCCCAACTAAACCATGACCATTCATAAGCTTCACCGTATGTTCACCATTTTTACTATAACAGCAAAGCAGCTTTAAAGTTTTTCATTTTATTTGAATTTTGCAGTGAAAACAATGTTACCATACCGACCTTCTACCTCCTGTTTAAACTATATGATGACAATAAGCAGAGCACAGACTGTAGATTAACCTCCCACTGTCAAAACATGTTGTCAGACCAAAGCAGAAACAGGCACACTGACAGATGATTGCTATTGACAGGTGAAGCTCCTGCAGGACTCGGTCAGCAATAAATCAGGAAAGTCACCGGGGGCCTAATGTTTTGCTTTAACGAGTCCTTGCTGACAGAAGGAAATAGCGAATGATGTAAGGTGAGACCTTTCCATTCTGGGTTTAATTGTATGAAAAGGTTTCGAACCGCCTCCACTTTGCCGTAAGAAATTACCTGAGCTCTGACCCCTCACTTGATAAGGTGGGCACACAGGTGATTTATCTCCCAGAGACCTGCCTGTCACTCATGAATATTTACTATAAGTCGAAAGCAGCTGTGCTCTTAGGTCAATAGGACTGTGCTTTGTAATCAACAGTGAAGCTATAGGTTAATAACTGCAATTTAGTTTTTGTTTCCCAGCCTAATCTGATTAGGTTCAAATGAATTTTTAAGTTATGGTCAATCACAGGGAATCTGAAGTGAACTGACAGATAATGTGTGCCTGTGATACATGCTGCTCTGACTTTAAATGCAATGTGTCAATGTAAAAGGATAAGGCAGAGGTGGGAGGCAGGCTTTGTCATGTCTCTGATGTGACTGATAATGTTTCTGTACATCCAGCCTCACTAAGTGGCTGCTCGCTCTGATGTGCAGTGGTTAAAAAGCAAAGCAGATCGGTCTCCAATAGGTCTGAACGTGTGAAGTCAAAAAAAAAGAAAAAAAAGCTCTTGGCTTTGAACACAGTGCTCCCTGCTTCCATTGTGCTGCTTTTCCTAATTATGCCAGGCCATTCTGCTGACAGACGGAAAGTGCACTGTGACGCCCAATCAGTACTCCATATTTCATTTCCCCTCTCTCTCTCCTTTCTAACTGTTGGTATATTAAACCAGAAATCCGGTGGCTGATTTTCAAAGAGACTTGATTAAACCTAGGAAATGGGACATGATTTCCCATTTAAAATTCATAACAGGCTAACACTTAAGTAATTTAAATCCCCTCTACCGTTGGAGCAGTTGGTATCTGCATCAGATTGAATAATTTCACCTTAACTGCATCAATCCATTTTATTTCAATTTGATAGCAAGCAAACTCAGTCGGAGCACCCTCCTGAGTCAGTTTTCTCCAAAGGTTTGGAAATCGAACCAAAGGCCTCTAGACTGTTCTGCTGCTTGTAATTCAATTTGGTTGACCTCCCAGTTTTCTCTAATTGAAAACAGGCTGTATATGAGGAGTGAAGATGCCTTTGTGCATATTAACTCTCCATTAGTGTTAAAAACCCACTTTCACCAACCCTTTCAAATATGTTAATGTTCCTCCATCTATCTACTGCTGAATAAAACAGGAGAGTGTAATGCCCCAATCTGAAAACATGTGTTACACTGGTTACAAAACAGTCTTTACGTTCAGTTCAGTTCAAATCAGTCAAACCAGTTTGCTTTTCTTCTAGAAATACCATCAGAAGATTGATATATTGATATTTCATTAAAACACACACACACACATACACACAAAATAAGACATATGTTATTAGTCTTATATATGAAAAGTGGAATTATAAGCAATAAAATACACCTTGTTCACTTCATTATACTCAGTCTTACCTGCCCTGCAGTGACCTGTAGCTTATGGTAGCTAGTGTTAGCTCATAGTAGCATACTTTGGCAGGTAAATTGCTGTGTAACTGACATTAACAGTTTCCTGACTTTATGACCCTGTCACAGTTTTATTACAAAAGCAAAATGACAAAACAAAGAGGGTGTAATATTTATCTTAAAGGACGTGCTGGAAAATGTATTACACTATGCTAATAACAGGCTCTAACAATGGTAATGTTGGTCTGTCAGTCAAGTATTAGCATGCTAACACACTAAACTTAAGATGGTGAACATGGTAAACCTATAGCTTGTTTTGTGACCATGTTAGCACGTTTACATTAGCATGACAAAGCCCTGCTGTGTCTAAGTGCAGCTTCACAGAGCAGCTAGCATTACCACACTTAGTCCTGTCAGGATAAACTTTACCAGGTGATGAATCAAGCGTTAGAGCAAAATGAAACTTCTGTCCCAGTATTTCCCCAGGTCCTCGGCCAGAGTCTGGCCCACATACTTCCACATCTGGGCTGATCTCGGCTATTATCCTCCAGTGTTGGCTGACAGCCTGAAGATTTTCAGTGTGTGCACCAGAACTGGCCCAGATGTGAAGTCGCATCAGTCAGCTGTATATGGGCCAGACTCGGACTGTAGGACCAGGCTGAAAGAAAATGAGAAAACCTATCTATCCATCTAACTAAATTAACAAAACACTTCCTGTGATAATGTTAAAATCTACTGTAAGAAATGCAGAAAATGTTGTTTATATTACCTGTTACAAACCCTAACTCGCTTGAGGGAAAAGAAACATAACACCAGATGGTATCAGTAAGACTTCATTAAAAGAGCTTGGCAATATTGTAGAAACACAAAGGAGGTGAGGTGGAGCTTCACAGAAAAGGACCGACTGGTGCTGTCCAATATAAAGGAAACAAATATAACCAAAAGACGAGTCTGAAAACTAGAGTTATCCCTAACCTAAACTAAATACAACCAAAAAGGAAAATAAAAGCCTCACTACTCATTTACTACAAAACCAAAAATGCAATGGGGGCAGCACCCCTATACCTAGAGTGGCTGACAGCAATTTCTAACACAAGTGACAGCCTGAAGATTCAAATCCCCTGGCTGAGTCCTCAAGTAGATCTAACTCATGCCTCATTAACAACATTTCGAGTTGATACAAACATACAACGTTTTGCTACAAAAAGAGTCACCTACGACAAGCTGACAACAGCTGCCATTACAGATAAACTGCCTAAGCTTAAATAAATTTCAGTCCCTGATTGCTTCAGCAGGATTGGTGATGCTGGACCAGGATCCACCAATCAGGGCCGCACCTTCCCAATTGGAGCCAACTGTGAACCGGGTACTGCACATCCCATTTTGCATACAAAACTACACAAAGAGGTTACATACACACACAGGAGAAGTCGCTTGTAGTCGTAACATAGCCGAATGAACAAAGCAGAACAGAGTGGGGATGGATGTTTATACATGTATTGGTGTTTTTCACAGTAACTAATGTAAAATCTGGTGATTCTGAAGACTGGTCGACTTCTCAAAGCATCGACTTGTGGTTTTAGTTGACTCTACTCAACTGGTCAAGTAGTTGGTGAAGCCTCTTCTACAGAGAGTTCATGCTACCATCAGCATCACTGTAGATCTGCAGTAGTCACAGCATCAGTCATGTGACCTGTTAATGATCAGACTGGGGTTCATCAGCAGCACGTGGCCTCAATCATCACCCCCCCCCCCCCCCCCCCCCCCCCCCCCCCCCCCACCCCCCCCCCAAAAAAAAAAAACACACACTCTCACTCCATTCAACATCCAAAACTTCTGAGCTTGACAAAAACATTAATCCCTTTAATGCAGAGAGGAATCCAACTCATCTGTATCAGGAGCCCTCAGTTAATCCTGGTGGCTGTACAGTTATCAAAAGGGAATATGTTAAACTCTCGGTGTTACCTTTGATCCAAACTTCTCATTTAACAAGCTTCTGAAAGCAATATTCCTAGGAGCATATTTTCATCTCAGGAATATCTCCAGAATCTCTAATTCACTCTCTACATTTTCTGACGCACTAAGACTGACTCATGCTACTGCACTGAGCTGCACTGTGGTGGTCCCATTCTTAGATGCATAAAAATATACATATTTAAATCTCTGTAGACAGAATGTGCATGCAAAGTAGAAAATATGATCACACAGTCCTCCATTTCGCATCGTCATTCACTTTGTGTAACTGCTTCTGTCATAAAATCTTTAAGAGGGCACTGGCCCTCAATATACTGTATCTTTGCTTTATTAGCTGATAAACCCACACCAACTCTCTATTTAATGGCCACAGGAAAGATTGTTGCCCAGCGTCTAAAGCAAACTGTTGGAAATGTACGTTTTCTCAGGAATTTTAGTCCAGAGGAGAAAAAAGTATAACCTTAGGTAAGTCTACCTTACCTCCCACTGTACTCTCTCTTTCCTTTCTTGATTTGAGCCAACTCACAGTTTCAATTCAGGCATGTGGCTGTCACCCATGTTCAAAATAATTAATGGTGAAGGAGTAAGAGGGGTTGACAAATTGGTCAAGGACACATAGAACAGGTCAGTAGTAGTGGACGTCATTTGCAGCTGTTACAAACCACTGACCCAGTTACAGGATGATCTCTTCACCACCATAACATTAGTTTAGGCATTTATCCACGATACGATAAAACAGCAGTAATGAGCTCTGAAGGCTTCAGTGGTTCAACATGAGCAGGACACTTATTGAACATTTAAGATCCATATATACATTCATTGTGTGTGCATGGTTTCTGATGCTAGCTGCAGCCTCTGCAGTGGTTTAATGGTTTTCTTCAAGTGTAAACCTCTGATGCTGCAGAGAGAGAGAAACCTGTGAAGCAGTTTGGACCCTTTTCTACCAACAAAAGCCCTGTGGCAAAAAACAAGCTTCTCAATTCTTTCTGAGACACCACTGCACCGGCAGAAGGTCCTGCAGCAGAGTCCAGGTGAACGAAAATAAACATGGTGGCAAAACACAGTCATGCAAAGTAAATTTATATACCAGATGAATGAACTGTTGTTCAAGCATCAGGCCTCAACATATGACCAGAGAGCAGTATGGACCACCATGTGGTTTCTTGGCCTTTTAGTCACCTTGGACAGTGGTATGTATTCTATCTGAAGTTACAGTCTAGATAGTGAGAAGGCACTGTCTGATAGGCCTGTCCCTTTTTCAAAAAATCAAGATAGAATGAATTAGAAATGACCTGCAATTGGTTTGAATTACCACCATTAACACCACATCATTATTTTTGTTACTTTCTTAGCTTGCTGCTCTGCTCGCTGTGCTGCTTCTAGGGCTGGGTATCGTTCAAAAATTCTTGATACCGGTACTGATACCGATACCTTGACTTCGATACTGGTTCCTCAATGATACTTTTTTTGATACCAGTTTTATAAAATCAATTCTAACAAAGAAAATTACATTACATATTATGGTACAAAGCTTGAGTTTTATTTTTCAGCTTTTTTTTCCCTCTCAAAGCAATTTTCTAACAAATAAAGAAACTGTTGCAAAGTTGCAAAGTAACAAGTCAGTGTTTAATGCTCACTGCTGCATACTAAGGGGACCTTTAAATCTTTGCGCAGTTGAACACAGAGCAACTTTCTCCTCTTAAACTGATTCTGTGCACGTTCAAATGCTTCATCAAATTGGTCGTGTTGCCTTAGCAACGATGTCCTTTTTGCAAATATTGCATTGCGCACTATTGGCATCAATCTTGATAAAATGGAGCCACACTTTTGACCTTGGTCGCATTTTTTACCCGCTTTGACACACACACTGTGGTTCACAACAAAGATACATGTGAATCCAGTATGTGGGCATAACCAAGTAAGTACTTTTCCTGTTTAACGTTACAGCCAATCACTGGCAGCATTATCAGATCTCGATCATGTGATTAACTCCTTGGTACTAAAACATGGCACCGAAAAACAAGGCATCTTTCGATACTGGGTAGTACTGAAGCATTTCGGTCTGTGCCATAAAATAACCGAAGTTTGGTACCCAGCCCTAGCTGCTTCTGCTGTCTCAGTGGGAATGGGAAGCTAGCAGTTGAATCTGCAGCTTTATTGTTGTTGAAGAGTAAGGCAGCTGCCTTTTAAGTCGACAAACGGCCTTATCTTTATTCGTGACTTTACGATCCACAGTGTAGAACCTAAAACACTTCCACATGCTGCTTCTTAGATGTTTAGGTGTCGTGATTGTCTGCTCAAGACAGCTCTGCATGCTATTGTCCTCCATTTTCCTAACAAAACACAGCATTACCATTAGCTTAGTTTACTGATAGGTCAATAGGGCATGCAATAGGCAAAGCTAATAGAGTGCCCTCTGCTGGATCACAAGCACACTACAACTCGAATATGAACTTTTCACCCCACGTTCGAACAAATGTTCAAACTATAGATATAAAAAGTGGCAGCCCTACTGTCTGGAGAAATACAAAGAGGGCGTTCTGTACTAAATAGACTGTAACACATATATTCATTGATTTGTCAAACCCAGACTGCCAAAGCTTCGGAAGCCTCCACAAAACACATTTCAGTGTTCAGATAAGCACCTCACTGTGTGAACTTCTCTTTCAGACTGTTGATTGTCAACGTGTTTTAAGGATGAATCCAGATTAAATCACTGAGATCTTGTGGTGTATAGAATGTTCCATATATGGTTTTTGTTTACTTGGAATGTTCGAAGTTTCACATGATTTCTATTTGTTGGGGTCATGTTTAAGTTAACAGCCGTGAGCATAAATATCTAAGTCTTCTCTGTTTTTTGGAACAAGAGGTCATTGTGTGAGGTCTGGATGTCTCACTATAGATTCAGCGGAGATCTTCTCTTCATCATCTTCACATCATCACCATCGAATATACCACAATCTCAAAAAGAAGCAACATCCCTGAAACTAGATCTAACTGGGCAGGAAACACAGGTCGAGACGTTATAAACAGGGCAGCATTTGAGAGATTATCAACAGCACTTTGTTTGGGGGGGGGAACTGTAGTATATAATGAATTTTACACTGTGTCTTTGTCTGATCATCATGTTTCTGGTTATGACTGACTGCTGCCATCCTCCAAGAGCAGCACATACTGACTGTATACTGACTGTATACATCCAGTCCAGACAACAGGAAATAGAATAGGACTGATGGATGTCTTTGAGGGGGAATCATGAAATAAAGGAACAAAAGCCTTTCTTGTTATTAATAAGATAATTGGTTATACAGGCTACAGGGTTATCTGAGCCACATGATAATTTCAGACTGGAGGTCCAAGTAACTCTTTCATTTACTGCTGCCTTAGAGGAAGCAGAGATTGGTGAGAGCAGCAGTGAGAGTTAGCTGGATGTGTAAGGCTGCCATCTACTGAGTCTTCAGAATGGATGTGTGTTTGCAGAGAGAGGAGGAGTGACGCTCCCTCAGTCAGATATCCTCTGTGTTCGACAGTCATGGCTGAGGGACGGTCCTGCTGAGACGACTAACCAGGTCTCTGAATTTCAGTTTGTTAAGAGCTCCGTCACACACTTCAGGTCTAATCTGATCCAAGTCCCCCTCCCTGAGATAAAACCAGCAGCTGCTTTAACTTCACCCCTCCCTTCATCTCTCTGACTTTCGTCCTCCTGTTTCATTTTCTTTAAATTCACCTTTTCAAGCTTGTTTACATTCAGTTCCCTTATCACTGTTTGAAAGACTGATTCAAACCTGCAGGTTGCGGTTGTATCCACATCCCCAATCAGTGATGGCACAGCAGGTGTTTTGTCTTTGTCAGATGTGAAACACACGATTTGTCACAACACTGATGAGGGCGTGGCAGGAAGAGAACCGGCTTTGAGTTTTCTTTATTATATTTCTTTTTCAGTAGAAGTGTGTCGTGTGTTGTAATTGTGTGTGTGTGTGTGTGTGTGTGTGTGTGTGTGTTGTCAGGTTGATGGTCTACAGTCTGAAGTACATTGCAATTATCCACAGCAGCTATCTTCCCTCCACTGTATGAGAGCTGATCCAGGCCAGTGGTGTACATGAGGAGGAGGGCTGGTTGCTAGGCTGCATATTCCTCCAGTTACAGAGCTCTTTGATACCTGCATCGCTGTGTGCTCTCGCAGACATGCACCCACTCACATGGCTCAGGCCAGGCACCTACACACGCACACACACAAACACCACGCTAACACACGGACATGCACCTGTGGGTCGGCCCCAGTTTTCTCCAAAATCAGGGCCATAACAGGCACCCTTCCACCCAGCAGAATATCAAGGCAGCTCGGCTGAGCAGCGAGACAGGAGCCGTCTAACCACACTAACAAGGTGAGCAGACAGTGCGAGCTGTTGTGGCGGGTGTCTGTGCTCTTTCAGGAGGAACCGACAACAACTGGACTGGCAGCGCTAATAAGGTGTCAGCGCTGCTTTGCCCCTCGCTGAGAGAACAACCATGCAGCTCATACAGAGTGCTGCTGCTCCATCCACCATCAACAGTTTAAAACTGCAACACAAAACACACCTGCCTCATCAGAATACACTGAATCACAAAGTAGAGCTGCAACAGAAAACAGCATCTCGTCCCCACCAGAGCTGCTGTGGATTATTTTGCCCAAACCGGGGACAAAAGCTGACAGAAAATCTTTTCAATGCAGAGGAAGTGACGCATGAAAAACATGACAAACATACACAGGAGTCACTGTCCAATCTGTACTGCAAACCCAGTTTTGTTCTATGCATGATGTGTGAAAATGTGGCTACTTCCTGTCGCAGGTACTCTAACCCTAACCAGATCAGGTTTCCAGGACGGATCGATAGCAGGGAACAAGCTGAGGACTGTGAGACAAACTTCAGTCACTGATGCTGACATTTAAAGGATTAGAAGTCTGATGTCTGAATGATCTGTCACTGTCATCTTTTCTCCAGTGATCCTTTCATAACGTGACCAAAATGTAAGAAATAAGGGAATAAATCCACATTACATTCTGTGCTAAAACACAGAGTAAAGTTCAGCTGAAGCTAATATGAGGCTTTAACATCGGCTGTTTCTGGACCTCTGAATCACTGCCCACATCTCAGATTTGTTCAGTGATTCAACCACACAGATACCCAAGGTTGGACAACAACCAGAGCTTGGTAGGCAGAATTAAGAATGGGAACGTCCTCCTACAGAGCTCGGCAGCTGCCTAGCAACATCCATGAAAAACAGCATCTGAAAAATGGGCAGAAAAATGGCAAAGTGCAGGAATGTGTGGCTGAGATTGATGCAATGGTGCTTGTTGTTAGTCGACCTACAGATAGCTGCTCCTATAGCAACTGCTTAACCACTGCTGCATTAACATGACATCATTTGAATAAGATGTTCATGGAATCACTACAGCTCTTAGGGCATGAGAAAACACAGTAACCCACTCTAAAGAGAAATCAGCAAACATGAAGATGATCAGGCTAAATGAACAGAGTGAATGGCAGGGTGCTGACAGTCACATGTAGGTTTATTGCCATTAGATTCATTTATTCTGTGTGAACAGAATTTTGTACTGAAAAGCTTGAACTTTGGAAGATTTGATTTGATAAATAGCTAAAGCATCATATTAGCTTCAGAATGACGAATGTGCATTCTGTCTCCTATTTCTTAAACTATATCACATCAGAGTCAGTATGAACAGAGGCAATGATTACAGCGATCAATAAGCCTCTTGACATATACATGGAGTATTGTATTAAGATTAACTTTAAAACAAATACAAACCATTAGCACCAGTAGCATGGTGAGTCTTTTAGCATAAGAACGTCAGAGGCTACGTGGAGCTAATCAGTGAGTGAATCCAGCTTTAATGTGAGCGTCTGTAAGCTGTTAACATGTTAACGTAAAACAGAGAAGACAATGAGGCTCCTGTTTCAGACAAGATGTTAGAGAAGGTAAAGTTGAAGTGCACCAGGCTCCGTTTCTATCTTCTTTTTTATTAGCTCCTGCTGCTGTGCTCAGGCTTATTTTGCAGCCTGCATTCTAATGAGAGAGGAAGCGAGGAGGGAGGGGATGAGCGTGAGGTGGAGGGATGGGGGGGGGTGGGGATTGTGTAACTCTGTGTTACATAACACAATGTGCATGGCCTTCTCTCTCTGCCTCAGATAGAGAGACAGAGCAGAGTGAGAGAGGACGGAGGGTTTAAAGGGTGCTGGTGTTAATGAGGGCGATCTGAAGAGAAGTGCGCCTCGCTGGAAAATCACACCTCATTATGGCACCGTTTCTAATAACGCCATGATGAGGAGAAGTTGTTTGGGAGGTGAGGGGACGGGGGAGAGTGGACCCCTGGCTTGTCTTAGATTAAAACCCAACCATCAAGTGGTGTTCAAGTGTGTTTGCTGGGTAATTAAAGTCGATAAAATGTTATTGCTTTCACCCTCAGCCCACCTCCAGCCGGGTGGGGACGAAGTGTCAGACGTTTGCTGGACGTTCGCTGCTGGGATTCAGCCTGATGTTTGCTGCTTTTGTTCTGATTACAGGACAGAAAATCATGTTTACCTTCAGCCTCTCTGCAAAGTTTTTTCTTTTCATTTCTGTCTTGCTCCCAAATTTTACTTTATGCCTCAAAGCACTTTAAAGTTTAGTTTCTACTTTGCTTTAGTGTATAATTTAGTAAAGTAAGTGTTGTGTTTGGGTGTGTGTTCAAAGCTTTTTAGAGAACATAGTTTTTCCTGCTTGTTTTGTATTCAGTGTTTGATTCCTGTGACCTTATTTCGGAGGCTCGTCGAGCTGCGGGAGGAAAAATTCTCCTTCATTCATCGTTTTCATTTGTACAATAAGACTTCAAAAGAAAACAATATATGTGATAAAAAAAGGAGCTTTTATTTCTCTTAAATCTGATCTAATATATCATTATGACACTGGGTGTAAAAATTACAGCTCATTTGGGTTTATTACTCACTCAAACAGATTTAAAACACAGATGAGTCGACATGTTAAGGAGGCAGTTTTTCCATCAGTTCAAGAGTAGTTGACTTTTACACAGAACGTCTCCTCCGTCTTCTCCTCCAGGTTGTTGACGTAGACCAGGATCTCAACTGAGCCGGGACTCTGGCTGGGGGCAAATCGTAGTCCGATGGTGTAACTCTCTCCCCCGCCGATCTGAAAACAGAGAACACAAACAACATTCTTCACTTTCATCTGAAGGTTTTCTGAGGCTGAGATCACCATGTTTCTTTCTTTACAGAGAGTAACAGTGAACACGTGTGACCATGTTCCTGTATCTCTGATGAGAGGTCATTTTCAAATGTTACTGCTGGTCCAGAGCTGTGTTCTTTCTTTGTTCCCATTGTTACAGGTGGGCTGGGCGATACAGCAAAAAAGAGTTTGAAGAGTATCCTAAAGAAACCAGTGGGCTCATTAGTTAAACCAAGAGGATATAATTTATTAACAAAAATATAATAACATTTTACTATGTAAAGATGTTTTACCTGCCTATCTATTAAAAATTAACTTGTGCTGTTACTTATCAAAAAAAATGTAAATAAAACAAAAACCTATGACTGGTATGATCACAGATTTCTTCCTCAGGGCCTTCTTTCTAAAGGTGCAGATTAGACAGTCTGCAGTTTGTGAAAAGTATTTCCTGTCTGGGAGTACGTACCTACAGTTCAGCACTTTATTTTTCATTGTGGTCAGGGGCGTTGTGTCTTTAACTACGTAGGGAACTGCGTTTGTTATATCCATGTTTCCATGATTGCTTTTCTTACAGGGTAATGACTGAAAATGACGACAGGATAGGTGTTAGTTTTGGTTCAGCCCTGTTACAACTGTTACAACTTACTGCATTACTGTTCCTACAGACTTTGTTGGGCATTCAGAAGGGGAGCATCAAACTCTCTACAGTTGCTCTGTGACTGTTGAAATACTGAAAAAGTCTAAAGTGAGGTCATGTCGGCAAAGGCCATCATTGTGTTTTTTCCCTTTTAATACAGACTTGTTTTGTTGTTTTTCAGTTTCTCTTTTAATGTAAAGCACTTATTGCTATATGTGCAAAAACATATTATTAAAATAATTATTTTAGAGGTCAATGTAATAAGGCCAAAGTATTTCTGGTGCATCTTACTGAGGACTTAGATTTTGTTGAGTAATCTGTTTATTTTTTTGTTGATGCATTTCATCTATAAAATGTAAAAATGTCTTCAGATTATTTCCTGACAAGCAGCTACAAAAAACCCAAGGGTTTCATTTTCGAGTCATTAGAAATCCAAGAACATCCAGTAATTATTAGCATTTGTGAATCTAATGTATTTTTACTTGCTAAAGAACTTAAATTAACTTACCCTACTCCACTATCCTTCACAGTGCTCTTGTAGTCTAAGAGTCAAATTTAAAACGTTTGTCTGTCAGAGCTGAAGAGCAACACTCACCTTCACATATCATATATTTTAAGACATTAACTGGAGAAAACAGGAATTACCCACCTATTGCACAGAGGTCCCTTCATAAAATAAAGATTTAAAGTGATGTTAGAGAGCTTTGGGGACTTTTTTAAAGA
Source organism: Lates japonicus (assembly GCA_033238685.1). NCBI lineage: Eukaryota > Metazoa > Chordata > Actinopteri > Centropomidae > Lates > Lates japonicus. The sequence continues at coordinate 7,542,797 of BRZM01000001.1, forward strand.
GGAAAACACACTTTGAATCTGTTGGACTGATACTTCAGAGAAAGTGAAGGAAGGAACAACTCCTAATTTGTTCAGTGTCATTACTAAAGAAATCAAAAACACTAAAAAACTTTTTCAAAGATATACAGTATCAGCTGTAGGTGGAAATAAGACTGCACGGCTTTGCAACGATATTAAAATAGTGCAGTGATAAAGTGGCTATGTGCTGCTCTTTTATTTTTTATTGCAGTGTAATAAATGTCCTGTATATGGAACAAAGGCTGATCCTCACAGTGGGTTTCCTCTGTGTAATTAGATGACGCTTATCTGGAAGCAAAAACAGAAGAAAACATCACAGTCTGTTTTTTCTGACCGTCTTCTCTCCTGATTAAAAGCAGACCATGCCTCATGAGGTCATACTGTGTGAGAAATCTTTATTTGGCCATTTCTCTGTTTTCACAGTATTTTAATCAGAACAGAAGTGTTTTCTTGTATTTTCTATAATAGCCAGGAACAGATCTATGGGTCAGTTCATGGGATTTATTCTGTAATCTTCTCTAAAAGCAGAGCAGTATTGATCTGTGCTTTGCTTTCTCACCTGACAGCTGGTTTTATCATGGAGGGGGGTGGGGGGTTACGTCAGAGAAGAGAAAGGTGTCTCTACATTTGTTTAATGCTATGGCTCAGTAAATTCTTTATAAGACACCTGGAGCCTCACTGACAAGACGGAAAAAACAAATGGCTGTTCCTCAATCTGCCCACCTCCTTCTGTCTAATTGATGCAGTGTCTCCTGGACAGCAGCAGTGAGGCTCTTTAATAGTTGATGTTGAAAAAGACTCCCTTTGCATCTCATTTAAAGTGCTGCTGCTTTCCCATTTGTTTTTGCCATTTTATCACACCTCAGCGAATGAAAGGCAGTGATGGCAGTGAGCTTCATGTCTGTGTGTGACAGCACAACAATCAAACAACAGCACTAATGACTTTGTTATATTCCTCCTGCTCTGTTCTGAGAGAAAACGAGGAGATCGTTCAACCTGTCACAGCTGTGGAATCAGAGTCATCATGACAAACACAAATCACTGATGGATTTTACTCACCTGTCAAGATGACAGGACAGCAGAATCAAACACATCCCTTCACACGTCTTTACTGTTAATACGCACGTTTGTTGGTGAAGTCTGAGGTGGCACATTCAGGAGACAAAACTTTCTCCTCCAACTTTCCCACTTTCAGTCTGTAGTGTATGTGTGTGATGAATAATCAGTGATGCTGCACCAGAGCTGATGGTGTGACTTTAGCCCAGAGTGGAACTAAAACTGAGGCTGATTCCAGGGTGAAATGTCAGAGCATGACATTGTTGAATAAACCAACACTAAACTTTCTGACTGTCAGGTCCAGGTGTTCTGACTGCACTGCTGCTCAGTCATCACTCTGTCACAGTTTAAATGTTGCTCAGCTGTTTCAGGACCCAAAGACTCGTCGTCACAGGAGCCTGATGTTCCTGCTGTTTCCTGTGTTTGTCAGAACAGATATGCTTCTGTTTTAATCAATAAAACTGTCTCCACAGGTCAGATAACGACTGTGACCTGAAACATTTACACCTCAGCTCTCTTTTCCTCCATGTTCTGTGAATAATTGCAGTGGTTATGTATTTGGCTCTGAGCGCTGCTGTTGTCTTATTATTATTATTGTTATGTTATTTGTTATGTTATTTTTAGGAACTGTTGTTGTTTTTTTTATTAAGCCTCAGGGAGTGCCATCTAAATTTTGTTATATTGTATATAATATAATAATATAATGACAATAAAGCTATTCAACTATTCAACAGTGACCTACACTCAACACTGTCTCTGAATGAACCCTGTGTAGACACAGATAAACAGTGAAGCTGCTGCTCATCTGCTGTGAGGACACTGAGTTCTTAAACTACCTGATCTGCAGCAGCTAAGTTTCCAATAATGTTTTACAGTTGTATTTTCAGTTAGTACTGCAGCAGCCTGATAAAGCAGTTCTTGATTTTGTAGAATTTAGAAGAACTTAATTCCTTTCCACATGCAACATTTCCCATAAAAATATATTTTTTAAAGATGCAATCATTGTGAGGTTTTAAACACTGATAGTATCAGTATGTTTATCAGTATTTTATGTATCTTTAAAATTACCTTCATGTGTTGTTTCCATTATTTTATTCTTGAGGATTTAAAAACCAACTAATAAAAATAATTTTAGCACTGGTCAGTAGCACTTTACATTTGAACAAATGTGAATAAAATGATTGACATCCTTTCATCCCATGATTCTAGCTGAACTGATCCAAGGAGGAAGGTTCCTTTTTTGTCCAGGGGTTAATCAAAGTATTGATTCTCCTCCTGATGAGAGAAGAGAACCACCTGACGTCCGTCTCACCTGGAATTGATCCTCTTTGAACTGCAGCAGGTCTGGATGGTCGGAGCGCAGCAGGAACGTGTGGCTGCTGGTGTACGGGTTGGTGTAGGTGATTTTTCTGGAGCTGCCACGCCCACCACCAACCGGGACACACACTTCAAATGCCTACACACACACACACACACACAGACAGCAGTTGTAGAGGGGGAGGGTTTGAGTGCTGTCCTGGGATCAGCTGTACTTAGCCTTTTCTTGACACTGCCCATAAAGAGGTTGGAAATGTACAGCTGACCCATGAAACCACCACGATGGTTCAATAAGCATCGAATGTGACTCTGAGTGAACAATGGCTTTCAGTTACACACACATTAAAGGAGCAGTTCATCATATCACTGTTCTGGAGAAGAGCAGAATACCAGCTGCAGAATGAACTGAATCGAAAATCATTAACACGTCAGTGATTTATCTCCTGTAACACTGATGGGCAGTGAACAGTTAAAAAGGATCGAAATTGACGCAGCAGCTCCAGAGTTATTGTCTTGTTCACTTGATACATTCTTCTTCTTCTTCTTTGCCAAACCCTGGCAACCATATTACCCACAATGCAACTAAACAACGAAGGGTCTGTTTAGACATTCAGGTGTGTTTTGCTGGTACCAGCTTCTGTAGCCTGGAGCTGAGACAACAAGCAGCTGCAGAGGTTTGGTAAACTTGCTTCTTCTGAACTCAACACCCCCACATTTTTTTCCATTTGCAAACTTCTCCTCAGACTGTCAGAACCGACCGACACTGACTCAGGTAATGTCACCTGAGGCAATTTATCTTCACACAGCTCCCTCTGGAGCCACAACAGGCTTCATACAGCTTTTTCACATGTAAACAGGCTTTGATGTGTCAAATCAGTAGAGTTCTCCTTCGAGTCCACTGGGAGTCCCAAACAAATGATGAAGTCAGATAAAATAATACTATATTGGCAAAATGATATGATATGCTAATTTAAGCTGTTGGCAAACTGTATAGACAGTGTTGATCTTTGGAAACAGAGAGCAACAGAATCCAAAATGGTGGAAATTCTCAAATTATCCTGAGCACACCATCCGGTTCTATATAACCTGCTCCAGAAAAACCCATGAGCTGCAGTCAGTCGTCACAGAGGAGCAGATGGTCCAAATCCCGTGCTTCTTATTAATAAACTGTGCTAACTTATTACTCTTATTCCTATTCTCTGTAACAGTGCTAATTCTGACTGATCACAGGACTGCACATCAACATGTGAGCACAGTGCTCCAGCCCTGACTTTTCAAACAGACGCCTCACACCAAGTTTCCATCCAGCTGCTGACACAGTGAAGACATGACAGTTACCAAAGCCTCGCCCCCTGGAGAGTGATGGACCTGCTGTTTGATCTGTGGGAGGAGCAGTGTAAAGCGAAGATGAAGACATAATGAATTCACATAAATTACCAGTAGAAACTCTTCTCCTACCTTGGACAGCACAGGCTGGTGGACATTGAGACAGAGCAGCCAGGCGGTGACCAGACGATGACTCTCCACGTCCACCGCGTTCACGTACAGGAAGCGGCTGCCGGCCCGCCACGGCTGCACCTTCAGCTGGAGCTCCTGCACCGCTGCAGGAGGCAAAACGAACACACTCTCCGGATCCACCTACAGACAGGGCATGGAGAGGTGGAGGTTGATTGGGGTTTGGCAGTTGGATCAGGAGATAACTGATAAAGGGAAAGAGAGGCCCTGACCAAGTGACACAGTACGGAGGAGAGAAGATATATTTTAAAAGAGAAGGTAAAAAAGAACCAAGTTAATGGGAAGAGGTGTTTAACAGAGTCAGAAGAAAGTGATGGCGGTGTAGAGATTAGAGGAGAAAGTGGGTGAGAGAGAGGGCGAACGAGGCTCGGTGACAGAGGCACAGAGAGCGAGTAGACAATGAAATGAGAGCAAGTAGAGGCAGCAGAGTGACAGAGAGACAGAAGGATGTGAGAATGAGATTTACTGTGCAGCTCCTTTTTAATCTGGTGAGAAAAGCAAAGCAATTCTCTGGCGGTGAGCTTTATCCTGTTTTATAAGACTCCTCCGGTGCATTCCACCGTGAGCTAACCTGCCGAGAGTCAGATCAAAGAGGCCGCCGATGCATACGGTAAAATCTTTTAAAAATACATCTGTCGCTTTTTCAGCCAGGACCGTTTCTTCCGGGAAGACACGTTTGGGTCGCACTGTGGTGCATGGAGGCTCTGACAGTCCATCATTTCTTTTTTTTTTTTTTTTTATATGAGTGAATACTTGGCAATGCCCTTTTTAACTGCAGCTCAGAGAGAGAAGCATTGTCAGACTCCCTCCTCTCTGAATCTACTTATGAATAAGAAACGATCTATTAAAAATAGAGGGCAGACTGACACTCCTGGAACATATTTCCAAATGTTCGGGGAGCACACAGCCATCACTAATTTTTTTCAGATCGTGTCAAGTTGTGTCCCGACATGATCTGACATGATTGCACAAAGTAATGGGTGAACCTAATAAAACCAAATGAAATGTCATGAAAAGAGCCATTATGCTGTCAATCTGCATTCGTACATTCTTGATAATGACTCAAATCTTAACCTGCAGTCATTACAAAAGAGGCTGTTGCTGTTCCATTGTTTCCTGCTGCTAAAAGGACAATTTGCATAAAATCGTTTTGCAGTTTGAAAATTACTAATACTGGAAAAAAATATGTCAAGAACAAAGCTCTCTACTTATTAGATATGTAGGATTCACAGTATGTTTTGCTATTTTGATTCCACCTTTTCTCTTTCCTGTGCGTTTCCTTCCATCTGTGTCAGACATGTTTGGCCAAAGTAATAAAAAAAAAATAATTAAAAAGGGAGCACAAACCTGAAGATGTAAAGTGCATTATTCTGACTTTTAATTTTAAATTAATGCACACTCTTGATCTCTTGTTAAACTACAGCTCCAAACCAGAGTCATGTAAGTAACTAGTCTCTGGCAGGCGTGAAGAATCAAATAAAGGATCTAAATTTGAGCTTTAGACCCATGGACAAAATACCTGAGATCCATGTGCATAAATGAGTCTTCATTAAAAAATACCTGATCCTTAAGAAACCTAGAGACAGTCAGACTCAATCAGAGAAAAAGGAGACATGATCCAAAATCCAGTCAGCTAGGACAGACCCAGATACAGAGAGAGCACCAACACTATGGGCAACATGATGCTCCACCAGCTGATGGGCAGCTGTTGTCCACTGTTCACACAAGATATACACAGGACCAGAGCTGGTAGAAGGTCTGCTTAGAGTCACTTGGGTATTACACATACTGATACACAGACTTTAGACCTGCAGCTAGAGCCTCCTGACTCAGTTAGATTAAGTATAATGTAGGCCTGGCATGACTCAGGTACCAGCCTGGGTCTCAGTTATTACAGACCGAGTGGATCTGTGAAGACCCGTACTCGTCGTTGCTCAGACTGTGGTGACAGTTACGTGTTAAAGTTAATATTCAGGTCATTTAAACAACTGTTAATAGTGATTGTGTACCTGGATCTCTTTGGGGTGTGATGAGAAACATTTGACCTTGCGAACAGCCTGCCTCCCCCTCAGCACCAGTGACTGACAGGTCCGCTGGCCGCTCACACAGCTGACATCCACCCGCTCCAGGAAGTGAATGTAAATCTGCCAGATCTGGGAGGGCGCCGCCATCCACTTATCACTGCAGAGGAAAACATCATCAGGAACAATTAAGCTGTAGCCCCCCCGAAGATGCAGCGGAAGGAGCACGAGGTCGGATACGAGGTGGGCTGATCCACGGCTGAGCTGCCGGTCTAACGAGCAGAAACATCATCATCATCCTCTCACTGCTGAGACGAAGAGGAGTCAGTCTCAGTGGAGACACCTTACAGTGAGAGCTGTAAGTGGGATGCGATGTAGTCACCTCCTCAGCCCAGCTCTGGGTTTTGAGGGCAGACACAATATCACTAATGTTGGACTGAAGCTGCTGCTGAGTGACACGCTCAGATGGTATTCAACATTTTTAAACATCGTAACAAATGGACAAACTGAACTGCATCAAGTGTCCTGGTGATACTTTATTTAACAGCTCCTGTAATTTCTTATACATTTCCTACAGTGTTTTCTGAAACGAGGCTGGAAGGTGAAACAGGCCCTGTGCTCTGCTCATTAGTTTGGGAATTTGCACCAATTAAGTAAAATATCAACCAAGCGTCAAAACACAGATCTATAGACCTGTAGAAGTGTCATGTGTCAAAACTAACAACTAACTAAACCTATATTATTTTAATTTATACGGTTCTCACATGGTTCATATTGTTATTAACTGTGTTGTTTACATTATACTGACACACAGAAAAACAGATTGTATTACTGCAGCAGAAGAGAACTGAATAATCTGTGTGTAGTCATTTAATGAAGATGTCATGGGTCTGCTGCACTGTATTTTATCCATGAAACAGTGTTGTTGATATTGTGCTGATTTCCTGCACAGATTCATGCAGGACTTTGACAAGGCAGGAATCATCTCTCATTAGAAACCAGGTGAAGTTTCTGACCACCATTCGTATTGTGCAGCATTGTGTTTATGAGCAGCTTCCTGTTTTGTTTGTGTGTAAAAGGAAACACATATATGATGAGCGTGATGCAACCCACACTCCTGCAGACTAACAGACAGTGGCACTAGCACCGTTTAAAAACTGGGCTTTGTGAATGTTTTATGAGGCAGAGAATAAATCTGACACATTAGTCAGGCCTCAAGGATACACACAGAGTTTTATTGAGAAACACAGAGTGTAAACAAACAGTGACTCTGCTGCTTCACACAGAGCCTCCAACAGAAACCTGCACCAACCACATTGACTCTGCAGATACAATATGTAATCAGTCCAAAAATCATCAGACCCATCAAATCAGAGCTGAGTGATAAATCCTTGACATTTCATAAGAGACCAACATATTAACAAAGCCACACATAATCCTGATGGAGGTGTGGGAGACTAGGGGACAGTTTCTGTAACTTCAGGCAGTCAGACGACCAGACCTCCATCCATAGTTCATTAATTCAAGCCTGCGTGAACAATTTAATTAGTCCAAAATAGAACGCTTCTTTGGGCTAAGCTCTCTCTCTCTCTCTCTCTGTGTGTGTGTGTGTGTGTGTGTGTTCAGTAAATAATACATACGTGAAAACCATCACAAAGAACATCTTTATGTGTGGACTGGGACTCCCTGGCACTTTCAAGTACACATCCTGAGGCTCCCCTGGCACCTAGACAGAAACAGAGGAAAAGGAGAAAAATGTTAAAATGGAAGGGTGAAAGAAAAAAAGAGGAGAAGCAGAAATAAAAGACACTCTACATTAGCACTTTAAAAGTGTACGGCATGATGTAATGGAGAGCCTTTGGTGTCTCAAAACAGCTCGAGATTCGTGACAGGAGAGTTAGAATAAAGTGCTGTCTGAACAGGAAGTGGAGATGAGGTTCAGCAATTAACCCCCTGTTAATCTTAGTCTGGGTTATAACATATAGAAAATTGATTCAGTCACCAGCATCCTGGTCTGGCAGATGACGTTAGGGTCACTGCAGCGAACGCAGAGGTGGGTCTTGGAGTCTGGATCTGCAACTGGGTCATCCATAAACAAGAAAAAGAAAAAAAGCATCATACTGAGTCTGATGTGAAATATTCTATACATGTATGAACTGTATATATACACATAAACATGCACACATACTGTACGTGCTGTGTTAATATTAATTTTATCCATCTCAGGTTTTCCTGCTTTTCATTTCCTGCTCTGTTCTCATCTATTTTCAGACATTGTATTATACTGTCAGATTGCTTCTGCTGATATTTTAGTAAAAAATAAACAATAAAATGAAAATAGAATACATTATTTATTCTCATACGCTCCTCATGTTGTATAAATGCTATTGCGTTTGTGTATGTGCACATTTATGTCTGAGTTGCTGCTCCTGATGGTGACTGAGTCAGTGAAAGCAACACGAAAAACGCAAAAATATGCAAATGAATAAAATGCAATAAATCTTATATGACACTATCCAAGCATGGCTGTGAGCTGTGGGACAGAGTGACGGCTGATGGGGGATAACTGGGTTAACTGTCTCTACCTGTGGGGTCGTGCCATGGCGGCAGGCGGATGGCCTTCTTCAGGAAACACAGCTCAGGGTGGTAAAGTCTGAAAGTCTGGTCGACGACATGGGGCGTCGGCTCCACGTTCACCTGGCAGATGGCCATCGGTTTGCTGTCCTCTGCTTTGAAAGTAACCTGTGGAGAGATAGTCGGCAGTTTCAGCAGCGTGTCGCTCCCCCGTTTGATGTTAGATATCCAGAGCAATGAAAGCATTTCCATCATCAGGAGGTGGGAAGACTCCTCAGTGAAAACCAAACTAATAAAACATTCAGACTTGACTGTAAGCTGTGAGCAGTCTGAGTGATTTTTGGTTGTTATATAGTCCCAGTGACCTGGCAAGGAAACACTGAACCACTTTATCTAGAATCCAAAAGTGAGCACACCTGTGTGGGGATTAGTTTTTTACAGATATGAATAATAGTGAAGATGAGACCATGATTGTAATAATTGTGAATAATTGTGAATATTTCTTTCTCTCTTTTCTCAGTGAATACCTTTGACTCTATTTTGTGAAACGTATAAGTGGAACTGACATGTTTTCTCCCTGAGGCAGTTCAGCTCTAAATAACATATACAGATTTTAAAAAGCGGTATTTGAGAAGTTTTATTTAAAAATTCACCAGAGAGTATGGTGATGATGGGGCTGTACACTGTACACTAGAATTTAAAAGTTGGCTTCAATCCGACGCCTGAACCCCCCACAGACCTGCTGACTGAGCTTTGAAGTTTGCTGCATTAAAACAGCCCTAAGGATCCGTGTAGATCAACACAAATGTCTTCATGCATATGCACTAATTACATATGGTTGCATATGTATATGGTTTCAGCTGGTATGTATACATATGCCAACATATGCAAACCCACTGGAATTACTAACCCGCTCACATACCATCATGTTCTACACCATCTTAAACTAGTGTTTGCTACCTTGATTCTTTATGATATCACACTATAACTGCAGTGGAGCTTAGGAATTATACGTAGATCACATGCAGCTGAAATTATTTATTAGAAACTCTAAGTAAGATTATTCACTGACTATTTCAAACCATACTGAGAGGAGGAGACATGTTAGCAGTGTGACAGACTGATGTCAGTTGGTAAGTTTGGTCTCATGGTTCATCTGGTTCAAATGTCCCAACGTCTACTGGACAGATCGTAATGAAATCTCCTGGAGATGTTCACGATTCATGTTCATGATTTCATTGACCTCTTGATCTTCCCTCTAATGCCACTGTCAGGATTTCCCTTTGCCAAACACTTTAGATACAGTTATCTAGACATTTCATGGACTGATTCACATGAAATCTACTCTGAATGTTCAAGTCCCTGATGGATCAGCCCTTATGTTTTAGCTCCCTGCCTTTCCCATGAATTTCCACTTGTTCAAATATATAGAATAGACTTCACAGTGGTAACCTCACTACATGGTCCTAGAACAAACAAGCATTATGAATAAGGGGCAGACCAACCAGGAGTTTATTTCAGTTACATAAATGACATACGAAGGCAGTTATCATGGCTTTCTTTCAATTAATGGCTTTCTTGATTAATCATTTATAGTTACTCATAATGTTTGAAGGCTAAAATAAAGGCTGGGCAACTCCAACATTGTAAAAACACACAAACAGCTCTCAGCAAACATCATGGTTCATATATTAAAATGTTTTTTTGGAGTCAAAGAGCCTGAGCTGCCATGACTTTTACCTTTTCCAACACCTCTGGAATGAACACTGACACCAGCTTTGAACAGGTCCTTATCACCAGCATTAGTGGCTGACCTCAAGCACCATAATGCACTCATGGCTTAGTCGGAGCAAATCCCTGAACCCAAATCTTATGGAAAGTCTTCCCAGGGGACTGGAGACTGCTACAGCTGCACAACAATGTCACATATGGTTGTAATGTTCAGATGCCTGTAGTCTATTATTATAAATAAAATCCTGTCAATCGCTATAAAATAGATTCAACCTCAGCAGGTGATATGATCATGGCTTAGATTTTTTCATAAAAATAAACAGTGACAGTAATTCCATAAAGTGTTTCAGTGAAGCCGACCTTCTTGACTGTGTAACTGTGTGTTTAAATATTCAGTGATGAGAAATGAAGTGAACTTTCCACATTTTGGTCATTGATTCACACACTCACAGAAGCTGATCCCTGCCAAACAGCAGCTGTCCAAACTGTGGATGTGTCAGATTTGTGGGCCCATGCTGACCTGCAGGAGTGGCCCATATCTGGCTCTGGTGATGTGTGCTGACTGACAGCGGTGCCAAAGCTGGCATCCTGACAGCTCTGCTGTTGGGGCTTGTCAGTTTTAGCGGGACACAGATTTGATCCAGACCCGACCTCTTTGACCTCTTGACAGGATTTTTGCTCAGAGCAGCAGTGCTGACACTGACACACTAATACACACAAACTGTAGGCAGACGCACACACTCTTGGCAGACTGGCAAATATTTCACCACCTTGTGCAATGGGAGAGCTTCAGGGTACTGTACTCTACACCAACAATTGTGGTGTACCGGTGAGCAGTGATGGATATCTTGTTTTTAGCAGTACAAAACCATGTGCCAATAACATAAGCATAGATTTAAGCTCATGTCTGTAGAGAGAGGGCAGAAATTTCAATTTGAATGGATTCATGAGGAGCAGAAGTTAATTTTGGTGACAGCTGTGGCATACAGGGCCTGCAGAGCACATTACATCACATGTAGATATAGAGCACATTGTCTTATCTACAGGAAATCCAAACGAGCACATTCACAGTTCCTCCTTCCTCCCAACTTCTAATATATTATAAACGGATGAATAAGTGCTTAAAATGGAAAAATAACTTCAGAGTAATACTGTATGAGTATATGCACGGTTCATTTAAAGCAGATTAGCCAGACGTGTCAAGCTGTCCTCCAATCGGAGATAGTTTAACTCTGCAGCCTGACTTTTGCCACTTGGAGGAGATAAACAATGTTCACTAAGATAAAAGTGATTTGCGGCATATAATTTTACTTGACATTCTTGTCTGGCTAGTGTAACTTTTTAAATAGTTGACACTTCAAAGTGTTCTTTGTGTCTGAGCTGTGACTGTGTGGGAGAGGAGAGGAGGGAGGAGGCGGCGCTCTGCCACTCCACAGAGACTTGTCTGGGAGTGTTTTTGTACACTGGATGTTGTTCGATGCAGCAGAAGGTTAACCTGACTAAACTCCAAATCAAGCGCTTCATACTATACACCGAGTTTACATGGCTTTATCTTCCTCTGCTCTCCTGAATCGGACTGTATATAGTATATAAACCTTCAGATGCTGTAAATGTTGGACTACACTGAAGCTCTTATCATGGCAGAGAAACATACTGTACATCCAGATTGCACCTCAAATCCATAGCTGGCTATAATTCCAGCCTGGAGACAAACAAATCAGGGATTAAGAGGCTGAAGAAATAAGATGGAGATAAAGATGGTCCCATACACAGAAAATATTGCACAAAGCATAAGTAGCACACTCGGTACCTTGATGGTTTTGGCAGCGACGATATTGGACAGTTTCTTCTTGGCCACCTGAGAACCTTTGCCTGCAGGTAAGAGGCTCGGTCCCTGTGAGGATTTGATAAGAAACCGGATGTTTATCAAAACTGAACATCTACCAAAAACAACAAATGACTCCAAAGGAAATATTACATCTGTACATCAGGAAACTGTATATGATCACAAACAGAATAGAATAGAACCAAACCAGTCATCCACAGGAGATAAGGCCACAGCCTGTTTAAATGACATTTATTTCAAACTGTCCTCCTGGCATCAAATCAACTGTCAAGCCTCAGTTGCCATTTCATGTGTATAACTTGCCGTTGGAGTAGATCAACTATGGTTACTAATCCTCGAGGTACAGTGACATTTACATCAATAAAATTTCTACTTTTATCATCGCTCCATCTCTTATTCCCATGTGCTGTTCTCCCACCAAAAACACATCAGTTCAGACCTCAGAGCGAATCAATTTGAAAAGATTTTCTTGAACTGGAATCAATGAGTCTACTTGTGAAATAGTGTGATATCATGAATTATTAAACTGAGAGAGTTACTTTGATCTATGGTGACAAAAAGATGAGTTGACTGTTTCTAAAGCCTTACCTAACTTTTATCATCTGACTGCTACAATCCCTCCTCTCACAGATTCTGCTTTCAGTGGTGATTATCAGTCCAACAACAAGGTTCTCATAGAAAACAAAGTGACGGTTGCACCAGATTCATTGTCTGGTCTTCACTGTACCTGAACGGCCATGGTGTGGTCACAGAGGAAGCTCTGGTACTTCAGGGGAATATGGACGCTCTCTTTGGGCCGGAGGTAAACCCTGGGACCTGGGGCACCCTCCTCCACATGGAACATGTTCTCCTCCAGTGGAGTAGGAGTTTTGGTTAATGCTTTGAAGTAACGCCACTCCTCTGTCTTAGTGATGACACTGGATGGAAAGATTAAAGGACATGAGTGAGATGAAAGCAGCCTCTTATATATCTTTAAGAGATCCATCCAGGATCAGACCTGGACTTGTGACATGATCAAGAATAAAAACCCGCACTGTGGAACACTGTGTTCATGAGATCCTCTGATAATACGGTGTTGAACAGAACAAACAGCATGTTGAGGCTTTTGCTGTTCTTCAAGTCTTTACAGAAGATATGCAAATGCTGTCCTGAGGGTTAGAAAGAAAAGGCCATGGGTTATTAAAATCAAACCAGTTTCATCTCAGGAATATGAGTCTACTCATTACATTTCAAGGTAATCTGGATATTTAATTATTCAATAAATACAGAGGGAAAAATGTAGAATGTGCATCATCAGGAGAACATCAACAGGCTTTTAATTTAAATTAATTTGTGTACTGTTCAAAGAGAAATTTTACTGTGATGGTGTCAGTGGATCATCAAGAACATTAAGACTCAGCCTCTAGGTATCATGAATAGCCACAGAAAACACTGTGTAAATATTCCCTCTTTATTTTGCCACTGACAATTAACTTCATCAACACTTCTGATCTGTGTTTATTCAGTGTAACAGGATCAACTCCAAAGGAAATTAATCAATAACAGGATGAGGAGAACTCAGTCAGTCAGTCAGACAACTTTATTACTTTCAAGTTTCATAACAAATGTTGGATTATAACTGAGGCTCTTTCATTAAATGTCAGTGAGATGTAGTGGGTATATTTTGAAATACACAGTGGCTGCGTGTAAGTTAACTGGAAGAAAGGCAGAAATTAAGCTTTATTTACACACATCCTGACTCCAGCTCTGTACCTAATGACTTCAAATGACATGAGACTGAAATTGACCTTTACATCTCACTCACGAGAAAAAATCTTGAACTATTCCTTTACAAATAAATAGTCCTTTGACTTTTAGAGTAAAGTCACTATCATTAGTAGCTGTGCAGTGGAGTGATATCAGACATTAGACAGAGGGAACAACTTTTGTGTGTGTCCATGGGAATCTGTGAAAAATATTCCTAACATACTGGATCTACTCTCCCAAGGGGATCCAGCACTGCATCTAAAACATTACCTTTCCCTTTAAAAAGACAAACAATACTGACCTCCTCATTCTTACAATTGGAGGTCAGAAAAAAAATCTTACTGATTCTAGCAAAGTTCACTGCATGATCAATATTCGAACTGAGCTGCAATCGATCCATCGACATATGAACAATGCTTTGTTTTTAATTAGTGACAGCAGCGATCATAAAGGTGGATACAGGTCAGTGAACACTCCTCTTCAAATCCCAATGGATGGATTTCCAGGGAGAAAGCAGCAGGACCAGATAACACATTCCAACAGAGGGAGGTCTCGTCTCTGCTCTTTCCGCTTCCTTTGAATGCAAAAATTTCACGCACAAATGCATAAAGGGAAGTGCTGCTTCAAACTTCAAAGGTTCCAACCCATGGGCATGGAGAGGGGAATTTCTCTCAATACGGCAGCAAGGGTTTATGAATTTTTCAGGGCCCCACCTCGCCAACATTAGGGCAAGATGCAACAGTCAATTCCATTAAATTTATTTGGAGATTCCCACCTGTGTATTTGGAATAAAACACTTTGCCTGTGGCTTATCATGACAACAAAGACTGTGTTTATATGGGTGTTTCACCTGAGCCTCCATGAAAAACCATGGGCTGATTCATTTTTGAAGGAAAGAAAACAGAACAAGGTAGGAGGTGCAGAGGATAAACAGACTGAGACAAATGGAGGAAAAAGAGAGAACAAAATGATGATGATTAAAAGCAAATCAAGAGAGAGAATTCTGAATGAGAGGCGCAGAGAGAAAGACTGATAATTAGAGGGAAAAGCGATAAGAGAGAAAGCGAGGACATGGACAGTAACAGACAAGCTGTACAGTCTCCTCTCCCACAGCCAGCCAGCAGCCATGGCTCACACTGGGCTCTGAGGCAGAGTGTAAAGGGTAGCTATGCAAAATGGATGGCAACAGGTAGCAAACGTATCCACGTCAGGAGGAGCCCCTGAGCCCTGAACTACTGCAGACATCAAAGCTGCAGCGAGCGTGGACTCTCCCTGAGAACTCTCCCTTCAAAGCCTGATGCTGGATCTCAGGTTCAGGGTCAGATTCTTTTGTTTCTGTACAACAAAGAGCTAACCCAAGGCCTTGTTTATGTTCTCAAGATCTCACAGTTCCTCCTCAAATATTGGTTGAAATATTGACAAGGATATAACAGCAGAGCAGTCTCAGTGCACTGACCACGATGGTTCATCCTGTCCAGGACAACAGAGGTTCAGGGGCCAGTTCTGTTATTGTTTGTCTCACTCTGCCAACACTTGGCAGTGTAAAACACAGACACAAGTACAGCTGATAAATTCTATACATCCTAACGACAGGCATATGAGACGACATATGAGGGGTTGAACATCAGGATTTCAGATTCAGGGATTTCTCAGGAATCCTCACCAAAAACCGCTTCCTGTTCCTAGGAGAGGAAACTTGAGAGTTTTAGCTTTGTGCACCTGTGTGTTGGCGTGTAGGAAACTATTGTTTGTACGGAAACAAAGAAGTCTCCTCTAAACCTCAGCATCACTGACAGAACTGTCAGAGCTGAATGCTGAAGTCCGACCTTGAAATGCATTATTACAGTAATATAACTGTATCAGTCTTTAAGCTGCAGCCATTTCTAACCACTGCCTGTCATCCTAAAATGGAAGCTAACACTTCAGCTTGGTGGCGGGTTTAAAATCACAGGACAGTATTCAGTATTATAATAACATGCGTGTTTATTTGTGACTCCTATAACAGTACTGCAGATACATGATAAAATACTGTTAATGTCGTAAAATCTAAATTCATCTAAAAGTTAACTGTCTGAATCTGATTCTTTAAATCCACAGTGCTGTTACAGAGACGGTTTGGTTTAAAGTGTCACGCTGCCTCATCAGGAAATAAATAAATAAACTAACGGGGCACTAAGCCGGTGAGAGGACAGATGCGGGGATTGATGACTCTCAATTAGACCTGGTGGGCCCGGTGGCTGGGCTAATGCCATAATGATTCATCCGCAGCGCAGTCCAGCCTTTGTTGATCAACGTGATATATGTTAATCCAACGCTCAGGCATGAGCAGAATCCATAACAAAAGACTTAGTGCAGGGGGATTAACAACAACGCTAACTGAAGGAAACAAACACAGCATGGATACCAGGACCGGGTGATCCAGGAAACATCACCCAGAATGGCTGCTGTGTGTGGATTAAAGGAGCATTTAGCTTCTCACCAGCATTATGTCTGCATCTGTGTCAAGGACAAGTGTTTGAGCTGCTGAAGGAGCCTGAGTCTTCTTTGTATCTGTACAGTATGTCAGTGAAATGTTACAAAATAGTGCTAGGTGGCTGCTAGAAAATTCAGAAATGATCTTATTTATTCATGCAGCCACACACAAGCACGATGTGTTTGGAAATGTGGCTGAAAAACTGCAATTTTATCTTGTTCATTCATAAATAAAAATACACACAGTACTCAAACCTGTGAACAAAACTGAAACATTTAAAACATGTGCACACACACATATAAAACACACCGTCTGACAATAGAAAATTTAAAGACTACATAACACACCCACCACACACAAACAACATGTGTCAACACAGTAAATAAAACCAATTTCAAACCTTAAAAAAGGTCCACATGCAAACACACACATTAGTACACACCTACACACACATGCATCATATCAAAACAGTGAGCAAGCTGTGAATCAGACTCCCACAGCCTGAATAAAACACACAGTCACACAAACGTCTTCATGAATTCACTTCATCCTGACTGTCCTTTCACTACCTGCTCATGTTCTCATATTATTTATTGCTTTAGTTTCCACTGTTGAGCGAGAACCACAAAGTTGTTAATATGTTTAATAATCAACATGAACTTTCCTAAAAAGCCACGTAATTAGATGAGAGAAAAAGGAGGTTTTATTTCCTGCAACCTGAACACATGTGTGAACTTTTCTGAAGTAAACTGTTAATAAAATAAAAGTACAGTTTGAGTGAAACTGTACGATGCCTCTGAAAGGTTGGGGCGATGTATCAAAGCTGAAAGTATTGATAACACATCTGTCATATCTGATAGAAATCACCACAGACTGAAACCCTGAATAATCACAGCACAGACACCACAGACCTACACACAGCACAGTATATTCATCCACAGATACAGACGTGGTTACAGACATTCACCACAGCCCAGCAGAGCAGCTGCAGCTCTGCTCACAGCCAGTGGCTGTATGCTGTCACAGTTTGACCTTTTGAAAGGAGTAATGAGCAATAAATGCAGAATGGAAAGTGTTGCATTATCTCTCCTTTCTGTAGCATTTACAGAGGTTTCTCTAAACTGGCACCAACACACTGTGAGGGAACGTCAAAGTAGTTCAGAGAACAATTATCCACAGTGATCCTCCCAACTGAGCCACACACGTGTCACTTAAAGAAAAATAAAAGATCCTTGAATTGTACAGTAACATTAAGGAATGAATCAGCATCATAAATAAACGGTCCTGACAGAGGGCTGGCGGTGAGGAGCAGGGTTCGAGAACTAAACCATCAGAAATCCAGTCCAGAAATTTGGTCTTATGGACTGGACTGTGTCTCACATTGAGGAGGGTGGAGTGTGAGGACGCAGCATCATTTCCTAAAGCAGGATGAAAATAGGTTGTGAGAACCATCTACAGAGCTGCTCCATCACCTTTGGAAACACATTCAGAATGTGTGAAGACAGTTTCACAGTGGGCCACGGCTTGTTACGGTCTGATAATGGAAAACACGTACAGTAGACAAACACATGCTCAGTGGGTGTGTTAGGCCGGGACGGTGGGAAATATAACCACACCAAACAAACAGCCTCGCACCAGCAGAGTGTCTGCAGAGTCTTACCTGAGTTCAGGGTCGTCAGTGTGGATGGTGACCGTCTGAGGTACATTAAAGGGGTTTTTCAGGACAAACTCCATGTACTCAGCGGAGCCCAGGCTGGCGTAGAGGAGGTGCTGGGTGGTGATGGCCTGACTCAGCATGTTGGCGATGCCCTCTGCCTTACTGCGCTCCTCACTGGGTTTGATCTGAAGACGTTCTCTGGCCAGCTGGGCCTCCTTAGTCTGATCCTAACAACCAGGAACAACAGCAGAGGATGAGGAAGATTCAGTTTCAGTGTGACACTAGGCAGCACAGTGTCATATCACATATCACACCCAGAGTATCCACTGTAAACATCCACCACAGTTTACTGACTGACCCCCTGGTTCAGTTTTAACCCGCTGTACGACCTTACTGCAGTTTGTACACACACAGGCCTGTTGTTCAGACAGAGATTATAAACAGCAGAAAACTTCTGCTTAGTTTAAAACCCTCTAACTTTTTTGTAGAGACATCGGTGTGTTCCCAGATCTCAGTGATTTCAGTGGTGATAGAAACAGTGGCCAAAACTGAGAAAATCAAACCTGGTTTGGAATAAACCAGAATTTTCTCTATGTCATTTCAGAGGCCAAGAGGCCAAGAATAACATTTTCTTTATTAACAATACATCCGTGCTACATTCTGATCACATAGTTGGAACATGATGTAGTTGGAGTGAATAATGTAACACTCTTTCCTTCACAGTCGACTGTTGTGAACATGAAACGTGACCTTTTCAAAACCTTTAAGACAATTATATTTTCATAGAAAAGCTCCATCAGCCCTGAAACACTGAGAACAGGATTTAATATCAAACACAATGTTCTCTCAAATGTTCACTTAAAGTTTGTGAGATTGAGTTTTTAAAGCAGATGGTGGGGTAGAAACGGTTGGGGTGTGTTTATTTTAGGACAGCATGCCATCATAAATGTAACTATGTGATACAACTGAACATGGAGAGGTGTCGTCTGTTGGACTTATATCCTTTAATATTACTGAGTACAATAAACTGCATGATGCCAGGGACTGTAGCCAGTAGGCACACTTGTCGTAAAAATAAATTAAACACCTCAAATTGAGTTTCAGAATCAGGATGGTGAGGCTAAGTGTGTGAGAAAATAAAATATTGAGGTTTTCCACGGGTCTTGCGCACTGAAATTATGCTGGGGATAAACCTGGTCCAAATTAAGTCATGGCTATCAGCCCAGAAAAGTCAAATCCAAATTGAATTGCAAAGCAACTCTAAAACTGTTTTTCCTGTGCACCCAGGACTCAGTTCTATTCCACACAGAATTGGCTGTTAGAGGTGTGTGAAGCAGGTTTTACCAGAGGAAATGTAATGTGTAAAATGTCTGAGAGAGACATGCACCACAGCCAAAATCATATTTAGCATGTGCACCCATGGGTGAAAGAACAAGATGAGCCTTCAGGTAGAAGAACAATTAACACCTTCTTGTACAGCCCCTAAAACAGCAAGGGCTGAAAGGCTCATCGCCTTGCGAATTGTAACAGTGGCAGGCTGTCTGAGAGAGGCTCCACGCCTCTGTGAAGGCTCCCTCATGACCTGAATGAAAGCTGTTGCTCTTCCTCTGTTGTCTGTTTGAGGTTTAAGTGAAGGAGACACAAAGGGACAGACTGTTGTGGCTCAGCTTTACAGATAAGGAGCTGTTTTCAGCTCTCCATAGGCTCAGGTCTGACCTCACCATGGCCTTCGCTGCTTTAACGCCTTCCTTGCCCTCCCGCTGATGTACGGCGGCCATGCACTTTAACTTGCGGAGCCCGCCATCGGCCTCGTTTACGTCATGCTCTGCGGGCTTGACGTTGTCAGGTCTGATCCTGCGTCTGATGGACGGCTCCTGATCCCCATCCATCTCCAGTCTGTGTGCCTGAGCAGCGTTCCTTGCTGTGGAGGAGAAACAGGCCGCAGTCATGAATATATTTACTGAACAGAGTGGAATCTAATCTCTTTGCCATTTTGACCATATGTTCTAAAAAGCCTCCAAATGGCCAAGGGAGAGAGACACAGACAGATTAAAGTAATGTTGGAGCAGAAGAAACAACAGCTTGTACATAGACAACAGTCCAGTCCAACAACTGGCACTACTACAACTGGTCTGAAGCCTGCTTCTGGGAAAACAGACGCACTGTCTCCTCCCAGATTATCTCTCACCTTAACGACTGTCCTCTGCAAACACCTCATTAAAATACTTGATTCATCTACTAGTCATCAAATAATCCAACCTCATTTGGACTGGATCATGCAAATTACCCATGTTCTTTAAAAGCTCTGACAAGACAATCTGACTAATCTCTCACTTTGAACAACAATCAGACACTAACAAACTTTATAACTCAGCTCCACAAACCATATTCCTAACAAACTGCTGTACTCCTCCTCCACCCAGTCTGTGGTCATGTGATGGAGAGGAGAGACACCTGGACGGACCACAAATCTTTCACAAAAACAAGAAGAAGAGAAAATAGTGAGTGGAACGTCAGTGAACAGAGCAGAGAGATGCAGAGAGACATGAAGCTCATTACCTAGTGCTGGGATGAACAATAAACCAAACTGAATTTACCCGTTTATCAGTGGCTCAACACTTTTTTAGTCCTGACCAAAATGTGTCTGTGGCTCTGAGACAAAAGCTGATTATTGGTTATTCTTGGATCAGACTAAAGTTGTTGTGTGGCTGCTTCAGTTAAATGGTGCAAAAGGTTTTGTAGAAAAATGTGTGTTGTTCTAAGTACTGTACCAAAATGAGTACAGTTTTTGCTGTTTTAATTGATGGGGATGCTTTCTTGTGTTTTGTGATTCTGCTCAGGTTTTCATCAGCTGCAGTGAGTTGAGCTCCACGAGCTGCAATAATGACCTGATGAAGTTTGATCTGTAACTCGTCATAATATCATCATGATATCAGAATATCAAACAGAACAAACCAAATACGTGTAAAGGTAAAAGAATACTTTTCATTAAATTTATAGTTATTGAGGTCATTTATCTTCATAGAGATTTTAGGACATACAATATCTAAATAAAATTACATTGAATAAAGTCGTGGATGTTCACTCCTCTCTGTGTTTTCCTCTCCCAGTGAGACTCTTAATTCCTGGACATTTTTCCCAAGTGTCCTTATCTGAGAGGAGCTGGGTCGACTGCCAGTCACCTGAGATCAGATACTGTCCACCTACACTGCTGCCTTCAGAGCTGCAGGCAGACAGGACGGACACTCTCTCTCTCTCTCTCTCACACTGTTGACCCCGTGTTGCTGACTGGACTCTGGTAACAATTGGGCCGTCGTGTCATCTGGCACAGAGAGGTGAAGAGGGGAGAGTTCAGTGAGTCAGAGAGACAGCAGCAACGGAGGGGGGTAGAGGTAGGTGTGTGTGTGTGTGTCGGGGGGGTCTGATACAGGTAAGAAACAAAGCAAACAGAGAACAGACCGTGTTTGTGTTTGCACAGTAATGAGAGCTGTGAATAAATGATTGCTACAGTTTGAGGAACACATGTGCAGTGAACCTGGTCATGCTTGTTCCTCCAAACTGTAACAATCATTATTCACAACTCTCATCTATGGGCTGATATCTCTGTTTGCTGTTTCTGCTGTACCTCTACCCCTCCATTCTTCTTTGTCTCTGACTCTCAGGCTTTCTCCTCTTCACCTCTGTGCCGAGATTGAGCACGACGTGCCGTGCTACTGAAGTCGTCACTGGCAATATTATTCAATATTCAGCCTCGTATTGAAGAGAGTGTCACTGTCTGCTGCAGCTGCGAGCAGTGCTGGTGGTGACGACGATCGACAGCTTTCCTCTCGAATGAGACGCCCGAATAAAGTCAAGTACTCGCAGGGAAGAAGAGCTTGCAGAAGAGTGAACATCCACGACACCTTCCTTTGCTGCCAGTGGTGTCTGCTGTATCTGAAGCTCTCTGGCAGACAAATGACCTCAATAACCTATAATTTAATGAAAATATTCTTTACCTTACGTATTTATTCGTTACGACTGATATTCTGATATCGTGACGATATTATGACGAGTTACGATCAAAACTTTCATCCGGAGTGTTCGTGAAACCAGCTGCTGCGGCGCGATGTTCCTGAGCGAGCTCCGCAAAACGCGAAGCGTCTGCATCGGTGGGCTGGCGCTTCGCTCATTTGATACGGTACCAGAACGCAGGCCACTACTGCAAAACGCACGCCGACCAACTGACAGCCACACAACAACAGTGCGATCCGGAAACGGCTCGATAATCAGCTTTTGTCTCGAGCCTGAACACATTTTAGTCAGGACTAAAGTGTTGAGCCACTGATCAACAGATGATCGTTTGATTTATTATTCGTCTAACGCCATGTCTCTCTGCATCTCTCTGCTCGTTCACTGACGTTCCGCTCATGGCTCTCTTCTTCTTCGTTTTAATATTCGTCACGCGACCACGGGCTTTGGAGATACCGGCTGTTCATTGAGGGGCACAATGAGCGGTGCTAAAGTTTGTTGATAATCATTGTTCGAAAAGTAATCATGTCTTGTCAGGCACAGAACAGGTATTGCGTGATCCGGTCAAGCGGACGAACCATTGTTGACTGGTAGATGATCAAAGCTGTTTTAATGGTGTTTGCGGAGAACGGTCGTTGAGCGAAATGACTCTGGGGAGGCGACGTCTGTTTCGAAGCGAGCTTCGGGCCGGTGCGGTGTTGAACTGAACTGTTAATCTGTGTACGAAGCTGACTTCTCCAGCATGCGCACCAATCTGTCTGTGTCTCTCATGACCGTTGGAAGCTTTGGGGCTTTGTATGGTCAATAACGAAGGTAATTCACTCTATTCGGTAAATATTCATGACTGCGGCCTGTTCTCCTCCCGCGGCAAGGCTGCTGCTCAGGCCTGACTGGAAGATGAGATCGAGCCGTCCATCGAACAAGCGCGAAACAATGACGTATCGGCGGGCGATAACTGGCTGCGGTGATGCGTGACTGGTACAACGGGAGGGCA
Organism: Lates japonicus; assembly: GCA_033238685.1. Lineage (NCBI taxonomy): Eukaryota > Metazoa > Chordata > Actinopteri > Centropomidae > Lates > Lates japonicus. Next base: position 7,565,753 of record BRZM01000001.1, read on the forward strand.
GGGCGTGACGGCGGGCCGTAATGATCAGACACGAACTGTGGGCTGACGGCTCGCAGCATGTGGCTGAGCCGCGGCGTCTGTCGCGTGTCTCGCTGCCAGGCCTCAGGCGGTGACGGAGGAAGGCGGCAGCTTCATTCGGTGTGAGGCTGCGAGGCGTGAACTGCGGGCGACGGCTCGGCGCGCGGGGCACGGCAGAAGGTGATGTTCTTCTACCTGAAGGCTCTTCATTCTTTTGCTACCCGTGAATGCACATGCTAATGTGTTTTGGCTGGTACTCTCAGACATTTACACATGCAGCTACTCTGGTAAAAAACAACTACACCTCTAACGGTCTGTGAGGCTGAGACAGTCCTGAGTGCACAGGAAAAAGGCTGAGACTGGGGTGCTGCAGTCAGTTTGGACGACTTTCTGGGCTGATAACCGTGACAGCGGACCGGGAACGCGCTGTTTCGGTGCGCCAGGCACCGTGAGCTCGTGACACTGCACGCCGCCTCACCATCATTAATTATTTGGTGTTCATTTACATTAGTGGCTGCCTTCGTCCCTGACATCATCACGGATTGTCACTCAGCTCAATATTAAAGGATATAAATCAGACGACACCCTCCATGTTCGATTGTGTCACGCTCAGTTATGATGGCATCGCCTTTAAAATAACGCACAACCGTTCTACCCGCCATCGCTTAAAACTCCGGTCGGCTGGTGAGGGCGTGTGTTGACCGTCTGTTGCCAGTGTTTCGGCGGGCTTTCTGTGATGCCAGGCCCGATATTGAGGACGCGAGAAAGATACTAAGCGTTTGTGAAAGAAAGTGTTACATCGTGTTCCAACATCGAAATGTAACGCAGATGTGTTAATAAAGAAAATGTTGTTCTTGTTTCAGCTCTGGCGTAGTGCAATTCAAACCGGTGACTATGCTCGGTTTTGACCGCTGTTCAATCACCGGACGTCTGAGCTTACGCCGATGCTCTGAGGGTTTAAACTAAGCGAGACTGCCTCTTTGTTTATCTCTGTCGGTTGTTTTATTCGTGTGCAAACTGCGGTAAGGCTGCGGCGAGTTAAACGAACCGGGGTCGAACAATGTGGTTCTTGCGTGGATACTCTGGTGTGATATGATAGCAAACTGTTAACGCCTGTGCACCGCCATCTCTGCTGATAATTCCTGATTTGATGAGGTCGACGAAACGGCTGGCGAAGGGCGACTCTTCCGGGCTTGATGACAGTAACGGCATCGCTGCTGAGAACAAACCGCTGCCAACTCTCCGCGGCCTGGCTCGCTGAGTACGCGGGTTTGTCCTGAAAAACTTCCCTTCAGTAATGCCTCAGACGGTCGCCACGGCGCCGACTGCGGTGCTGCTGGTGCGGGCATTTGGTGGTTATTCACCGTCCCCGGCTGGCGCAACATGTGCGTGTTTTCGATATCCGAACATGTTTGACAAATGACCCGCGTATTTAATGTTCACATTCTGAATAATATTTCGGGTGATGAACGTATGGTTCTCACAACCTATTTTCATCACTGCTGAAATGATAACGCGTCTCGCTGCCTCTCAATATGAAGGACACGGTCAATCCATAGACAAATTTCTGGACTTCAATTTCTGATGGACTGATTCTCGAACCCTGCTCACTGCCGCCAGCCTCTGTCGGGCCGTTTATTTATGATAACGAACTTCGCCAATGCTGGCCACGATTGGATCTTTTTTTCTTGACGCGATGACAACGGAGGACTCACGCTGTGAATGACATTCCTGAACTGCGCGTTCCCTACGGTGCCGGTTGAAGGCCGCCAAATGCTTTAAGAGGAGATAACGCTTCACGTTCTTGCATTTGTGCTCGTACTCCTTTCAAAGACAAACTGACATGCAACCGCTGACTGTGTTGAGCGCAAGCGCTTCTCTTCAGGCTGTCTGTAACCACGTCTTATCTGTCAGTGAGCTATACTGACCTGGCTGTGGCGGTGCCAATCGTGGCAACGATGTTCGGGGTTTCGGTCTGTGTTTCTGTCGATCGAACAGTATCGCTCTTTCGGCTTGTTCATCGCCAACTACCGGAAGGCCGGTTTCTTTCAAACTGTACTTTTATTTTGATAACCGGTTTACTTCGAAGAGATTCACGTTCGGGTTGCGCGAGAAATAAAACCTCTTTTCTCGTCTGAACCACGTGACTTTTAGGAAAGTTCGCGATAAACATGGCACAACGTGATTCTCGCTCGGCAGTGAGGCTAAAGCAATAGTCAGCCTGTGAACGTGAGCGAGGTGAGGGTAATTCGTGAACGTTTGATAATGACTGGCTGTGTTCGGGCACAATGATCAACGCTCACTGTTTACGACTGGCCAGAACGACAATATGTTTGCGTAACCGAGACGCTGGGTTTGAAGTGGTTTAACCTGGCGGCTGACACATGTTGTTTGACAATGATGGTGTCGTTATAGTGTGGAAATTTTCTGTTGTCGAGCGATATGTTTTATAATATTGCACGTGTTTTAGCTGTTTCCGGTTGCGGGTTGTGCTGTGTGTTTTGACGTGAGATGAACGAATAAAATTGCGGTTTTCATTTCAAACTTTCGTTAACTGATGATGACTGCGTGAATAAATGGATGCATTTCATTCTAACGACCGCCTAACACTGTTTTATGACATTTCGCTGACGTAATGCAGATATGCAAAGACTTTCGAGCGCTTCAGCGCTCAAGCTGCTGTCGCTGGCGCAGATGCGAACATGCTGGTGACTAATCGCTCGCTGGCTGCGTAGTGGTGGATGCGCCCGGTCTCGGCGTGCTGTCGTTGACTGCTCAGTTGGTTGTTAATCTGCGCTAAGTCTTTTGTTATGGTTCTGCTCGTGCCTGGCGTTGGTGTACCTGTCACGTTGATCGCGAGGCGGACTGCGATAGTCGACAGCAACGTTATTGGCTGGCGGGCTCTGGCCAGTGGCCGATCATGCAATCTCGGCAGTGCCCGTTAATTGTTAAACCAGGCAGGCTCTGTAACGGCACTGGTTTGAAGTCAATTCGAACGGTTAACTGAATAATTGTTGTCTGTGCTGATGTTATGTGCTGAATGGTGCCGACCCGCCGCAACTGATGTTAACTCCGTTGAGATGACGAGCGATCAAAATGGCGCGGCAAAGACTGATGCGGTTATGTGTCATTTCCGGTCGACTGGCTGTCGCTCGACTTCAGTTCTGTCGGTGCTGATTTCAGAACTCTTTGTTTCCTATGAGCTGTGGTTCTACGCTGACTTTTGGTGCTGAAAGCAAAACTCTCATTCTCTCTGAGAACGGAAGCAGTTTTTATTGATTCTAATCACAATCTGAACGTCTGATGATCGCCCACCATATCATCGCCTCCTGTCATTGAGATATGGGCTTGTCGGCAGCGCTTTGTGTCATCGTTTTACGCTGCCGTGCCAGTGAACGAGCTGACCTTTCGAACCGACGATACGGACGCCGTCGTGATCGATACGCTGGTTTCTTCTGCTGGCCTCGCGTAATATTTCGACCAGCTGCGGAGAACTGAGGATCTTGGTGGCGGGCGCGGAACAACTCTTTGTTGTGCCGCGGCAAAGTCTGACCTGAACGGATCGGCATCGGCGCACGAAGAGTTCAGGGAGGTCACGCTCGCCACGCTGACTCTTGCGTGACTCGATCTGGCGGTGCAATTGCCTGCTGCTGTCCATTTTGCGCCTTTTTCCTTCACTCCAGGTAACAGTGTGACCATCGGCGCTGACTGGCTGAAGAGATTCAACACGGCAGCTGTGCGCTCGTAATCTCGCTCTGCTCTTTCAGTATCAGTCTTCTCTTCTGCTTCTCATTAAAATTCTCTCTTTTACTAATTGCTGTCATCATCAGCCTATTCTCTCTTTTCCTCCATTGTCTCGTCTGTTTATCTCTGCCTCACCATTCTGTTTTCTTTCATAATCAGCCATGAACTCGGTGTGTGGCGCAGCGTTGTTATTGATAATAATATTTGCGCACACGCTTGCCTCGCGAGATCAGCCCATTGCGCAGCGAGCGCCGCCGGACGACGAAACGATGACCAGCGTCACAGAAAGCTGCAGGTGCGATCAACGAGAACACCTCGACCAGATCACTGCGCCGACTCCATCACGCACATGCAGTAACGTCGATCAGTTTCAACGTTCCCGACTTGGTGGCCTTGGCCCCACAGACAGGCATCCAATCCACCTTAAAAGTCCTCAGAGTTCCGATAATGCTTCTGCCTGGGACACAGCCTCACATCACCAATAACCATCAACACAGAGTCACATCATTCATCACTTTCCTCGACAGTATTTTGTGTTGGTGAAGGAATCACTAGCAGCAGAGTTTGACTTATATCGACGGAGTTTGGTCTTGAAATATCCATATTTCCACATTTGCGCCTGTGAGTCATTGTGTCACATCGTCGTCTGGTGAAAGATTTAAAATCAGTATTAGTTACATAATCACGACACCATGCTCATTGTAATCACGCCAACGCAGTCCCGACCGACGCAATACCTCCCTCTTACCTTTACCAGTCACGCATGCCAATCACAAACCATCGCCCGGGGAATTCATCAGAATTGGGTTTTGCCGGAAAGAACGAGCGGCAGACCGTCACTTCCAAACGAAAGATGGTTATCCCTCAATTGTGACTGACAAGCACCACCAACGGCACGATATGCCGGCCCAGGCCCATCCAATCATCTCCCCATGGCTGTTTCATTACCAGCATCGCAGGATCGCAGCGGCTCCACCGCACAGAATGGCGGCCTAGTCCACTGGGGGTCTGTTCGCTGCCGCACGAGGTCCAGAGAAAACCTGTCATCGCATTAAACAGGATGAAGAGAGCAGCACGACATCAATTCGTTGTCCGATGAAATGATTCATTTCAGTATCCGTGAGGAAACACGGCTTACTGACCATCCAACAACCACGAATTACGCGGAGGCGGGAACAGATGCCCAGCCGAACACAGCGAATAATCAGCGAGTCCACCACGGTATTTTCCAGCGATCGGCACCAGATCGACCGATATCATCAACAGCGATCATCAGCCCATCGCCCCGCAAACATCAAACAAAACGAGATCGACGACGAACAGAGCGACGGACGAAACAGCAAACAACGAAACACCCACAGACGCCAGAGGGCACCGAAACGCCTCCCAGTGACACAATCACCTCCGCTGCCCTGGGTACACGCCCATCTGTGTCTGCAGAGCCCAACCCTCCCCGACAGCAGCAGAAACGTGTCCCTTATCCAGTAAGTCTGACGATATCCCTGTCAATTATACTGTAAACTGATTAGTTTGTTTGAGTTATAGTGAGGAGCACTTTGTTTTGAGCGAAGAGCAGAATATGTTACGATAGAGGATGGCTGTTTGTGCTACATTTTGAAGGCAGATTTTCGCTTTGTAAGTAAAAGTAAGGTTGGATAGTGCCGCTTAAAAGTACTACTTGCTTATGGTTTCTAAATGAGTGAGACGTATCATATGTGCCCCCTTAGGAAGCCACCTCACTAAACTAATTGTAAGGTAAATTTCACTGATATTTAGTTCCACCTGTGGCAGCTTTTAGGCAGGATTCGCTACTCTGCAAAATAGCCAGTCCTCTGGGCTTATCAGGCTGCTGCAGATGAGCACTGTGAGGTCTGGAGAAGCTTCTAATCTACCTCTACAGTGCTGGGCTGCTACATGCCTCTGTTTGTGTGTATGTGTGTGTGTGTGTGTGTATGTGTGACAGAGGAAAAGGGACAGCCAGAGAAATGAGAGTTAGAGAGGAAAGGATATAATAATAACACAGTCAGCAAAATGATTTTACATCAATAGTTTTCCTTCTGGCTGCATTAATATGGCCTTTTCACTGTTGGCAATAGAACCAACATGTTTCCAAGCTGGAAATAAAAAGCGCTCGCTGTCTTAATCATTGGCAGCGTAGTTAATATTACCTTTTAATGAAGCTAAACTCAAGTGATATGTGTGTAGGATAGAGTTGGACCATAAACTGCCTTAGCCTTGGCTCAGATACAAGTTTAGTCCAGTTTTGGAAATATAAGTAGCTTAAAGTTATCATCAGACTTATCAGGATAAAGGAGACCGCACCTGTTGCCGCTAGGAGCAGGTTGTGTTTATACACAGACACAAATAAATAAATATGTACAAAGAACACTTAAGAAGCGTTATATACATCCCACTGAAGGGCAATCAGTTGTTTCTGAGAATAATTCTCTGTGACGGACGCCTTCATACATCTATAAAAATGTCTTTCATTCTTTACTTTTATTTCATCCATCCTTTCCTTTCTATTCATCCGCCATCTGTCTGTGTTTTATTTGCTTAGTCTGTTTTATAGAGGCAGTAAACATTAATCACTGTTAGTATGCATCAATCAGTCTAGTGCCAGTCTTTAGAAAAGCTCTGGCATTATAATGACACCGCGGATTTTACTGATTATTCACTGTGTTTGTAACATTAAACATCTCTCTTAATGTATCTGTTTCCCCACCTCCATCTTCGTCTTCATGGAGTTCATGGGACGCAATAGATGAAATCAATAAAGCATCGTAGCTTCCTCTGATTCACTATAGATCAGTTTCATAGGCTGCTAGGTGGTCATTATGCTTTATACTCTTCATCTGCTTTATTTCCGTGTAGGAGTGCTGTTTTCCTCCTCTAGACCTATACAGCAGCAAAACTAAAACCCCCTAATGGTTCGTACACTATTTCATATAACACTATATTATTCTGATGTAGCTTACCTTTGTCCTTTATTTATGCTATTAATAAAGCTGCTTCCATAGAATGATTGAATAGGCCTGACAGTTTATAATACCATTTAATTAATTACTTGTCAATCCTAATTTTGTGATAATTAAAAAGGATATCATTTTGGTGTTTCACTCTTTTCATTTGAAATGACAATTGCCACCATTCTTTCCAATAAAGCCTAATTCTGATGAATTTCTACAGTCAAGTAAAGATATTACTAATAGCATGCATGACTGTTACAAATTATAAAGGAGAGAGTAATACGTGGGTCAGGACTGCATTGTTGTGAATTAAATGATACAGTCAGTTAATATGATCATATAACCAATACAGTTTTTAAATCTTTTCTGACCCACCGCAACACAGCGGCTCACAGGGTAAAATGTAAAATACTTGGATATTTCCAAAGACCAAACTCCATCAGCATAGAGTCAAACTCTGCTGCTGTGAGTTCTACTCACAAACACAAATACTGTCAGGGAAGAGGAGAAAGAATATGATATGACTCTGTATTGATAGTTATTAGTGATGTAAAATGTGTCCAAACAGAAGCAGTATCAAGAACAAATTTGAGACTTTTACTAAAACAGATTAGATGCCTGTTCATTATATAAGCTCGAGCTAAAGAAGGCCACAAGTCAGACATAACTAGTCAACATTACCACATAATAACTATTGAATAAATCCAAAGCAATAATCTAAATCAACAAAAATATTCTCATTGAACTCCTTTCCTGCCTTTCATGGCACCGCGCTACTCCACTCATCATCCAGCAGCTCTTCACCCAGGAGCTGAAATCCAGCAGCCGTATCTGAACACACTCAGAAACACACCTCGGTTTCAGCCTTCCGCCTGTGTTCACTGTTGACTCTATCCAGTGGGATTTAGAGGAAGGAGAATTCTCCCAATCCATGGAGAAGCCATGTAATCATTCTGTTGAACGTGAAAATCAAAAAGGGAGGATAGGGTTCTCACATGATATCAGTGATATCCTCCACCTGTCCGCCTCCTCATTTCAAGTTATCCTGCCCATCACACAGCCTGTCCACGCCTGCCACACCTGCCTGTCTATATGTCTGAGTGTATGCACGACTGCACGCCTTCCTGGCACGTATGAGTGATTTGATATCCACACATGCTCATATGTGTATGTGTCACTGTGTGTGTCCTTCCCACCAAATCTCTGTCAAAGTCTTCATACAGTCCCCCCGACACCCCCTACCCCACCCACCTATCCCACCCAACAGTAAGTATTAATGTACGAGTGTCACATCCTCTACCATCCACCTAATGAGAGTGCTGATTCATTATAGCTCGGTGACAAATGCAGAGGAACACAGTGGCTATAGGGGAGAGCAGAAAACAAAAAGCCAGAGAGAGGATGGAAGAGAGAGAGTGTGAAAGGGGGGTAAGAGGTAAATGGATGACTGGAAAAAACAGGAAGACAGTGATAAAGAGCGAGGAGAGGGGTGTGAGTGTGAGAGAGGCAGCGACAGATGGAAGCAGAAACAAAGAAAAGTCCTCCTCCTCAAATTGATTCTGACTGTCGCCAGGGTGCCTGATGGATATCTGAGCCTTGATTGGATTTTACATGCCAGACACAACCCTCCCCCTTTCCATCCCCAGCACACCCAATAACCCACTGCGCTCTCAACCTGCTTCCAGTGATAAGCACAATGAGAAAGTACTGGCATATTTAGCCCAACAATGGCACTCTGCAGAGTTTCTGAGGCCCGCAGAATGATGCATTGTTTATGAGAAGCTATATCGTTTCAACAGTTGATTAATGGCGAAGAAGCTATCGTCAGCTGCCATCATGCCGCCTGAGCACACCAGGCCTAAATTGGATGAGTGGAAAGGAAGGGGAAAGGTGCTCAATTGCTAGACGGAATGGAACTATCACATCGAGATATTTGGCTGAGGCTGTGTGTTTGCCCTGCGAGCCCGCACACCTCCACAAAATGGGAACTTTCAACAGCAGCGACAGCCCTGGGGATTCACTGTCATCCCCCCAACTCGACACATCAATAAAAGTAAACAGACAACATTACTTCATAATCTGAGGCTCCAAATGGAATATGACCTGAATATAAAACACTCCTGTAAATATTTCAGAGGTAGAAGGAGATCTGCTTTCGCCCTAAACCCCCGTCTGTGTCCCAGAGGGGGGCAGGACTAGATTTAGCCTATTTGATTTATAAATGTCTCCATGGCAGTATGAGCCAACAGCAAGAATAACAGAGACAGCTATCAGGACAGTCAGAGGAATCTTTACCAAATACTTCATTCAAACAGCATCTGATGTTCATTTATCAGTGCCTGGTACTGGACTGAGGTGAACAACATCACAGCATCTGCTGATGAAGACCATGGGGTGTGTTTGAAAGCACAGATCATTTTGTCAGAGCCACAAATGTTGTTAGGTTGATTTATCTGTCGAGGAAAATGATTATGCAGACTTGAATGAACTCTGCTGTAGATATTCACAGCCTCCAGAGGACAGCCCCTGGCGTTTTCCTTTGATTCCATTACAGAGTTTATTAGAATTGATATTCTGAGCTGATGTAATATTTGGTAAGCAAAGTACTTCCACTGTTCTCGCTGTACTTACCGATGTTGCCCGTGCGGATGTGCAGCCGGCCCCTGACCACGGTGTGGACCGTTATGGGGCCGGAGGCTGAGCGTCTGCCCAGACCTGAGCTCGTCAGCAGGGTGTCGTCTCCCACATAATCTGTGGTCAGCACCTCCACCTCATGAAGAGCCTGCACTGCTGATTTACCCTGACGCAACATGTACTGACGAGGCAAAAAAGGGAGTGAAGAAGGGACATGAGATGCATGTAAACACAAATATACTGATCAAGACATGGGAAATAAAACAGACTAGAAAGAAAAGTAAAGCATCCGTCAGTGGCTCAGGAAGAGTTGGAGTTTGTGTTTTTGCTGAATGGATGAGGTCAAGTTCAAAACAGCTCTGGCCAGTTTTAAATCGCTCCCTTGATTCTTTCTCATTAAATGCTTTACAAATTTCACAAAGTTACAAAACAAATCAGTTCCACATCGAGGCTGGCATGAGTTTCTGTCCAATTAATAAATAGCAGAGCTGCAAAGACTGAAATTAAAAAGCCTTTAATCTGTGGTTTGCTTTTCTTTGGAGGTTTAAACAGGAGAAAAAGTTGTTCTTTCAAATCCACACACTGCTGAGGCAGTGACACTCAGTAGTTCAGGGATTGTTCAGAACATTCTAAACCTTAGGATTTTAAAGTTAAAAACTTCAGGTGAGCTGAAGATGAGAGTTTACGTTGTTATACTACAACTGATAATCACTTTTACGTTGTTAGTGGACCTCAGTCTTTTACCTTCAGCTCGATGGCAGTCGATCCTATGAGGAGCAGCGAGTCACTGTCCCAGATGTCAATGTGCAAGGTGTGAAGGGCCAGGTAACGAAGGAACCAGCGCTTCTCTCCTGGCTTCAAGAAACCATCATTGACTCTGAACTGCACCTGCAGACCTGGAGAACCTGGACACAGACAAAGGAGAATTCAGACCATTCAAACACAGGGACTACAACCTGTACAGCAACAGTCACGAATCCAACACTGTCAACCTAATATAGACGTAAACACTAGGAACATCTGGTATACAGATTCAAGATAAGATAATCCTTTATTAGTCCCACAATGGGGAAATTTACAAAACAACACATTTAATGCCAAAGAAAAAGCTTGACTATGAAGCTACTAAATTCATTAAAGAGATTTGCTGCTTTTCTTTACTCTGTGTGACACTGAATTGGATGTTTTTATGTAGCAGAGTGTTAGTTGAGCAAGACATCTGAAGCCCTACTTGTTACAAGCATTTTTCACATATTTATGACATTTCACTGACAAAATAATGACTGAGACAATAATCAACTGATGATGAAAATAACCTCTGCAGCCCAGCTTGGTTTAGGTTTGGATACCAGGTATTTGAAAGACATGGGAAGTGTAGGATCTTGTGTTTTAGATCCTTGATCCATTGGAGGGAATACAAGACAAGATACCTCTGCCTCTGCTGCATCGATTCTGACCATTATTTTTCTTTTATCTGTCTCTCACAATCGGTGTGAGACAAAATCTCTTTAATCTGTCACCCATTTGTTTGATAAACTGCAGCTGATACTCAACACCACAAAAACACAGCATCAAAAGTGCATTTGTGTCTGCACTGAAAACAAAACACAGAAAGATGCACAACCTGGAGAAAGAGTCTCAGATCTGATTTTAGTCTTTGATCCAGGTGGGTTTAAACCTGGAGGAAGAGCCATTGTCTCTGTAACAGATCTACACTGGTAGATAGCCATCTACAGTGAATCATTTGGTCTGATAGCTGCGCTGCATGGGAGTACAATAACCAGGGAGCATGAGGCCATTTTACAGAATCAGGAGCACCCCAGGGTTCCCATAATTCAAGATGATAATGACTCTTAACACACTGACAGAAAACCTCCTGAGTGATTTCATGAACAGCAGGATAAAGTCATGACTTTAATCAACACATCCACAATCAACACGCCTGGACCTTTAAGAGGAGTAAATTTCTCTTCATCATTCAGAAGAAAAAGACTTTCCTTCTCAGAGAAAATCCTGTAAACTCAGTTTGATGACTGAAGTTGTTTCCCGAGGACAACGGGTGGCTGAAAATCTCATTAGATATTTAGTATTGTTAGCCATTTATTCTGTCTACTCCTGCAAGGTCAGAGGCAGGGATGCACACAGCAGTCATTTCATTCTGATTCAATCAGTTTAAAGTAAAAGCCTTGATTCAATTTGAGAATGTAAAATGAGCCCTGTGATTCTCTGATGACGGCTCTGCCATGTTCCGACTTCAGATCTGACTCATCCTCTGACTTGAAGCAGTTCAGATGAAACTGGTCCATCAATGAGTGGGTACACCCGACCTGCAGCTGCCTGTTAACGTTACCCTGTCTGTGTTTTAAAGGTGTGAATGTGGGTTTCTGTGCCAGCTCGACTCCCAGACGTCTCCCCCACATTAACTCTGACTCTGTATCAAAGCCTCCACGCTGTCTTTATTCCCATCAGACCAACGTGCAGAGAAGCAGTCGTCTGCATGGAAGAGGAGTAATGAGGGGCTTTGGTGATGACCTGCTGTGTTAGAGACGAGGGAGCTCCTCTGACCATCTCCACATATGAACTGAGGGAAACATGCTGTACATTTCCTTCTGTATTCCCATGATCCATGTATGTAGACAACCTGTTTGGTGTTTCTTGGGGTTAGAGTAGGAGGGTTTCTCATGGTAAATACCAACACCCATAGTCAGGACTAAGAATCAAACAGACCTAAAGAACTTGAACTTGAATCCTTCTTAATTACTTACACTACATTAATTTAAGATAACAGTTTCCCCATGTGGTCTACTTGGAAACTGTTCTGGAGCTTTTAACCATATCACATGATCTTCATTAGTAGATGGAGATCACCCAGTTGTCACAGAAATTGTAGATGTTTAAATTTTCATTTTTTCTGAGCACTTACAGGACTTTTCATCTGATAAATGTATCCAACTTTATCATCACAAAATCTAAGCTCAAAGGTCCTTTGTTATCTCTTTGGAGAGTCTCATGGTCATCATCAGAGAGTGGAACTGATGTCTGCTTCTATGATATGCAGCTGAAAGTAACTGGACCTGTGAGTTTAACATGAACAACATTTCTCAGATGATACAATGTGGTAATGTTCTGTTTTCTGTGAAACAGCATTTAGGCCACAAGGAGACACTAAGGAAGGTTTCACAGACTGCAGAGTAAAATCCATCCCCACTGGAACATGTTTCTGATCACATGTCTGACATAATAAAAAAAAAAAAAAAATTTAAGAACAAATACACAGTGACTGGGGGAACTTCCGTTTTATATCATGTAGACAACAACAGAAGATTTTTACCAAAAGACTGATCCAGAGTTTTCTGACAATGTTCAGGAGAAAGATGAAGAGACATGAGAAGAGAGAATAAGACCAAAGCACAACTCCTTTTCGCTTAGCCTAACTCCCCCTCCTCCCCTCTCCCCAACCACCCACCAACTCTCTCCACTTGGACCATTAATTCTCCCAGCATGCTCTGGGCTTGTGTGCAGTGGACGGGTGGCGATGAGAGCACACAGGGGGAGAGGGAGAGGGAGAGGGAGAGAGAGAGGAGAGGAGGAGACAGGGAGAGAGAGAGACAGAGAGAGAAAGAGAGAGACACAGAGAGAGAGAGAGAGAGAGAGAGAGAGAGAGAGAGAAAGAGGGAGGGAGAGAGAGAGGGAGAGAGAATGTGTTGTGTGTGTTTGTGCTCACAAACAGGGAAGAGCTGACAGATCTGGCCCAAGGGTTGTACAGGGTTTTGTGTGTGTGTGTGTGTGTGTGTGTGTGTGTGTGTGTGTATAGTATGTCTGCAGACAAGGAGGGGCACCCAGCAGATCCCCCCGCCCCCCTCCACCAACCTGGATGGCCTGCCTCATGTGTACACAGCAGGCCATCAGGCAGAGAATCCTTCCGGGGATCAACAGCTCTCACCAACGCAGTGACGGCTGCAGGCAGAGAAAACAATGAGGACGCACAGAGAACAGACAGATGTAGAGACTGATGCAGACTAAAGCTACATTTACCAATACATCTGCAGGAAACTGCCCTTTGGTTGAAAAGAAAAAAAAAACACATGTTGGCCACTTAGAGCTCCTCACCACAACATCAGGGATATGATGCTCTCCCAGGTCTGACAGAACGCTCTGATGGTTTTCTACAGGAACAAACCAAAGTCATAATTCATAATATTTTTAGATTAATATATTTCAATTTTGCTTTAAACAGCCCACGTATTTGATTGACAAAGATTATCTTATCAGGTTAAGACATACACTGATCAGCTCCAACGTTAAACCACTGACAGGTGAAGTGAATAAGATTGATCGTTGATTGATCGAGATTGATCATCTAATTACAGTCCAGTGGTCCTCTGTCCATGTCCTGACAGCTCAGAGGTGTTTTGGTGGCACGTGAGGGACCTACGTGATATTAGGCAGGTTCCACAGATGCTGGATCAGATTGGGATCTGGGGAGTTTGAAGGCCAGGTCAACACCTTGGGCTCTTTGTTGTGTTCCTCGAGACATTTCTGGGCAGTTTTTGTGGTGTGGTGGGAGCATTGACCTGCTGGGGGAGGCTCCTGTTGCCATGGTGGAGGCCTCCCAACAATGTTTAGGTGGGTGGGACGTGTCAAAGTAACATCCAACTGTATAAAAATGGTCAGTATTACTCACTTCACCTGTCAGTGGTTTAATGTTGTGGCTGATCAGCGTATAACATACTGTACATTTGTGAGGTAGACAACCCAGTAGTTTCAGCAAATTCCCAACAACAACAGGAAGTAGAGTGATATTGTTGTAGAACAACAAAACCTACAGAGGAAGGAGGTCAGAGTGTCAGACAGCTGTTTATGTCCTGTTTTCATACCAACAGTCGGTGCTGATCCCTTTTAACAATGACCATGATCGTTCTCTAACCATGAGCAAGGGTTCCCTGTCCTTCTTCTGACCCAAACCACCATCACTCCCTCCTCCACTAATCCTGGTCACTGTGTGTGTGTGTGTTAGTTACAAACAATGTGTTTAGTCATTTCATTTGGAGGATTTATTGTTGTTACATTTGTGCGAATGTAGAAATGTTTAGGGGACACACACAGCATACAGTACATGTATCAGATGTATATGTGTTTCTTCATTCTGTGTAAAAACCAGTCAGGTATTATTCAGATTATGCAAGTGTTGAGGTTTTTTATTTTTTTAAGTACTGAACAAGTGAATTTATTCTTGATCTTGTCGGCACATCACTGTGCTGGTGAAGGACATTTCATTAATCTACAAGTTTTTAACTTTGTGTTGTAACACAGCCACGGGGCTGGGCTCTGAGTCGGATCTGGTTCCAGGTAGACAAAGTACCTGGAGGATCACAGATAATTTATTTATGCAAAGTTGCATCCTTGTGAGTTGAATAATTTTAGTTGCTTTAATTTCAGGGGCTTTCTGAGTGATATAAAATGTACACAGCCAAGAGACGGAGGAAAATAACACACAGAGCTGGAGTTCAGACTGAGCTGGCACACAAACACATTAACATCACACACACACACGTCTTCTGCATACACTGCTAGCTAGGTAGAGCTAACGCTGTGTTCAATTCATGTTCATCTGAATTCACCTTAACAACACAACCAAATGTTAAGTCAGAGACATGTCAGTCAAGCACAGACTGTTCACGCCCACACAGTCCTGAGAAGAGCTCTGATCAGGAAGTAAACCTAAACAGCTGTGTGGCCAGATACAGGATTATTCCCATCACTTCACACTTCACATATTGATCTGTTGTTCCCATCAGTTACTCACAACTCCCAGTTTGTCCCACTGTAGGTTTTAATATAAAAAGACATAAGTAATAAGTAAATGGTAAATTCCTTTGCTCGCTGGTAAATTCCAGTAATTGTACACCAGTTGTCAGGGAGAAATCAGACAGGGCACTTTAATCTCTGTGGGAGCTAATGAGCTTGAGCTGGACAGGAGGAAACAGCCAAACTGAGTCTCATTCCTTCCTCAGTCCGTGAGTGTTTAGTGGCATAATGTTAAAGAGTGAAGAGCTGACTGTCCTCTGGTCTGTGTATTATAACGTTACTGAGAGAAACATACTGTCTTGAGTTTTCATGTATCACTTCCTGTTGTCATTTATCAGCAGCATACCTGAATCTGAGGGTCAATCAGATCTGGGATGTTCCTCTTTTGCAGCCATACTGTGACATGAAATCTGATCAAATGAAGCTGTAAAACTGAGTGGATAGCTCAACTGAAACAAATTCCTAATGAGTGCGTGAAGAGACATGAAAGGGTTGTCTACCCACAGCCTGAAACTGGTTTAGGAATTCAATGGGCTTCTGGGGAACTTGGACTCAGCAGGACACAGAATCACGATGTTGAATAACTGTAGCAGCTTTGAAGCTCAAAGTCAGATTCCATATTCCCTCTCACCCTCTGCCTATGAGTCTCACAGCAGAGGAGAGAGCAGTAAGAAGATCATTGATCTTGTACAATACTTGAATCATTTATATTGTTATAGGTCACTTAAACCACAGCCAGTGTTCAGTGTTTTACATTAAAATTCATTTGTCCAGTCAGGGAGTAGAAGATAACTACAAACTGCTGGAGAAGGAAAATTAAACCTTTAATGGTTGTCTGTAAAATACAGTCAATCTGTCACTATATTATAACCGTGATGGTCATTTCTTTACAGTGGTGCTATAAATTAAGTATGAGCAGTTATGAACTGGATTTAAAATGGGTGGTAACTTTATGATAAAATGATGGTGCCAGAAGAAACATCACAGGATATCAGGATTCATCCTCTGGAGACAATGAACATACAAACTTTTCTACCAGTCCATCACAGGAAAACACTGACCTGCTGGTGGCGCTACAGGAAAAGTCAGGAAAAAATCAAAGTAAACCAATCAAAAGTAATGAAAAGGAACAAATAAAAGATTCAAAGATTGCTGGCCATGGAGTTTAGTGAAATACTGTATTTTGTCAACAGATCTGCAATGTAACAGTCAATTGTAACCCTGCCCTGTAACCTAAATGTTCGAGAAAAAAAGAAATAAAACTGAGAAAAGTCATGTATAACATGAGGTGATCAGAGTCTAGTCCAGCAGACATGATGACATGTTGGATAAGATTTAAAGGTGTCATGCTCTGTTAAAGGAAACATGAGTTTCTACATCGAAGTGTGTGGTTGAAGCTCAGTGGTTTAGACAGGACTCTGCAGTTGTTTTACAGATTGAGACACGACAACAAGACTGAATGAGCTATGGAGGTCACAGCTAGGAATAAATAAATAATAAACTAAACATGAATTCTTGTATTATATTTTCTTGAGGCCGCATTGAATACCAACAGCTTGTCTCAGCAATGAAAGACAGAGGCAGCAGCAGACAGAAGTGCTGCAGGGTATGAAGACGCACAACCACTGAAAAAAGACAAAACACCAGGTAACCTGATGCTATACATTTTACAGAATATTATAATTCTGCCAAATATCCTCAGAAAGACTGTAAGCAAAGAAACAGATGACTTAGTCTATAACAGAAGAACTTTAAAGTCTGGACAGTCTGCAGAGACATCATGACCTACTGAGTTCAGTCAAACTTTAAATGACAGTGATATCTCTGCTTTTTAAGGAGGAACGGTCAGTTTAGATTGTAGCTACAACTACTGAACTCCACCGAGCAAGTCTGTTTACAGGTCTACAGGGAAGAACTAGGATCAGCTGGAGCTGAACACAACACATTTGAAAATGAAATATAATGAGAAGTGAACATCATAGACATAGACTTTAGATGACCTGACTGGAAAGTGTGTTGGGACAAAAAGCAAACAACAAATATATCCTCTGAATTACAGTGTGTTTGTCCCTTTTTTCATATTGTGATAAAACCATTGAAATGTTTATGTGTGAGTCATAAAGTCAGCAACATGAGTGAGGTCAGTTTATACAGCATCTTAACACTAAAAGCCTGTGATCATTCCAAAACTTACACAGTTTAACTTTACATTATATCAAAATCATCTCTATGATGTCTGTAATAACAATGAAAGAATTTTTTATCTGACTCTGTTTATATAAAAGTGTTGTCTGGGTGTTTCATTTGTTCTCCTACATTAACAAGTGATCACGTAAAAATAAGAAAAAAAATAAAGTTTAATTTCAGTTTTCATCCATTTTCTCCCTTTTGTTTTCGGTTTCTTTTATTATTATTGCTCTGATGATATTACTGTGTAAACATCAGTAACATTAAAGCTAATTACCATCTCTCCTCTGTTTGTATTCTGATACACAAATACATAAAACTTGTAATTTAGGGAACAATTACAACAAAAAGTTTCGAAAAGTTCATAAACCTCTCTCATAACTGCCTGGAATGGTTTTGCAAGAAAAAAAAAATATATATATATATATCTTTTTGAGCAGCAATTTCATGACAAACTATGACAACATCTTTACAGAGAGGCTGTTATTTGTTTGTGAGGAGTATTTGAGGTTTTTTGTGGTTTTTGTGGTGAAGACAGGTGAGTCAGGTTCAGAAACAGTTATCTGGTTAAAGACTGAGAGAAACAGTGAAGGAGTGGAGAGGGTCTCAGAGTGTATGAAAGATGTGTGTGAGTGTAGGAGGATGATATAGGCTGAGACAGACAGAGAGAAATATTGATGGAGTTCGACTGGAGTGTGTGTCTGGGGAATGGAGAGTATGGGTAGGCGTAGGAATGAGGGGTGGGGGAGCTGGGGGGGTTGTTTGTGTGTTCAATATCACGCTCTGTCAGAAGCTGTAATATCTCTTCCATTTCATTAGTTGCTACATGAATAGACTTGACATCAATCAGCGCCCGCTCGGCTGATTGAAAGAGAAGTGCCTCGGCATCAGAGAACATCACGGAGCATCATGGAACGAGCTCTGAGTCTGTTCACACTGATCGCACAACGTTAACCTGCAGAGCAGTGAAACAAATCACACACTCTTACACTGTGTGTAACAGGTATTTACCAAATCATATAATAAGTCCTTATACAGATAACTGCATTTTACCACTGTCTGACAGGGACCTGAATGCACCAAACGCCATGTGTTTGTCGCCCATCTTCTCAGTTGTATAACCATGCACTGATAACACAGCTCCACATGTTGTTCACTAGGATTATATTTCTCTAGTATGTTTCATGCCACTGCAGTTTTATATCATGCTAATGTGAATGAAGCCAGTGGCTGCTGGAAAGTCAAGAAAAAAATATGAATTCCTAAAACTTATGTCCACTCTAACTGCAGCAGTTGTCTTTAAAATGCTCAGAGTGCTCAGTTTCATCCATACGTATATTTACTGGGACTGATGACTGTCCATCTCAGTGAGTAGATGAACATATTATTTTTCTGCAGCAGTGCATCCTTACCTGAGTTGACGGTGCCATCTTTGTTGATAGAGGCCAGGACACAGGGAAGTGGATCGCTGGCTTTGTGTTGGACCCTGTCACTGGTCAGTAGTTTGAGCTGCTGTGATGTGACTGGTGGGAATCGATAGAACTGGAAGGTGAAGTAGACGTTTTCAGGCCAATCAGGACCTACACCTGCCGAAGGTATTCTGTCAGAGGACAGAGGAAGAGGATTATTCAGAGAATAATGATCACTCTGTGTAATATTTCAATGTAATACAGCAGGGGTACATGTTAATAAAGTGATTTACTGTCCTGAACATTAACAATTGAATGCTAACTGTGATTGTTTTTTCTAGAAATGAATCTCTGTGGGTAGTGAAGTGGTCTGAATATCATTAAAAACCTGCAGAGTAAATCAGATTATTACAGATGATTTATCTCAGACAACTCAAGGAAACTAACAGATTAGATATGTCATTTCTTTCACATCCTTCCAGAGCCGGTGATTCAGCTTCACAGATACTGTAAAGTGAAAACCTACACTAAAAATAAAATTATAATATTATATAACTATAATTAAAATGTAGATCAGAACTAAAGGGGGTAAATCACACTTTAAAGTGGCTGTAATCTGTATAAACTGAGAATTACACCTGTGATTCATCAGAAGTGGATCAGTTGGCTTCTTCCTCAGAGCTAAAATCACCATAAAGAAGCTTGTCATTAGATCTGTAGATCTATGTTTCTGTAAAAAGTGAGTACATATGGTTTCATTCTTCTGTTAACACAAAGTTTTTTTCTTTTTGTTTACTCTGACTCCTCTGGAGAAAGAAAAGACTCTGACGATGAGAACCTGCTGGTGGTGTGTATACTGTTCACACAAACACCACCCTCTGAGTGTGATTTCTCACACACACACACACACACACACACACACACACACACACACACACAAATCTAAACCTACAAACAGTCCCAGTGAGCCTATGAGCTCTCAATATTGGCACCAAGTGAGTTTCAGGATGAGCTTCTTTGTATCACTGGAAACTGAATCTGAGTCACATCATCTGATTCTGCATTGATTAAGCTGAATAACTGCATTGAGAAATTGAATCTGATCTTGAATTTATCAGTCATCAAATTTGTTCTCTCAATTCAATTTCAGTTTATTGAGACACATATCTGATCGTTGAGAAAGAGCAATCGAGTGCAGATTCACAGAACTCCTTTACACATTAAAATAACCGGACAGTTTCATTAAGCATAAAATTGAATTTTTAAATTAATGGTGCTCAGTGTCACATGCACAGCACTGACACTGGACTAAAGCAACTAATCAAATACACAGCACTAACTCAGGCCATATGAGCTAATGTCAACGCTATGTTAAACTCTACTGTCAAATATTTTCAGTTTGTATCTTCATGTGCTGCAGCTGACAAAACGCAACAATTCTACAATAACAGCTGTAACCTTAGCATCGGTTAAACAGTCAGAAGATTGTTATAGTAAATGTCTGACCGTCCAGTCCCACCATCATCCATGATCAGAAGAAATATTCCTCTGTGTGTATCAATCCCTACAAATCCATGGATCAATGGGAGTGAATGGTTAAAAACATACAGTGGGCACTGCCTGGCTGAAAAGGAGTTTTCTCCCTCATCGACCAGGTGTGTGTCTCAGTGAACTGAATCTGCATTGTGAGACCTGACTGTGGAAGTATATGGACAGTTGAATTTTCAGTGAGGATCAAATAGTTTCACAGAAAATGAATTCAGTTCCATAACCAAATTCAGATTCAAGTTTACTAGAATTCAGTTCCAAACTAATAAATTTCAGATTATTCAGATTCAGATTCAGTCTGTCAATGTAATTATTCAAGTTAAACAATACAAATTCAAATTCAGTTTTTTAATGTAATTATTCAGTGATTCCGATATAAATGATTCACATTCAGTTTCTACTGACACATATTTCTGCTCATACTCTGTTTCTGTCTGATGAATAGATAAGCAATCAGTCATCTGGTTTTCAATAATGAGGAGAAAAGACAAGAAGGGAGGAGGGGAGGCTCCCCACAACCATGGACAGGCCGTCAGAGCCAGAGATTTCAAAGTGGAATCTAATAAGAGCAGCGTGTGGCCTCCCAGCCAATCACACACTCTGATGTTCCACTGTTAAAGATGCTCCGTCTTCACAGAGGAGCCGGCATTAATATTCATTCTGTAAACACACAAGATTGATAATTATGGCGCCTGAGTGAGAGGTAGAAATTACACTGCCTATCCACAGGCTCCCCGCTCGCCTAAGTGCTACTGCTACTGCTGCCTGAACCCCCGCCTGCCATACCTGTTTGTCATAATTATCAGGTAAACCCCCCCTCCCAAGTCTACAGTGAGAGAGAAAGATCCTCAGTCTGTGTTCCAGTGCGTAGTTTCAGGTTTGACTCCAGATTGCCTCGAGGTGTCCAAACAACCACAGGAATCAGATGATATTTCACACCATCAGGACACAAATTCAAGTAAAAATCCACACTCTGATATTAAAATATCTGTTTTGTGTCATTGTTTCCAAATGATAATACAATAGTGTTGCAACTTAGCCAGAGGCTTTAAATATGTGCTGCTGTAATCTCACAATATAACTGTGTTTTTACTACCAAACTTCCTCCAACTGGCCTGCAGACAGGAAGAGATTTAATTACCAGAAACAGGAAAGTGATGCTATGCTGAGCTGGAGATAGGAGATATGTCATTACTGACCTCTCTGCTCAACCCAGTGTGTGTGCACTCACAACTACAGCTGTATGGCAGGTTAAAGCTGAATCAGGCAATAATTTGACCCGGGGTTCTGTTTACAACCTGTCTGATTGCTCCTCGCTCCATCTCACTTCGTTTTAGAAACGTCACTGTGTCCCCAAACCAGGAATACTCATTAGGAGGCTCAAATTTCAACAGGATGGCACAGTGCTGAACCACCTGTTCAACTAACAACTTCAGATCAGTTCAGTCTTATTGAGGTAACTCAACATGTCTGTGATTTTAGAGGCTGCAACATCTGACACCTGACCTACACTGACGACAACAACATGATTACAGTTGCTGATAAAAAAACTAATGTAAAGACGTCTCCTTGGCTTCTGCAAAATTTTTCACAAATATCTGCCATTTTAGAGACAAACTGAAAAAAATAATCAGCACATAAATTGACAACACAACTTTAAAACAGAGGACAGTTTCAGCCCCAAACATTTTTAAATGTTTTTGGTCTGTAACAAGACTTCATGTGCTTGTTGTCACTGCTCAGTCAGGATGTGTTTCTTTTTCTCCCTCAGCTACTTCCTCCTCCTCTCTGCTGCTCCACAGAACGACTGCTGGTCATAGCTTCATGTCATTCAACAACGTCTGAAGTTCACATGGACACATCATACAGACAGAGCCAATAGCCGAAACGTGTTGATATGGAGATCTCAGCTACAGCTTTGCCAAAAATGTCTGAAGCTGTAATCCACAATAAAATGGAGGCATGTGGAATATTAAATACTGTAAATCAATAATCCTATATGCTTAGAGCACCCCTACATGAAGTTAATGGCATGTATTACCACGCAGGAAGAGCCTCACATTTGATCTCTATAGAAGTATAGTTCATTCTGAAAGATATTTTCTACCTGACAGATTGTGCTATCCTACTTATAAGTACATATTCTGTCTGTTCAGACAGTGAGAGGAGCAGGATGCAGTAGGTAAATACAGAGAGCGGAGACTGGTGCACAGGAAACAGCGGCATAGTGGAAAGTCTATGATCAACAAGACATATATGAATTGGGTTTATCAAACTGCTGACAGAGCTGATGATAAGATAGAAAGACACAGAGAATGGTGTGTTTGGGGCCCATCCGTCAGCGCCCCCCCCCACACACTGTGAGCCCCTGTCAGAGGGGACGCTGGCTCCACGGTTTTTGTGATGGGCCGCTGACGGGAAGTGTGTTCATGTGTTTCTCTGACATTGTGTGTGTGTGTTTGTGTGTGTGGAGTGTATGGTTATTCACTTGACATGTGAGTAAAGGATGAGTGGCAGGATTTTCTTGCCAGCAGTTCAAAACAACAAAAAGAGAGAGAGAGAAATGTAAAGGTATGCTGGGTGGGTGTTGTCCTTGGCTGTCAAACAAACTGTATAAACTCTTTCACTTTTTCACATTTCTGAGAACACAGATAATTGTATTTACAGTAACACCTGAGAAACAAATCATTAGACATAATCTGTCCTAACACACAGGCTGAATCTATACTGAGATACAGAAACAGACTGTGCACAGCATCAAAACATGAGCTGCAGCTCTCAGTCAGTAGTTACAGTGCAGTGATGCAGACCTCACCTGGTGAACGCCAGAAACTGGAACACCAGCAGGTTGCCCTGTAGAGGGTCTTTCTCTTCACGCTGGGGGTCAAAGGGCACCGGCTCTGTGGGATCCAGCACTTCTGCCACCTGCCCGCTGCAGTCCATGATCTCAGGGAAGCCAGCGGAGTAGAGGTGAGCGAGTGAGCTCCTGGAGCTGACTGAGGAGGAACTACAGGAGCATGGTTAAATTAGTGAAAAGCTCCAGATTCATGAGCGCACATCAATCATCCCCTGAGCTGAAAAGACTTGAGTGAACGCTGTTCCTGATGCTTTACGAGCAGCAGGAGGTAATGTGTTTAGTCCCCGCTGCACTGGCCTCACTTGGGTGATTTGTGGTTGTAAATGAGGCAGAAAAAATGTTTGGAATATGATGCTGTTTTAGAGCTGTTTATCTTGGATCAGTTCCATTCTGACTCAAGATGTCCATCTTTCAGGAGATAACTTTGGTTTATCACTTCATCCTGTTAAACTGAACACAAATTTCAATATCTGGTTGGACTTTACAAAGAATGCAGTAAAACAATGATTATACAGCATGAAGATGTCAGCAATATTCATCAACACGGCACCACAGGAACACTTACAGGGGAGAGAGGATGGAGCCAAAGTGCTCCCTCAGGATTTTCTAGTATAATTGGCAGTTATCTCTAATCATAGTGGCCACCTGTTTTTCTGCAACTATGGTAACATTCATAACTTATACTTTCAACGCTGACACCAAACACTGTGGGGATGATAAACACAGCGCACAGATGGCTGGCTAAAGTGCAAGCACAGAAAAATGATGATGTTTGGGCTTATCACAACAGTAACGCTGCCTGTGTCCGGTCGGTAAACAGCCGAGCCCACAGCGTCAAATCTGTGGAAGAATGAAGCCTTGATCAAACTAATTAAGGCAGCAACAGTAAAGAAGACAGCTGATTGGGTTTTCCTCTGTGGCTGTGTCAATTTCATGCCTTCCCTCTCCTCCCAATCGCTCAGAGTTATAGCTTAATTTAGCCCCAGTAGATTAATATTCAGGCCATCGTTTTTTATTTCAAAAGGGGCTCAATCAGATATGCACAGCAACTTCAATTAAACTTCTTTAGACTTCATTGTTCTTCTCATAGAAGTGGGTCATTCCACAGCAAACACAGTCAGAGAGATGTTTTGGCTCTGAGTGAAGAGGCAGAGATGTTTCAGCCCACTGAACTGAACAGCATCGTGTCTGGATCCAAACTCTGGGATTGGGAAACTGTTTCGGTGCCAGGTGCTTATTTACACACTCTCTTTACTAATGCAATGTCTTGCTTCGGAGTTACTGTGCCCGTTATTTTCAGGGTGTCCCACCTCAGCAGGCCTGGCTGCCATTATCATATCCTCTCCAATCTCTATTATTAGCTGCATGTAAACTGTGAGCTCAATTCATTGCATCCTGCTCCACTAAATCAAATCCAGAACCGCTCCTTAAAGGTGGATTTAATAATGAGTTTTCAGGCTAACAAACAATGCTGAGACCATTACCCAAAGTGGGATGTAAAGGCTGACAAAACGATTTCTTTAAATTGGCTCTGAGCTGAATTCTACAACACTGCTATAGTAGCCAGTGCACACAAGCTGCCAATTAGTGAGCCAATCAATATCCCTCTGTAGATAGCAAGGCAGTGAACTATTGTGGTAATGAAGGACTGTACCAGTGTTCACGTCCAGATACCAGGCCAGATAAAACAGGAACATGTTAAAGGATGCTTAAAGTGACTTCATTCAATAATGTCTCCCATCAAACATGAGTAACACCCAGGTCACCCTCACATGCTGCAGTGGAGAGCTTCATCAAACCAGAAAATGATCACAGAAAATACGAGGAGAAAAAGAAGAAATGTTCTAAAAACTTGAGTTCCGTATCTATTAATCTAGGAAGGCCGGGTACTGGTTTCATATGTCTGAGCGTCCTTTTTACACTGGATCGCTGACCAACAATTCAATTCCACTCAAGTCAGTATTCAGCTAATGGATTTTCAAGGTTAACCATCGTGAGCATCCATCATTATACTGCCCAGTGCTTAAGGCTTCACAACAGCTGGCCTCTTTATTGCAATTCAAATTACACAGCTGATGCCAACACCAACATACATGCAGTGGTATTTCCTCTCCTCCTCAAACAGGATCAGGGTGTCAGAGAGGAGAATGGTCCCACATACTGGATTTAGTTTAGTTTATGCAAATGACTGAGATTAACATGAGTAATGATTATTCAGAGGCAGAGAAGAGAGCATGACACAAAATTACATATTTAAGGAAATAATGTCCACCATGCTTTATGTATTCTGTCCTGTGCTACTCAGAGTAAAATCAATTTACAAGTAATGTTATACAACATAATGAGATACAGCAGAAGCCATCACTTATTCCCCAGGACATTTGGCTATTTATTTATTTAACTATTATTTATTCTATTATAACTCACTGCATGTTTTTGCTTTTTAACCGGATCATATTTGTTCATGGGGGTTTTGTACAGCATAAAGACCTCTTGACTTTCTGGGACAGAAGATTGGCCATATCTAAACCAGACAGTAGGAAGAGCTCACCTGGGCACATTCATCCCCAGAGTGATGACAGGGGCATGGACAGGGGTGAAGGGCAGCTCCTGAAGCTGGTCTCCTTCATTCTGACCCGAGGGTGACACACCCCCCTCCCGCTGAAGGTCCATTTCCAGGTGGGCAATGTTGCTGACAGCTGAGCAAGCCTGGAACAAAATGTTAAGATACAGATGAAGGAAATGATCAGTAACCCCTGGCCTTGACCCACATGTGAAGTGGTGCAAAGTCCAGGGGTTTTTACCCCTGCACCTAACCCATAATCCTAACCCTAAACCCTAAGTTCATCATGAACAAATGATTAATAATTGGAAGATGATTGAAGCAGCCCAGTCGCCAGGTTGTGCTGCTCCTGAGAGATAGCAGAGTGACCACTAGAGGGCGTTTCAGGTGATTTGGAGCATGAAAACTGAAATAAATGTCAGGTCCAAATTTGTTTCCTTAGAAGGTTTAAGGAGCATGTTTCAGGCTATTTGTGTTGGTATTGTGTTTGATGTCTGGTCAGGGTTGTTAGAGGTTAGAGGTTAGGAGTTAGAAGTTAGAGTTTTAACAGAGACATAAAGAGTTTGGCCTGTCTAGATTAACTGCTTCTCCTTGTGAATGCCTGCAGTGCCTTCTGAAGTCCCATCTGTCACTATCAGACATTAAATAGCCGCCTTCATCAATACACAAATCTAAGCAAATCACCATTTCTTCTCTTAGTGGTCTACTCAGTATTGAGCATTATTATAGCATTTTCAGGATGTGAGTCGGCATTCAAACCTGCAGGAAGTAATTCTTTCATTATACTATTTGAGAAACCACTGTAAGTCGACATGTTTGGAATCTCAGAACTGTGCTCTGCTATTCTTATTTCCATATGATGTGTGACAATCAGGAGACGCCTGTAGCCAGAAGGTATGACTCTTCTCATCAATCACTTCACAAGCTGCCTTTGCCAATTATAAAATCATTACTTACAGTGTGTTGGTCGGAATTCGGACAGATTTGATGTCTGTCCTCCTGATGAATATTAACGCCTTCTGTATGTTTCTGCCTCTGCTGGTTTATCACTTGTGTTTTACTCACTGGATTTTCATCTGCTTGTAAAGTCCCTTTGTTTTCTGCAAAATATTCTACTGTACAACATAATTTGGGTGCTGAAAATACTCCATAAATAAAGTTGACAAGTAGATACATCACCAGGAGAAAGTGGTGGCAGTGTGCCAAATGCAATTTCTGCTTATCAAGAGCGGAATACCTGGAGTAGATGCAGGAGATGAATCAACCAGATAGTTTAACCTTTGGAGCACAGAATGGAGTATGTAAGTCTCTATATAAGTGGATTCATTGGAAGCAGCTGACTTTCAAAAGTCCAGGACCTGCTCACTCAGTTTCTGTAACGGTGTCCAAACCAGGCTTTAAGCATCACAGGAGCTCCTGCAAATATATAAGTCTTACAGCATTAAACATACTCATTTCGCTCCATATGAGCGAGTTTATTAAACCTACAAAAGCATCAACAAAACTCAATCTTTGTCCATCTCTCAGTACATTTCATCTCCCTGGTCTGTGGCCCCAAGCCCATTGGTTCTTTAAAAAGATGCAAATCTTTCAAAGGGTCACAAATATCCAGTTTAATCTCTAAAACGACCAGTAATTTACAGAAACAGTTGGGCACTGTAGTCTTTATCAAATGTCATTTAAATCATCGAGAGAAGAGTGCATTTGTTAGGAGACTGCTTAGCCTTAAATGAATACACATTTGCACTGTAATTAGTTAGTGTTTGTGGTATTGACTCATAATGCCTATGTTCATCATAGTGAAGGAACATCAGGTCACACAGTCCGTCTTGTGGGGATCACTGATGTGTTTTAGAACGAGAGTTTTATATAGAGGAATAAACTATATCAGGCTTGATACATGATAGAGAAAGATGAATTAATTGTTGGTTTTATCTTTTTCATGGGATTTGCTGACAATAACAAACATAGGATAAGCCTTTATTTTAAATAACATGAAGGTTTTTCTACTTCATTTTACAGATTTAGAATTCTGGCAATGTCTGAGAATTTTAATATAGAGAACAGAGTCATGTTCAACTGGTATCAGTTTGCTTAATAGGCAGTGTAACTCTAGAGAACCTTACAGTCAGTGCACGGCAAGCTAACTGTCAACACAGGTAGGCAAACAGTTCAACAGATATACAGTTACATACAATAAGTGTCTATTAACACATGAAGGCTGATGAATGTTGTCTTTACTTTGAATGGAGGATATCATTATTTTACTAAGGACCCATAAAGTGAAGCATTAACTTCCTATTATGTGAAGATGAAAAGTTATTTAATTTAATGCAAAATGCCACTGACAGTCAACTTCTCATTTTAATTCTAAATAAAAGCAAAATAGAACCCAATCCTTAGTGATGAGTTAAAACACCAAAACTTATTATGTTTTCACTAGAGACGGTCTTTCATTTAATCTGCATTTCAAAGCTACTGACATTCCCCATGTTTAACACTATTATTCCTTGTTATCCATTTTTGCTGTTTTAGCTGCCTACTTCACTATATAAACTATTTAGGAAAAGAAAAGAACAGTTAATGCCTGTGGATCAATTTAACATTTCCTAAATGTTTTGTGGCAAACATTAACTCTTCTTCACTGTCACAGACAGACACGGGTTGGAGGTATTAGCACAGATAATTAGCTAAGGAGTGCTAATGGTGTCATTTCCAGTCATATCTTTTCCTGGTCTTTTGATACATGTGAACGGTTCAGCTTATCAGAGGGTATGCATGGCTGCACACATTATTGAGCTTTCCATCAAACATGCTGGTAATGACCCCTACAAAGTCAGCGCCGCGAACAACATACAACATCCATATCCATGTTCCTTCTGATCAAACAGCCTGTGATATAATAACCTGAGATTTATGCTAATGCATGTTGCAGAGCCTTAGTGTTTGGGTATACCTTAGAGTAATACCATATCAACTGAACCCAAGGCCATCAAGCCTGTGCTGTAAAATGACATGACTAACTGCTTTTTATAGGGAGGTGTGTTCAGGTCATGGACAAGGACACAGAGAGTAGTTTAAACAATAAATTCTGCAAACTGACTTAATGACTAATACATGCAAAGAGACTGGGTCACAGAAACTTCTTACTGACAGTATCACAACTGAGAACTAATGGCAGTGGACTAAAGATATAATGGATCAGTACTTATACTATGACTTTATTACATTGGATACAGTGTTTTCTGATGCTAATGAATGGTTGAATATTCTACACGCATCAGCTGCAGAATATGAACCACAACCAAACTATGGTAACCTGGATGTAGAAGACATTGTAAAGTTGAATTAATTGAGGCTACAACTCAGATAACACTAATGTGTCATTGATATGACTGAGCCGCTAATGTTATGACAGCACTAAGTTTTAGCATTTGTCACTATGTCATGATTTCCACAAAGACATATCATCAACTTGCTTTAACTTTGATAATGTGAAGATTAAAAACTTGAGCTGTTGGTTTATGTTATTCATATATCCCCAAAGGCTACTCACAACTAATGTATCATATTATTTTACTTTATCTAAAAATACTTCAAGTGAACAAGGTATGACAACTAAATTGTTATGGCAAAATGTTCAGTATTTCTCCTCCTGCCCAACAACAGGAGAAAGACAACAAACATTATGTTATCATTTATAAAATAATGCTAATCCTAAAATTATTTTAAAGAGTTTTAATGGTTTTAATTAGTGGTAATTCCAGGCTAAGGCTGGAATATTATTTATGTATCTATTAGAGTACAGTGGTTAATTTGAGCTCAAATGTCAGATTACAAGTTCTCTAACTTGAGATTTGGAAGTTGTACTATAGAGTAGGATCTCTGCTTATAGGAAAAACAGTGATGCTTGCTAGATATAGAACATTGGATTGGTTTATATTGAAAGAAATCAAGATATATCTGAACATACATACACATACAATACATTTTCACTTCTACCTGTGTCATAATACAGGGTATAGGAATGCATATTGCATGAAATCTAACCAAAATACTAAACACAGGTTGTTCTGACTGTGGACCTCAGAATAGCGATAGATATATATGAAATAGATAGTTGCTCTGACAGTTTTTCCACTCTACGACCTAGCTGCCCCTTCTCAAAACCAAATCTAATTGTGCCTTTTAGCCATGTTGTGCTTCTGACTATTGTTATCTCCAGTAAGCCTGATCCACAGTTCCTGGATTATTCCTGCAATATGATTCACAGCTGTTATATGGATTATGAGAGAAACCCATTAAAGCTACTGCTGTCTAGTTAGAATATATGACAAAGTCCTTCTTAGCTGAGCTGAGGCATAAAAGCAGTGTGGACGCAAATAGACAGCTCTGAGACAGCACCTATACAATCCACTGTGACAGGAAAGAATAAACTTAGAGGCCCACAACAAATATCTCATATAAAAACCTACGACAGCATGACCTACATCCCAAAGCACGCTTTTACCTTCTGGACAAACTACTGAGACTGAATCCCAGTGTACTCAGACCCAGCAACACCCTTTAGACAGAAACTGGTTCATCCCAAGGACAAGACTCCTAACACAAGCTGAGCAATCTTGTATATGCTGTGCAATGCAGCCAAGAGTACTCCAGACTCATAGGAGAGACCAAACAACCACTCCACAAGCTCATTGTACAGGAGAGCCACCTAATCAGGACAAGACCCGCTGTTCATATACATCTAAAGGAGAAGGGACACCTTCATGACCTTAACATCTATTTTGAATATGACGCGTCGTGAGATCTCAACTAGGCGGCGTAATCCCCTATTCACACTGCACCCATGTGATCCCAACGACTATGGTAGCAGGGTCGGTTAACAACCTTGTGACCAGTTCCAAGAGGTTAAATACCTGGGACTAACGCAACAGTCTCTAGAACTGAGGAAGCCTTTTCGGATGAGAGTACAAACATCTTCGCAAACTGAACAGTTACCAGTACAACCAGGCTGGATTCAGACGCCCAGAACATCCTTCCAGACCCTCTTCCACCCAGCAGAAAATGGATGAAGAAGCTGACAGATGGACAGACTGATATAAAGCAGAAAACACAAATTAAGTCAGACATCATTTAGATATATACACCACCATAACAGTGGTGGAGTTTTCTACGTATATTCAGTGTTACTCACCAAAAAACGTATTGTGTGTTGGCATTGTCTTCCTAACCAAACATTTGTAGATCACTGTCAAACCACTGCAGGACTGTGTATCATATTAGGTAAAACAGAATGGTTTAGATTTTGTATTAACTTGTCATCTCATCACATCAGCACTGCCCTCGTATTTCATGTATAGACAGAGACTGGCTGATAAAAGTGCTTTCCACAGTTTACTTATGCAGCGAGGCCTGATTGCCTATAAATTCAAAGTGAATTTCTTTCAAACCATTAAAACTACACTCAGAGATGGATTAGATGGGTCAAGATTTCGCATTAGTTATATCCATGGCAACTATTAGCGCATTAACCTGTCTCCTGTTGCAGCCTGCGGCCACACAGACCAATGTGAACAGCAGGTAATGCATCGAAACCGTTCTGGTCCAAGGGCGGATGAACATTTAGATTTATTCAAATAGGTAAATGAGTACAGTATTAACATAATTCCACAGTTACTCTCCGCGAGATGTGGCATGAAGACGGAAAGATCTCCTGTATGACTGTGAAAAGTTCATACAACCATCCAACGCTTCAGCATGTGACAGAACTGATACATTTATGCAGCCAACAACTCACTGCTCAAACAGCAATATGTTGTTATGATGATGGTTTTTCATCAAAGAGACATAGAGCATATCATCTGAGAAGGTACAAACTGACTTTGATAAGCATAGAAAGATTCAGGGGTTAATCCGGCGATTAGAGCTTTTATGATTTCCTCTCCATTCTGTGAGATTTATTCTCTCTTTAAGTCGCGGCTCATCTTCAAATATATTCATCTTTGTGGGTGAAAAATTTAAATTAGCAAAGACAAGTGCCTCTCAAAGGCAATGGTTTCTGTCTGCTGATTCAGCAGTAAACACCTACAACCTGGGAGGAAATAGGTTAGCCTCATGTCATTTCAGGAAATTATTAACATCAGCACAGTATAGCTGACTTCTTCTGCTGTCCCCTGATGCAGTGACACAGCGCTTTGTTCACCCATAAAGTTTGTTAGCACATAGAGCCAGACAGATGTATTCTCTGGATAATATTCCCACCACCTCTGTGCTTGTTCATTGAATGCATTATATGATGCATTGGCTAAGAAGTTTTCTATTTGTTTTGACCTCATTGAGAGCCACAGTGTTGTAGTGGTTATACTTTTAAAACTATTTCAACTACATGAAATGAAACATCCATTCCTCCTAAAGGCCAAGGAATTATATTTCAATGGACTGATACAGAAATGAGGTAGCAACTTTGAAACAAAAGGTTAAATCATTAACAAAAATGTCTCTGGATAAGGCAGTAGATTAAACACATTTTCCAGAAGGTAAAACAGGAGGTTATGGAGGACACTGGATAACTCCTAAGAAAATTGAAGTCCCCTTCGTAAAAGATTTGAAGAGTCAAGTCAAAGAAGAATGTTTCTTGATTATAAAGAGAAAAGGAGCAACTCTGAAAGCACCCTCCCAGCAGCCTCTACAGCCCAGAGACAAGAGTGTGGTGGTCCCCAGCTCAGTTTACAGCCGTGTGTGTGTCCAGCAGGTCTGAGGCTGCAGAAGTGTGTGTGCCTTAACTCATGCTAGGCACAGACTCAGAAATGTTTCAAGGCCCAGTGGTGTCTCAGTGTTGTAACTGAATGCACAGTTAATACGACTCCATTTAGCTTATGCTGTGTGTTTTCCTCAGCGTGTGTGTGTGTGTGGAGTGTACGGGGTGAAACCACGATGTGAGAAACAGAAATACAACGGGAAGGATGGAGCAGAGAAGGAACGACTGTTGGGCAAGCAACGCTGAGTGGAGTGGCTGATGGTCGGTAGCGAAGTAGCTGCCAGCTGAGACAGCGAGCGCGGAGAAACAATGCAAAATGGGATTCACTGTTACATGGCATTATGAATGTGGTTTAGAATATAGTTTTCTATTACCGAGACACATGCCATCTCTGACATTGGGCCAGCAGACCACGCACTGCCAGAAAGTACCCTTAAACCCCATCTCTCCACCCGCCTCCTCCACCCACGGCCTCTGGCGCGCTGTCATCCCCAGCAGGTCGAAATTAGAAACAGTTTGTCTGCCCTGCTCTCTGGAAGTCTGACTGGAGACAAAAAGAGGGTGTTGGTGTGATCTGAGAGCTGCTGAGGCTGGTAAACAGGAGTATCAATCAGAGCAGATAGTGAACTTTATTAATGGTGAAATATGATCTAAAACAGCCGAGCAGCACCGCCTCCACCTGAACAGAAGGTTAAGATCGTTTAGCCTGAACCACCAGAATATGTTCCACCAACGCAGATATTTGATTTTACCACATGCAGAGAGAGAAACCAGACTAGAGACTCTGCATCAGTCAAATGCTCAAAACCAGCTTTTACCTTTACCAAAAACAAACCAAAACTCATTATCACAGACTCAGTGTTCATATTTGACAAACCAGGTGATTATTTCACAGTGAGTCTTTTTTGTTAAAGCTCATGTTAGATGAGCTCATTCAACATCACATGCATTTTATGTGGCTTTAAGAGCAGGATATAAAGCAGTGACTTGACAGTTATACTCATTAGTTGTAGCCATAATATAGAAGAGCCGCTATGCTAGCTTTTAATGTCTGCCTGATGACGAACTTTAAAATATGTTTAAAAAAGAAATTTCACATGAAACCCCTAATCATCGCAGTTTTCTTCTGCCACTCTCTATCTACTTTCCATACGCAGACAGCAGAGGTAGAGGAGCTTAGAGGTCCTCTCCCTGGTCCTGAGGCAGAGCAGACTCTACAGATATATTACACCTCTGGCATCAGTCTACAATGCTCTCTCTCCAGGAGGATGTCCACAGGATGGATATACAGGAAACATCCTGATCAGATGCCCAACTACATCTATTGGCTCTATCAGGATGTCTGGAGCCTGTTCCCAGGTTGACTTCATTTGGCTTTTCTATCACCTGACTGAACATGGCTGACCAACATTCCTGACCTTCCTAATTTTACTGCTACGCTTATCCCAAATAGGGAGTGGTAGCTTAATTTGATCAGGACGCCATACTTTGATAAAGAACTACTTTATACACTGGATAAAACTGAAATGAAATGTCACGCTCCACCAGTAAATCCAGAGAATTTTTTGTGGATATCTTCCTCTGTTATGCCCACTTCATAATTTAGGCCATCCTGGGTGATGCTAACTACCAGGCTCTTCACTGATTTTCATCATAAACAAACTGGATATAAAAACACTGCTGCCTGTGCAGATTTTTATTGTGAAAATCAAATTAGACATCTTGGTTGTGGCTACATTCTACTAACAAGACTGTGTCTCGGTCTCAGCCTGATCGCCTGTTTGTGATCATATTGAACCAGCTGTACAAACAAATGGCCTCTGGGAGACAATAAAGATACAGTATTGAAATGAACAGTTGTAAAGAGGAGATGTCCACTCACCCATTACCTGTTGGACATACATACCACTGACTTCTCATATACTTAGAGGGGACTTTACATTGATTTCATATTCAGTCCTCTGGAGATTAGGAACAGATCAAATAATCCACCCAAAACTTTCCATATCAAACAATACAAATTTTATATTCACCTTGATCATAGCCTTAAATTAATCTTACATCTCAATACTCCCTTGCAGCTTTAGTTAGAGAACGTTTTCACTCTGTCTGACAGCATCATATTTATTCTGTATCAGCTTGTTCTGAATCTTCATTGAAGATATATGATGCTTCTACACTGTCTGAACACGCACAGAAAAGTCCATTATTGATGACCGCACCATTTTACTAAACAAAAATTATAGATGTCTTCAGTTAGTTTTATACACATTTCTGTGAATTCACCCTGACATGTCTATCTCCTGACAAAAGGTCTGTCTGCTCAGCATCACTTTGTAATGACCGACCTCAGGACGGTCAGGGTGCGCTCAGGAGGAAAGCAACCCTGACCTTGTACTAGAGGTAGCCGCTCAGAAGGCTGCAGGATGGGCTGGTCTAGGAGAGTTGATCAACTGATTGACTGATGATAGCCTCACTGTTTACTTCCTTCTACCCATACATTTGCATCAAGGCTGAGTTAATGCTAATGCTGTGTTGGCAAGCACAAAAGATCTCTGTCAAATCACCACCATCACCAAACCACAGCCTCAAATACCGTCAACAAAACAACACAATGATCATGTTCAGTTCTTCAGTGGAGCAGTTTTAAATACTCTAGAGGATAGAGGGAGCAGCCACAGTGAACCATTCAAACCTCTAACCTCTCAGCACATTAACAAACTTTACTGAGCCCCGATGTTGTGTTGGAAACTAAAACTTACCCAGAATGCACCAGGAAATCAAATTGTGGCAAATTAGAAAAAGGCCAATTATTTACTGATATCTTTATTAAAACAACATGTTTGTTTGGCTGCACTGTAAACACATACACCAGCTGCTTCTCTGTTGTATTTCTGCTGCTGTAGTGTTAACCCTCTGCTGCTACCATCAGAAATATCAGAATATATTTTTATTCTCTCAAACTGATATCTGCTCTGATCGATGGGCTCTACTGTGACTGACATTCGCTGAAGTAACAGAATTAGAGCCTGAGTAGTTTCAGTGACTTACGCACAGTCAGAGTGGAGATCTTCATTTCAAACTGCTGATCACTCCACAGTTTGTTCACTGATACTATGTTAAGTGTAGGCGTAACCCTGAAATGAGCTGTTCTGGCTGTGAGGTCAGAATGTCCTCACAATTCAAACTGTCCTGAAACATCAACACCAGTGGGCTGTCACAAGTCAGTCCTCACAAGTACTGCTAAGCTATAATACATTTTACACACACACACACACGCATGTGATCTCACATTGAGTCACCACGTCCTGCACCCAGAGGGTGTGAAAGACACCAGACTCTCTCTGCATGTGAGGATCTCTCTCTCTCTCTCTCTCACACACACACACACACACACACACATAATGAGGCAGTTAGTAGTAGCGTTGCTGCGGCTGCCAATGTTCTGAAGTCAGCCTGTTTGCCCTGACAGCCGAGCAGATCATCTGTTCACATTCTGGCTTCATGGGACCTTCATATGTGTGTGTGAAGGCATTATGGGTAAATGTACAGTATAAGCTCACACACACAGCTCATTTCTTTCCTTCGTGTGTCTAAGGTGTGTGCTATCGTGTGGAGTCTCAGAGACAGGAAGTGAAGGGCAGGTGTGGTTTAAATGGGAGGAGGATTAACAGGTAGATCCAGGTTATGATGGAGAGATTACTGGAATGAAATAATTGAGAAGAAAAAGGTGGTTGAGTCAAGCGATAAAGGAGGGAAATATTATAGATGGCTGAGAAAAAGGAGGCAGAGTCAAAGTAAGAGGCCAGTTGGCTGAGGATAATTGTGTGATGAAAGAAAATAAAACTGAGACATGTGGACAGACTGAAACACTACAAGAAAGAAATTAACTGTGAGGTTAACAAAGAAACGGAAAATAATGAAACAAAGTGCTGAGTGACACCTCTATAAATTCAGCTGTAGGTCTGTAGAACAAGACATGTTTTAGTGGTTACGATCAATCTGTTGGTCAGGACACAGCTTGGTTTGTATTTAAAATTCACGGACCAGGTCTGAACAGTTCAGACTCCTGACATGCAGATGAAGCTGTGTTTTAGTCCCACTAGCTCACAAAATTTAACCCTATTTAATCAATACAAGCAGCAGAGTAAATTTGCCACTGAAAGTAAACGGAGCAAACAGAGAGAACACGAAAACATAAACATGACAAACCAATTATTTCATCGTTTATGATATCTGTGTTTTAGTCCAAAATGTGCTACAATACAACTCAATGTCATTAACAAGTAGCTGTAAAACAGTTGTCACTACATCCAGTCAAATCAGCTTGTTAAAACACAAGTTATGATCCAAATCAGCTTTCTGATACAGAAAAGATTTAAAAATATTTTTGGAGAAATAGGTTCATTTTAATTTTATATTTTCAGAATCACTTTTCTAAAAAGACACCATGTGTAGACACTGTATGTAGTTTATAATGCTTGAAACTACTACCTAATGTCCTGTTGGTTAAAATCGGGCTGTAATATTAGTATTAAAAGCTGAACATTACAAACTTCACTAAGGTAGGATGATTGTTAACATACACTAATTTGAATTTGAGATTTGAGAGAGGAGTGAAGGAGTCCATTCATCCTATTACATTGAAATCCTTACCCAGGCAATTTAATCCTATTCATCTCGGGACCATGTGATCCTAACGACTCACATGACAACAGGGTGGGTTAATGACTCTCAGGACCAGCCCAGGAGTCGTACCTGGGGTTCCTGACCAGCTCTAGAACTGAGGAAGCCTTTCAGAGAGGTGAAACTTCTTCAAGAACGTAGCAGTCCAGCACTTAGGACCCCCACCTCATATTTTACTCTGACTGGATCAACTGCTTCCTCATAATGAATTGGATATTTTGTTTTTGTACACGAATCGAGGTGTAATTACACCTCTACATCCTGTG
The DNA here is from genome assembly GCA_033238685.1 of Lates japonicus. Taxonomy (NCBI): domain Eukaryota; kingdom Metazoa; phylum Chordata; class Actinopteri; family Centropomidae; genus Lates; species Lates japonicus. Next base: position 7,603,202 of record BRZM01000001.1, read on the forward strand.
AAGCTGTTTCATCCCACCGCCCAAATGATCCAGCAGCCTCAGATGTAATAATAAGCCATTCAGGTTTCACAAACCAGACCACAAAGCCCCCCTACATTGATTTAAACTGTGTTTAGTATCATACATTAAAGCATGAAGAGTTTCCATTACAGGGGTGATAATTATATTTATCTCTTTTGTGTAAAGACAGAAGGATTCATTATGAAGGCTGGAGTGTTGTAATACAAAGTCAGCTCAGAAAGACCTGGATCATGTTCTCATTTGAAAGACATATGATACAGGGAACTAACTGTGTGTGAACAAGGCTGTAGAAATGAGGTCCGACTGAGCTAAGACCAGCTGCCAAACAGACCTTCACAGCAACTAATGAAACATGGCCTCACCTCCGCTCATGGACTACAAGACCACTCTGTCAATAGACCACGAGTACGCACTCCTGAAACAGGACCGCGGCCTGTAGAGCGAGAAATCATCATCAACAGGGCAAACAAACTCAGTTGCTCTCCCAAATGTTGGCTATAATACTATTATAATCCTTAACATTCTGCACGGGCGGCAAACCAACAGTGTCAAGGATCAATAATTATGAAAGCAAGAGAAAGGTCAGATCCATCAATGTTTGCAGACAAAGCCGCAGCGTACCGCTTGTTTATATAGAGAAGGATGCCATTGATTAATCAGCACTTGACATATGTTGAAGAGGAGAGAAAAATTTGTTAACAGGGAAATCATTTTAGGACTGAAACGAGTGTATTTTATAACAATATCTTTGAAAGTGTAGCAGACAGAGACAGGCAGTGAGCACGCAGACTGTATTTGTGAATTTGCAGCAACATCAGTCGTGATGAATCGAGGTGACTGCCAACAGCATGGCATGGCTTCACACAATTTTCTTTTCATTTCTTTATGCCAGTCCTGATGTCATCATATAGATATCTATGTGTATACTGAGCAGCCATGTGCTAATGACTGCTGCTTATTTACAGGGAGCGATGATATTTACTGCAAAAACCTAAAGTTGGAAACAGAACATCTGACATACTCACACATTATTCAGTTGTACAGTGAACATATCAGCAAATTGTTGTTCATTTCCACATTCAGCAGATACAAAGCAACCTTTAGCATTCACAGAGTCTAGTGTCTGAATGTAAGTCGACACCTCCTGAGTCAAAGTGTTATAACAGGTTCCCACTGTGGACACAAGATGGATGACTGTGGTGTTTACAGGCTGGAAAACAAACTAATGGAGGTAACAGAGGCTAAAAAACCCATTTCAATTATATTAAAGTTATTTCTAAAGCACAAAGGATATTTGTATAAAAATAAAACATGAATTAGAGCAGTTTAAAGAAAAAGAAGAAGTAAGTGAGAACTGTATAAAATGCACTTTTGCAGTTTTATACCTGTGCCCCATCAGTCTGGTATGACCTGTATTACACTGTAAATTAACTGGCCTCAGTGGTCATAATATGTATATATATAGTACTCTGGCTTTAAACAAGAGCTTATTGACCTGACAGTGTTTTATATTGTGTAAAGTTAATTACCCTTTTGGGAAAAATGCTGATTAACTTTAACTCCCGAACCATGAAAAATATGATATAAAACATCTACTGATGTGCTGAGGAAATGCTTGTTGATGGAGATTCAAACAGAATTTTATATTTTCCTATGAACTGAGCCTGTTTTGGTGGAGCAGTGTTTGATAAAAGCCTCTGTACATACAGAGTGGTATATCCAGTTAAGCACCACCGTCTTCTAATGTTATCCCCTAGGAGCTGCCCAGTACGACCACAGTGCGCTCCTGTTATCCACTGGGAGCTGTCCGCTCCACACTTCCTCCACCCTCGATGCTTAATCAGAATGAGGCTCGATTTCCAGAGTTCATGGGAGCAGCTCTCCCACAGCTCCCAGATCCTGCTGGTTCAATTTAAAATGAGTCGACGATACAGACTGTGGCTCATTCTGGCCCAGAGAGCTCACACTAAAACAGAGCTGATCTGTCTCCTCCTCCGCTCTGTGACTCTCTCTGTGTTATTCCGTGTGTGTGTGTGTCTGTCCCTGGCCTCATCCTGAGTGAGAGTAGCATCCATCACAACTCCCAGTCTCCACTGGCACTTCCACTCAGGCTGAGGGATGATGGTAACGCCCCATAGTTTAGCTTAGCCAGGATCAACACACACACACACACACACACACACACACACACACACACACACACACACACACACACACACACACACACACACATATGCACATACACACATTTGGTATGACTAAGAACAGGACAGGAGCTAGTTGTCCCTGCCCAGCTCAGGTGAGATGGATGGATGATTATGGTTCAACTGATGACAAAGTTATAGAATTAATCAGTTAGATCAGATAGAATCAATCAGTTCTGTATCAGCTTCATGTGGGAAACCTCCAACACACACTGATGCTAATGTGACATTTAATCTGATCTGATGCAAATAGGAACCATTATCATCATCAGCATTAATTCCTTTCTCAGGTTCCTGTGCTGATTTACATCTTCCATGACTGACACACACACAGACACACAGACACACACACACACACACACACACATTTTGTTGTCTTTCACCAAGAATAACATTTTCAACACACACACACCCACTCACTCCATTCTCTCTTTGCCAAACCAGCTGCGAACATATTCAGTCAAACTGTAGCTGCAGAATATTTCCATGGACTCAGTCTGATCCAGATTTAAAGAAAGAAGAAAATAAAGCATAAAAATCTGAGTAAACATGTCTCTGTAAACTGATGTCTCCTGATCACACTGTTGTTCAGAGATCTGGGACAGATCATGGATTTTACAGTTACAGGCTGGTCTGCCATCACTGTGACTGTGGATTAGTCAAGAGCTCTGATTTCTGTCTAAAGAGGAGGAGAGGTGATCTGGATCCATGTTATAGATCCTGTCATCCAGTCAGGAATCAGTCTAGGCCAGTTAGAATCTATGCTCTCATTACATACATATACACGTATAAGAACCACATAAACATTTGTTTGTCTGTTTCTTCACTTGGTTTTCTTCTTTCTGTTATAGCTCAGTTTACCATGACATTTCTGATCATTCAATAACACACAAACCACTAATATGAGACTTACACTAAAACTTTCTTTTCTGAAACCTACTTTAAACTAGTCACATTTTTAATTTACATCTAAACAAGAGGTGAGACATTTGAAGCTTTATCTTATCACATATACAAAGCTTGAGGCCCCTCTGAAACTACTCTGAATTCCTGTATAATCTGAATAATCTGAATGTAGATGATCTTCCTCAGGTCACGGTGGAGACAGAGTAAATCAGAGTGAATACTGGATTTATTAAGTACACAGGAACACATGATGTGAAAACAGAAAACTGTTTGTCAACCATCAGGACTTTATAAGAGATAATATGTCAGATGTTCTGTTTTCTGTTTGTTCTGCTGCTCACAGGTGGCCAGGAGAAAATAAATCCATTAAAGCAGCGTTAAATCTTTCACTGAATTGTTTCACCTCAACAGGTGAGATGGAGCTGAGCCAGGAGCTGAACCTGCTCACTACAGGACTTCATTCCTTCTCTGAGAGACGAACAAGTACAAAAGGCATCTGAAGGAGTGCTTTTGTTACAGAGCACTAACGGTCTCTGGACTTAAGGTTTAGTTGCCTGTTTAGCTGTCTGTTTAGTTCTCTGTTGAGCTGCCTGATTAGTTACCTATGTAGTGGAGTAGGTGAGGGAGTCTTACCCCGGGGCCTTGAGGAGATTCTGGAGGAGAAGCTGGTGCAGTGTGTCTCTGACCTGAAAAACACAAACCAGACAAACAAAGATAAAGACATTGACGGTGTATCAGCTTGTTAAGAATAAACTTGTAAAGTCTTGTTGTCTTTATGTATTTTCTTCATCTGCATGTCTCTTGGCTGTGTACAAACAAGTCCAGCTTTGTGTTTAACAAGCTAAATTAACAGCATAACATCCTCCCTGCTCTGCATACCTGCAGCTCTGATCATTTTACTGAGTGGTGAGACATAAGAGGCAATATTAGTTTGTGAGGAGGAATGGAAGTTGATAGTAAAATGTCATCTTTTCTTATTGCTTCCCAGTTGATTGGATTAGCAGTCAGGTGGCATCCTGAGGAATGAAGAACACACTGTAACTGTCTGCTCTAAATAACTTCAGCAAAGTAAATAACTCCACTGAACTCTGAGAGACCAGACTATTTACAATCAGTCACAAATCTCTCCAATTTCACACAGATCAGGAGGCAGCATTGGATTTAGATGTCACACTGAGTTTTAAGTCTAACAATGCTTCCTGAGTTTTTGGTTGGTCGCCATGGTAATACTGAAATGAAAGGCTTTCCAGTATCTCTTTGTCCTCCTCTCCCACTCACTCTCTCGCTCTCTGTGCTGGGCTTCACTGGCCTTTTGGAAATTGCTTCAGTTGCCTGGGGTGTCTTACTGTAGTTCCCATCTGTTCACACTACATGCACGTAGAGTGGACACAGTGCCGGACAGGCTGGCTCTGTGTCACAAATGTGCTCTGGTATCCCATCCCAACCCCCACCCCCCGGCAGCCATTTTGTTTTTTAGGGCTTTCCGTTCTCTCGCTGTTTTACGTCTTGGGCTGATAGAAAATGGGTTTCACCTCATTAGCTGGCCTCAACATGAAATTGGCCACTTACTGATGATCAAGGAGAGGCTTTGTTGGCAGCTGAGCGGACAAGCAGACGTACGAGAGGTGGATACAAGCATACGAGCGCCAGAACCCGGGGATCAAGGAAAAATACATTCAAATATGTAAAAATGGTACATCATTAAAATTCATTAACAAGCTTCTGTGTCAAAACAGCAGGATCGCCTCTCCGCTTCTCATCAGAAACCGAGCGATGTGCAATGGTCACGTCAACAACACAGGACACTGACAATAAATTATAGATGGATGAAAATACATGAAGCTGATGAGGATTTCCTCCCATCTAACTAGAAGTCATGTCCATGTCCATCATGAATAACTTTCATTCTGAGAATGGAAAAGCTTCTCTCTAACTAATGACTGATCCAAAGGTTGTGAGACGCAGCAAGCTCTTTCCACGTTAATAAATATACATGCATCAAAATCATGAATTACATATTTCAGACTGGCCATGAATCTCTGATTTGTCTAAAGAAGCAATCTGCAATGGAAAAAAGCATGTTTACAGGTAATACTCACACACAGAGGCACACACACAGTCTTGGAAAAACAAAGTCAAGGATGATTATCAGCTGAAATCAAAGAATGACAGAGATTCATGGTATTGTCCTGCTCTGAACACTGGACCAAATCATCCAGGCTTCCTGGGCGATCCTCTGAGGACACTTGAGCTCTGATTAAAATGTCATTAATAGACTTTGCCAAAAGCTTCTCCACACACCCATGAAGTAGGCCCTGATCAACACTATCCTTCTCTCCCAAGATAAGTTAACAGGATCATTAGGAGGGAAATCATCGAGTATACGACCAGGGTCCACTCCAGCTCTCTGTGCTGTCACTGGGATTGAGTGGTGTGTGTAGTGTTTACTACACTTTTAATCAATTCCCTGAAAGACACAGAGCAAATCAGCGGTGTGGCTTTCAATAAGAGATGCAGACAGTGGCACATCATTTATCTTTGGCTGTGTGCAGGATGTGGAATATTTAATCAGAGCTGTGTTTCAGAGGGAGGCCTCTTTAAAGCTTGGGGTTCAGGAGTTATTTTTGGTAAGATATCGTGGAGCGGTCATGCTTAATTGGGAACGACGGAATAAAACAGCTTCTGCTAAAGCTATTCAGCAGCACACACTGATAACCCCTTAAAAAAAGAGAGGAACTGGGTTCAGGTTTATTTTCACATTCTTAATCACTGCTCTTATAGAAAGCAGGGAACAGCCAATATACCAGGTGACCAAGTGTCTCATGTGTAATACCTTTTTCAACAGCACACCGAAGCTGTTTGGCTACAATAAGAAGAAATCTGCTCATTTTTCAGGACAACACTAATCTGATCACTGTCACATCAGCTCTGTGGAGCTCTGCTGCTCTACAGAAAAGTTGATTAAAACAGGCAGAGACACTGTGGGCCATCGTACAGTTTCTGCTTTAGACCAATATAATCACATATACTGTATTTACACCTGGGAGAACTGGGGTCAGTCTCATGAAGGAGGACTCTGAAGTAAGCGGGATAATTTTGCTCTGTAATTTTATCCACATCTCTGCAAGGTCTGAGAAGATGGCAGCCTGTCTATGTGAGATCACAACAACAGAAGATGGATAAATAAAACACACAAACACCAAATGTTACATGACCATAGATTTAGGAAGAGTCCAGTGGAGTCCTGTGAGAAAGTCTCTCCTATAGCTCTACAGTTTGGTGAATAACTGTGGAAATCTATAAAATATATTAAACTCATGGTTCCTTTAGTAGCTTTTTCAAATAGAGCTTTCTCAGATGTAATTACAACCTAAACACAGAACCATATACAGACCTAACAAGAAGTTGTGTGTGAGGGTAATCCTTGTATCAAATTATCTATTCTGTCCTCAGGTCAGGTGACTGGAGTGTATCACAGATAATGTGTGAGTTCCTGGTCAGGAATCAACCTCTGTGTTTAAACTGTAAAAAAATGTTTGATTCCACTATATTTAATACATAGGAACCTACTTTAATATAAAATAAAAAAAGACATGAGCAGTGGATTAAAATCTAACTCATTGTGTCAGGTGGTGCAGTGGTTAGCACTGTCCCCTCACAGCAAGAAGGTTCTAGGTCCAAATCCCAATCCTCCTAGGGCTTTTCTGTGTGGACTTTGTATGTTCTCCCTGTTCCTGTGTGGGTTCTCTCCTGGTTCTCCAGCTTCCTCCCACAGTCCAAAGACATGCAGGTTAATTGGTGACTCTAAATTACCCTTAGGTGTGAATGTGAGTGATTGTTTGTCTCTATATGTCAGTCCTGTGATAAACTGGTGATCTGTCCAGCTGAACCCTGCCTCTCACCCAAGATGGATAGATAATGGATGGACAACTAGGATTTTCTTATACACAGGTTTGGCCGTATTTTCAAATTAGAAATATCCTGTTTCAAACAGATGATGAAAACTAGTACGTTCATCCATTACCTCCTTAATTCCTTATTATCAGGATATCCCTATAACTGTGTGTGTACTGACATGACCTAGAGAAAGAGATCATATTTCTTCTGTGTTAGCTTCTCTACACTGGCTCCCTGTTAAATCCACAAAAGAATTGTAAATATTCCTCCTTACGTACAAAGTCCTTACCACTGTATCATAAAGACCTCATAGTTCCCTAAGATGCTAGTTTACTGCTGGTTCCTAGAGTTTCCAGCAGTAGAATGGGAGGCAGAGCCTTCAGCTGTCATACTCCTCTAATGTAGAACCTTCTTCCAGTTTGGGTCCAGGAGATTGAAACACCCTCTGTGTCTTTAAGATCAGGCTGAAAACTTTCCTCTTCGATAAATCTTATAGAGCTGGATCAGGTGAGTCCTGAACCATCCCTCGGTTATGCTGCTGTGGGTTTAGACTGCTGGGGAAACTCCCATAATGCAGAATACTTCTCTCTCTCTCTGCATTTATATCACTTACTGCAGGTCTTTAACTTTGTCTTTTCTCTCCCATAGTTTGTGCTTTTCCTGTCTGTCCTCATTCTGCAGGTAACTGACTCCAGATCTGCCACCACTAGTCAACACTCAACACTAATTATTATTATTAAATAATAGTAATGATGATGATGTATTTGATCACCTGGTTCACCCGGGGCTTTTCTGTGTGGAGTTTGCATGTTCTCCCTGTGCCTGCGTGGGTTCTCTCTGGGTACTCTGGCTTCCTCCCACAGTCCAAAGACATGCAGCTTAGGTTAACTGGTGACTCTAAATTGCCCGTAGGTGTGAATGTGAGTGTGATTGGTTGTTTATATGTTAGCCCTGCAATGGACTGCCGATCCGTACAGGGTGTACCCCGCTTCTCACCCAATGACAGCTGGGATAGACTCCAGCCCCTGACCCTTAACGGATAAGCGGTACAGATAATGGATGGATGGATTATATAAATGAAACTGAATAGAAATGAATTGAATTTACACTGATAATAATAACACTTTATTCAGCAAATGTATTACTGAGATCTAGAAACACTGTGAAATGTGAAGGACATACATCATTGAGGAACAGTCAGACAGACACACTGTTAACAAATCCTAAGGTTAACCAAACTTTTTTGGAAGAAAATTTAAGGCAAACAGGAGGATTATGATCTAAAATGTTTGTTGTAAACATCCATCAGAGTTTAATTCACTTTGATAGTGACAGTGAATAATACCTGAGACAAATACCAGCTACCACTGACTGAAAACAAAGATACTAGAATCTCAGTACATCAGTATAAAGCACAGTCAGAATGTAAACATTGGATGTGAGGTGTTTTCAGTTTCTCTCTTAAAGCAGACGTTAGTGTGAAGGTGAAATGGTCTGTTGAAGATCAAGAGGTCCTAATGGACAACCAAAGTCTTCTCCCAGCACTTTGAGTTTATCCCATCATCCCCCTCAGACCCCTGTCAGAAAGTGTGTTAATCATGCAGAGAGCAGGTGCTGCCACTGAGATAACACTGCAGAGGTGGGGGCTGTATTATATACAGAGGACAGACCAGTTTGATGCTTGTTGCTTAGAACTTTGGCTGATTACACCCGAGTGTTACCACACACCTAAGGTACAGTACAGTACCTGAACCAGGCCACACACTCTGTGCTTCAGTAAACTAACCTCTGGGTCCTTTTAAAGCTGTGAGTAGTAAAGAGTCTCTCACCTCTTTCTAGGAGGGGAAACTCTCCACATTAGGTTGATATTTACCGTGTGAGGGTGATGAAGGTGATCTCCTCAGACGTGACACATCTTCCTGCTTCGTCCTCAGAGACGCCTTTGGGCTGGACACCTTCCTCTCCAGACTGGACGACAGCCGAAAACTCATTGTATCTCTCACCTCCGAGGTTTCAAATGTTTCAGAAACACAACAAAAGAAGGACACAATCAGAGGGGATGAGATAGGAGACACAAGGAGACGTGGCAGTGACGTGCAGTTATTTTCTATCTGAGCGGTGTGAAAATTCACAGCTAGGGTGTGAAAAGTTAAGTCATCACAAGATGACGACTTTTACACCCTTTAAGATTTTTGATCCTGTCACTAAAAAGATGTGACTCGCAGACAATTATTTGTCTACACGCAAACTGCAGAGCAGAGCTTTGAAGGATAATGTCAAGTGTCCTTGAATGGGTTTAATAAAAACAACTGATCAAATATCTTACAGCACCACATAATGCCAAGAAACAATTTAGATAATGTGAAAGTTTTCTGACCTGAGGGAAACATCTGTGTAACTGCTAAAAGATGCTGAAAAAAGCACCACGTCATAACACCTCTCAGCGTACTCTTTACATTTCTCTCCTCTGTGCTGTTTGTGTTACCTGAGCTGTGCCTGGAGCTGAGAGTGGCGCAGAGCTCGGAGTCTTGGCAGACATCTCTGTGCTGTAGACCATGACTCCGTGAGGGTTTGGCTTCGCACCTCCTTGCAGAACAAGCTGTATCTCTTCCCCCTTCCAGTCAGCCGGCTCCTGGAAGGGGCACCAGATCCCCCACCGAAGGCACTGCAGGAAGGCCGCTCGGGATGAGGAGGTGGTAGACAGCTGTGTGATGGAAAAAGACACAGGAACAGAGGACATTCAGATTCGGACACAACTGTTTTTATTAATGGAAACAACAATGGTCAACCATTTTATTACCAAGTAACATAAACATCTTGTTTTCCGCTCCCTGCAGTTCTTTTCTAATATCACCACAATGATGCTCAAATATTTACCAATAGCTTCCCTAATTTTATCACTCAAAACAAAACAATCCATTTTTCATTAGTTTGCATGAGCAAACAAAGTATATCTGGAAGAACATTTTTACCAAAAACAAATTTACATCCAATAATAAGACAAGATAATAAGACAAACACACTGCTACTATTAGCATCTGCAAATAAAGTGACTGCAACAACAACAATAGAAACAAACAGATGATGATTCTATTTCTTATCAGAAATTCAGATTTTACCCTTTCTTCTTCTCAAGCTTTGGATTTCTTTGGATTATGCAGCACTGTATGACACACTGATAAACACACTGTATCAGTTTTGATGGTGTCTTTGGTTTTATTGTGTCTTAATGACAGAACAGCAGCAGGAGCTCTGACTCTCTGTATGAAGTCACAGTCCAGGATTCAGACCAGACACCATTAAATGTTAATTTGTGAATGTTTCTGGAACATGATGAAACAGTGGGTCATGTTTCAGGGTGGGTTGGAGAAGTTTCTCTGGATGATTGACAGGTTAGGTCTTCAGTGTCACTGTCATGAACATCAACTGAACATCAAATTACAAACTTCTCCCAGCTCAAACCTACAGAGAGGATTCTATGTTCAGTAAATACAGTAGATTTATTAGATACAGTTTTCCTTCAGTCAATTATTTTTTCTGTATCCTCCCCTTCATATGGAGCAGCAGGGAGTCTGATGACAGCTGCTCAGTTTGCAGTCTGATGATAAACTGCCATTAGACAGTAGATTAAGACTCACTGCACTGTACAGTTCAGGTTAAAGTGCAAAGAAATTATAAATTACCTGTGTGCAAACTCCAATGATCAATTATTACACTAAACTAAATCATTAAGGTGCTCAATAAATCATTTGAATAGTTTAAAAAGTGAAAATAAGTCACAATAACCACAAAGCTGTGAAACTACTGCAGTGGGTTTGCTTATATCCACAGCTGACAATTTCCTATAGTCAATACATTAGGGGCCTAAATACTGGGTCACACAGACACTTTGTTTGAACATGATTTACCATCAGTTCCACTGCGCCTCTATTTCAGCCATCCCAGGGATAGTAAAAAGCCTTTAGCTTTAAATGATCCTCAGGGGACCCACAGGTTCTGCTGAATCGATTAATAAGCTGGTCAGCCTCCAACTATTGTAATCAATCATCTGTGGGACGGCGCAGAATACACAAGGAGCCTCCTAGTCCACATTGTTTCAAGACAAAGTGGAGCATATAATGATTTACTCAATGCTTACAATTCCCCAGAGTACATTTTTACATGTTAGACCATAATCCAGTTCTATAGGTCATCATTCATTTAGGTATCATCTTTATTCTAAATGTCACACAGGGCCCAGAGGGGTGGAGGAGGACCGCAGTAGTCCTGAAGTGGACTGTTGGACTGATGGACTTTAAGTGCCATTAAAGCCTGACATTTAATTCAACTTCTTTACATACTGAAATGTCAGAATCACCAAACTATTCTACACTTCTTTTAAAGGAGACTGTAATAATAATAATAACATCCTGTATCTGTTTCCTCAAATTCTGTCTGGTGGTGATCTTGAGATGCAGTACTGTACTGTATGGTCTGTCTAGGCCTGACACTGCAGCAGCTGTACTGTCATCCAAACCTGAAACTCCAAACTCTGTTAGAGCTGTCACTGTCGTTAGAACTGGGAGGACAGAGGTCTGCAACAGACTGAGAAATATCAAACTTGCAAGAAACAAAAACAGATTTCCAGTGAGCTCCACCAGAACTATACCAGATGGAGATATCATTGCTTTTCTTGATTGATTCATTTACTTTTCCCACAGCCAGCACAGCTCTATATGTCCACAGACAGCTCAGATACAGTCAGTTTGCCCTGGGAGTGAAAACATTCAACAACTGTAAGAAGGACAACTGGTGAAACAGCAAGGTCAGGGACTGAATAAAGACTGGAAAGGTCTATGAAGACCTGACAAAAACCAGGTCAGTCTTGGACCAGGAGTCAGAGAAAGATCAAGTATGACCTTCACAACAGGTCCTCAGATCATCTTTGAGTAAAGGGGTTATAATCTCCTCTCTATGTATGACCATTCAATAACTATAACACCAGTCCCATACTCACAGCTGAGGCGTCTCCATGGCAACTGAGAAAACTCATGCTCTGAGGAAGACTGCAGGATGTAGTTGAAAGCTCCACAAAGAGCTGGTTAGTGGATCTGGTTAGATACATGATGTAACAGCACAGATCAGCACATCTGTATACTCTGAACAACAGCCAGTGAAAATTACACTTCACTAGGCACAGAAAGCTTTTTGATACACATCTCACTGTATTAGTGTGGACTGAAGTGAATCAGTTCTCTGAGACGAGACAAGGGGCAGTTGCAGAGGTCTAAAGACTAAATGACATTTTGTGAAAACAAAAAAACTTTTGGTCAAAAAGTCAAACAGGTTCTCTAAACACAACCACAAACTGACCAGATCCAAAAACCAGAGCTCGTAGGACTGTTTTCTGATCTGCCATATGGTTCTAATGGTTCTGATGATTAAGGACTGGTTCAGCTGAGTCACAAAAACATTTGCTCAGAGTTGAGGAATGATTGTGGTTTGGTTAAGGTTGGGGGATTATAGCAGGCATGGTTAAAATAAACCAACACTGACTGTTGAAAACATGAAACATATGAAGGTCTCTGGTGTTAAAATCACATCCTTTGTTGACCTGTTCATCCACCTGTGGCCGTAAAACATCACGTCATCACCTTCACTCCTGTCAGACAACAGTCGTTATCCACTTGGCCACCAGAAGTCCTTGTCAACAGAAAAACACAGATCATTTCAAGCTTTTGAACAAACAGCCAACACTTTCTTTGTTTTTCTGCTGAGGACAGTTTCAAAATGTCAAATTATTATGCATTATGCAAAATAACCTTCCAATCCAGTTACCTTGCTAACAAAGCCCAAAGTCAAGTGTTCAGATAGGTTAATGGATCTGACATTCTCAACACTACAGCTAATAGTACACTGCAGCAGGGACTCAGAGTGCTGAAGGTGTAAAGGTTAAAGACGTGTCAGCCTCCTGTTTTACAGCAGAGAAATGACAATACTCACTTTTTTATCATATAAACCAACAGATATAAACCCATAAACATTTTAAACTTGGATGGTTGTCATTTTCCTCAGACATTATTTGGAGATACCAGGGACATCTTCAGTCTCTGGGATGGTGTTGACTCCATATCAGTCATATACAGAGTACTACAGAGGTCCAAGTCCTATCATTAAATGTTATGTAAATCTAAAACGACCTCCCCAAAGCTTCACACACTTCTGATGCAGATCAACATTCCATTCCTATGGACTGAGGAGTTTGTTTCTCTATAATTTTACCCCCAAGTAGCAGAGACATTAACAGCTATTTCTGTGAATTGTAACTCCAGAAATATATGGCAGCCATAAAACAGATAGCAGTAGATTCTCCCTTGAGGCATTGCCTGTTGTTCCATCTCATGGGGTTGAATTAATAAGATGCTTTATATGAAACATTCAATCAAACAAGTCTATTTTCAAAGTGATGATTTTGTAAAAATAATCCAACTGGAGAAAGATAATTTTATGACACAGGGAGTAGCCAGTAAAAATTGTGGGGCAATTTCTCTAATGTGTCTCTTTCTTCTTCTTTTTTATTTCAGCCCTCTCTGTCTCTAACATGTCTGTGCTCCACAGAACACCAAGGAAAGAGCAAAATGAGTGTCTAGCACATGACCCAACATTCACTTCTTGTATTATTCAATGAATATATTAAGTTGCAGAGATGATTCGGGAGCAGAGATGCCGGCTGAGTTGTGCGACAACGAGGGAGACAAGGGACCAATCAGAGGCCTTTTCTACAGGGATGGCAACAGCCTTGGAAAAAGCTTTTATCTGTCCAACACTCAGTGCTTATCACAGTGAATAACTGCAAGTAAGGATGAAAAGGAAAAGGAAAAGCTGTGAGGCAAACACCCACAGAGACTTAACATATTTCACCACAGCTACATATTTCCACCGACATGTAGCATGAACATACATGACTGGGATCAAACTATTAATAACTTATTAATGACTGAAAAATTAGTATCTTTTAGAGCAGTTTCACAAATCTGGAACTCTTGGCACTAAAACACAGCAAAATATGACTTCCCTTTGAGACCGAAAGCTGGTAGGGACATGACTCACGATCATGATTTCAGCGCAGTGGTTTTAAAGTACGACGTGATCTACATATGAACTGCATAAAGAGCTGACAGCTCAGGCTGGCAAACAATAGGATTGGAGGGATAGGAAGGAATCTCAAAGAGACTCTTTAGTTGTGCTTTGAGTAAACAAACGGGGATAATATTTTCATTCAGAGTCATGGCAGAAAATTCACATTATGCATGTAATCCCTGAACATAAACAGTCCAGGACGTTCACAGGCATACATGAGCTTAAGAACTATAATATGCAGCTGGTTGATTATATGACAGCGCAGATCAATTTTACGTCAACACGAGGGTGTAGGTGGTTTAATTGTATTGTGGTGAGGACGGAGCGCTGTAGGAGGCAGTTAGCTGATGTATGCATGTGCTTAAGGCCTCCAGTGAGAAGAAAGTTGCCAGGAGGGTCAGAGACATCAACTCTTTTGGAGTACCACAGTAACTCAGTGAGTCTTTAATCAATTGCAGAGCCTGCTGGTGACAGCTCAGAGACATCAAATCAATGATTTTATATTTCAGTGGAAATAAAGTATGACTTTCTGCACTTGCACTGTTTTGGGCAGGAAACATTTGAATTAATCAGGGTATTTGCCATTTGAATTAAAAGTTGCTTTAAGAGCTGGTATGCTGTGGCACTGGTCATTATGTCGGACAAGGCAGATTGATCAATAGCCAATTTCCCCAAAGTGTGATTACACTGTTGATTTGAATGTTAAAGGCTATATTTAAAATAAGAGCCATTAACTTTAACTCAGAGAGCTACCCAGCACTTGTTTCAATAGTGCACTTGGGAGAAAAAATAGAAACAGTAGCCTGAGGCAAAAACAAGGAAGCAACAAACTTTTTCATAAAGTTGTACTGAAAACAATAACAGGCGATGTCACTGCACACATAATTGCTCCAACTGGCAAAGCATTTTCTGAGGGAAGAATCCATCAACCTTGTTTAGAAGAGTAAAATATAATGCTGCAGCATTTTCAGACAAATAAAAAAAATGTGTCTGTTTCAAACATACTATGGCGTGAAAACAAAGATCTCATGTCTGTAACCTGGAGCAAGAAAAGTAATCATCAAACTTCTGGGGGACACTGAGAAGAGAAGAAAAAAACAGGGAAATTATCAAAAGGTGACAGACGGTGAGTTTTACACATCAAAGAGCTGAAACTGCATTTCCCAGCAGACGAGAGGAACTGGAAGCAGAGATGCAACCAGTGCAAATCACTCACCACAGTATGAAAGGCCTCTTCTTATACAGAAAAGTACAAACACCACTAATTTTAGAAACAGCCACAGATTCAGAGCTGCTTTCGCTACACTGGTTTAAATTTTCAGGTCCAAGTTTGTGAATAAAGCAGTCTGCATGAACATAGTTTTGGAGAAGCTCAAAGAAAATGGCGAGACATTCAGCAACTCAGGGTTTTCTAGAGTACAGCAGGAATTAATCCTAAATGAGGGGGATGTGAGCATTGATGGGAGACAGAGTCTGACAGTTATTACTATTACCACAGTCTGTTGGGCTGTTCGTGTCATTATTTCAGCCAAGACCCTGTGACAGGCACCGGCCCACAGCTCTTGCTACTTATTCTCCACAATGAGAAGCCCTGGAGCCAGCGAAGAAACATGCACAGAGATCATTAACTTAAGAGCAGTAAACCACTCACATTTTCATCCGTCTGCACAAGTAGTCCAAATGAACCCAGCAGGCTACTTTGCTCTATTCAGCTCACAGAGGCCAAATAAGGCTCGGAAAGAATTGTGGCCTGTCTCAGATCCAGCTTTCCATGACAGGAAAACTTAAAGGACATGTTCATGACAGGCAAGCTCACTGCTCTCAGGCCAGTTTGTACAGTTGTACTTCACATGTAATTAACAGATCATTTATTCTCTAATTTAAGACTGAATAAAACTAAGTATTTTAGCCATGTTAGGATCATGGTTTTACAGACGTTAAGGTCTCCTGGTCTTATCACCACTTTGGTCCTGAAAAAACATGGGATGGATTGCTGTGACATTACAAAGGTTTAAGGACCCGAGCTGGTGATCCCCTGACTTTCCTCTTTGCCATCAGCAGATTGACATTTTGTCTACACAGGAAAATGCCATGAAATTCCACACAGACATCTGTTCCACTCGGGATGAATTGTAATAAGGTTAGAGACCCCTGAACCTTTCTTCCAGAGCCATTATCAGGTCAACATTTCATTCTGCCCAGTTATTACCAAACACCCACTGAGCTAATGACACCCCCATCAGCCTGAGCCAGACTTTGGGCTGAGCTCTACATGTTAGCATGCTAACACACCACACTGAGATCATGTTAAACCATTTTTACATGTTTAATCTCTGCATTTCTCCACCTTGTGATCTGCTTTCATTTTATTCCGCATCACACTCTTGGTAAACCACTGTAGTCTAGTTTGTCTGTTACAATGTAGAGAAAACCACCACAAACTAAATAAAGACAGATTCACCTTAAGATGTACAAGTTATTAAAGTCTGAAACAGCATCAGTAATTTGCTCATTTAAAATAATATGGATGTATTTAACTGAGAGCAGCAATATAATGGACCTGAGGGATTATCATCAGATCATACCAACCTCATCAGAGGAAAATGAAAATCATCTGATGATGGAGATAAGATGAAAAATGACTGTAAATGACTCTCTGAAAGTAAATGACATTAGAGGCACATGGGGGTTGTACCACAACAACTTTTCCATAAAGTTCTGTCAACATAATATTCCATCCTTACGTCCTCAAATTAATCTTGTGATGATATTTTCATCTTCAGTGAATGAGAACATTTTACAAAACATCAAAGCTCTGTCAGGTGTGGAGCTTGCAGGTATTTATCTGGTCTGCACACTGATCAGACAAATGCAAATACACAGAGCAGCATCTACATACTGCAGCACGCTCAGCCAAATAATTTAACACAGGGAAAATAACTGTGGGAAGAAATACATATTTGTCTAAATAAATATATAAAGAAATGCATAAATGGGATAATGTTCAGTGTATTACCTTCAGATTTGAAATCAAACCAGTTTATTTTCATAAAATAAAGTGGATGCTGAGGGCAGGATGGACTCCTGTGTTACCAACAGGAAAACTCTGATGACTTCCACCAAAGGCAGAAGAACAAATACACAGTCAACTGTCTTTGTAACGCAAAGAGAAAAGTATTATCACTGGGCCATCTAGATACTGACTGAAATTTAACACGTTGTCACTGAGAACTTTTATTTTTGACCCTAAATCACAGAAGAATTCTTGCTTTAATTAGAAACATTAAAGAGATGGATCAGTGTATCTGCAGTGGTTGTAACATGTTCCTGTATGTGGAACAGTGGACAGATAATGAACATCAGTCATGTCTGGACTGAAGCTCCTGTACAGTAAAGCAGGGCCTCAGTCTGAGGTGACCGTCCACACGGCAGCCATTAGATGTGCAAACATCATTGCCGCTGCCTCCCTGGCTGCCAGGCCAATGCATCCGTCTGGAGAAGGATGGCACTGCTGGCAGCCACTGACAGGGTAAGACTCACTCTGGGCCTATCGGAGGGGGAGATTGATGCACATCTCAGTGGGGGGAGAGCTGACATTCATTTTAATTAGGCGCGCGAAGTATTGTCTCCGCGACGTGTAGCCTCCCTCGCCTTCTCCTCAGCTTCTCCTCTTGTTGTGAGGAAGGGAACTGGGCCTCCAGAGAGGAGTGACCTCCACAACTCAGCTAAATATATCACTCCCAAATCCTGATGACATTACTGTGCTTAAGATGTTTGATTAACATTTAATTAACATTTGTATGACATTTCAGATCAAAACCAAACAAAAATATAACAGGGTTCTTTGAGAATGAGGTCCAGACCAGAGGGAGGACTCTGTCATGTGATGTACGCAGACTGAGGGAAGGGGTCATAAGTTTTGGGGATGGTGTCATTGTAAAGAGAGCATTTTAATGAGCATGTGATTGGGAAGAGCTTCACAGATGCTTTTCATTCAGCAAACATCATTAAAGTTTGCAGGGGCCCTCAACAACAGTGCACACAAACACACACACACACACACACAGAAACAGCCACTTAGGGGAAGTCACAGGAAAAACACACAACAATCCATACGCCATGTACCTGTCGCTGAGCCAATTAAAATCGAAACAGAAGTCTCTGTGGCACAGAGGAGAAGCTGTACACCAACACCTTTAATAAACCAGCCGCTAGCCATGTCACTGCTTTCTGAGCCACACACTGTTTATCTTCCATCCCCTGGCAGTGACATCTGACACAGAGCAACTTATAAACACGTCATTTACACACCAATGTTTGGTATATATGTCAACTCATGGAACGCTTGTCTAACACCAAACACAACACAAATCCCACGGTTAAGTTCCTTAACCACTGTTACTAAGTCATCAGTCAGGAGTCAACAATATGTAGCCTGTGCAATATATTTCTATTTTAACCTATGAAACAGTCACAGTCACAGAAAAGTAAAAACATATTGTTTAAAAATGTGAAAAATAAAGAATAAATCAAACCTCTGTCTTGTTTGTGTGTGTAAGCTAAGCAGCCCAAACAGTGTTATGTTAGACTGAAAGTCTGATCTTATATTTTTCCTTATTAAGAAGTTAAGAAGTTAACTTATATAACTAGAACCAACTAGCTCTACAATAAAATACAAGAATGTCTTTATCAGCTGCTGGGGATGCTGACCTTTGACCTGGGACACGTAGCTTTAGCCTCAGTTTTTTAGCACAGTGTCATCTCTATCGCAGAAGATCCCTTTACAGGGTTATTGTTTTAAGACAATTCAGCTGATTAAAATTGATTAATAAGTCAAACAACTCACATTAGATCACTAACTCATGTCAGCTTAATTAGTAAGCTGGCGTCATTTCAGCCAACAATCTCAACTGTCACAAACTAGCTACAGCTGCTACGTGCTGCCCCCTTCACCAGGAGAAAAGTCATTTGTGTACACGTCAGTGAATGAATAAAAACAGAACCACATGTTTCAGTCATGAACAAAAAGGCCATTTGAAAAACCATTGTGAAGGGTTGGAATTATCACTATGACTGAAATTACTTATTCTTCTTATGTCTGGTTCTGCTGGAGGTTTCTGCCTCTTAAAAGGAAGTTTTTCCTTGCCACTGTCGCCTGGTGCTGCTCGTGGTGGGAACTGCTGGGCCTCTCTCTGTAAATATTATACTTTAAAGAGTACAGTCTAGACCTGCTCTATATGAAAAGTGCCTTGAGGTAACTTCTGTTATGATTCAATGCTATATAAATAAAACTGAATTTAATTGGATTCTTTAAGTATTGACTGTGCTTTTTTCACCAAAGTCTGTTTAAATAAGGTCTTCCCATATTGATATAAAGGCCAACTATTTGGAAAAGTAAGGAACATTCATATTTAAGAACAAAATAGAGAGTAGCAAACCCCCATTCAGGTTTGTGGAGAACTCCAGCCTATTAGATACCTACTGTATTTTTATCATTTTCATTATAGATCTGAAAACAGTGTGGTCTAAAGCAACAGCCCAGAGATTTGCTTTCATCAAGTCTCTGTTGGCAGAAATGCTTTCCAGCACTGATGCAGTACACTGCCACATGTCTGACCCTGATCTGAAATCAGCGGCAGGATGTTCTCCAGAGCTGGAAACTCTTTCTCCAGTAAGACTCCGTGAGTTCTGTCTCAGTTGTTTGGGATTATTCTCTGTCAGCCCTCTGACAGCCGACAGATGTTTCTGGTTTGTAGTTTTAAACCAAACCACAGACAGAAAATAAAGCAACATTCATGAATGCTACAGAGTGAGTTCTGTAGGTGACAGCCACCATCTCTGACTTTGTTTCTTATAGACGACCCTGTTTTCTTTGAGCTGCAGTGTTGCTTTATTCAGCGTATGAGAGGTGGGCTTGCTGCCAGATTTGGTCCTGAGTCTGCATGTATCCAGATGAGAGCTTAGTAAAGGGCAGAGCAGTAAGTACGTTTAAAGGTCAGGCATTAATGGTTACACTTCCTCAGACGCTCAGTAATCGACTGTGCCACTCACCGAGCCCAGTCAGGGTCAAAGGTGACACAACATGAAAATATGATGAAGGCTGACACATTCATTACTGGTTGTGCTCTGGCCCAGTTTCTCAGATGGAGAACCCATTTCAGTACATGACTCGTATCAAAACTGTCAACATCTTTTTTCAGCAACACGGGTTTGTTGTGGTGTAACAGCTCGGGAGAGTCGCCAATTACTGTTCTGAGGATGTGATTCGCGCCTGACGGTCTCTTAGAAGCATCACGGTGGTTAGTAACCGAGTATCTCCTCCCCACATGTCCCTCTCTTCCCCTCTGTCTATCCATCTATCTGCTCTGCTTCCATCCTTCTGAGGCAGTGACCTACGAGAAGCTGCTCGTTCCTCGTGTCAGAGTTTTGGATGACTGCAGCTGTCCCGCCTCCCAACAAATTGTTTCCTGGCAAAAGGACAACGCCGTGTGGGCCAGCGGCGCCTCCTGCCTTGATTTCCCTTGGACCGGCCCCTCCATTAGGGATGAGCTAGTGCTTGTCAGCGGAAGATGGCAGACAACAATGAGCCCCATCGTCTCGCATTAAGCTGTATGCGACTGCGTTACATGGCTCAATTGATAAGAAGTGCCAAGCTAACGGCGGCTGAGGAGAGGCAGGGATGGGCAGAGATGTCTCCGATGAAGTTACAGCACAGCTAAATTGATGCTGACAGATCACAATTAGGAGAGTGTTCGTCGCCTCACGTCAGCTGTCAGTGACCCAAGTTTTCTCCAGAGAGTAGATCATGGACTGTGGAAGGTGTCCTCAGTGGAGTACTGAACGCATCATGTGCCGTGATAGACACTTCTAGATTCGATGAGTGTGTCAAGTAGCTGAGAAAGGAGTGATTAAAAAGGTCTAAATATTCTTAAGTATCTGTACCAGTGCTCTTGTGGCCTGTGTCAGAAGACTCATGTCTGAACTGTTGGTGAACAGGCAAATTACAGGATCAGTTTCTTTTCAAAATACATACAAAAGAAAAACAGAACAGAAAAGCATGTTTCCTCTCTTATCTTCCTTAATATCTAACCAAATTGACACTGCCATGATAACAGGTTGTATATAAAGGGAACGCGGATGAATCACTGTCACTGAATGGCGAATGGCCTTGATTTTTCATTTCATTCAGGTTCAAAGCTCAATTCTTTTTGTCAGATGTATAAAGTTGTGCTGAATCTGTTTTATAGATCTCAGTTAATGTAGATCTCAGCCATACTGGGTTGTAAACATGACTTCATGACTTCTTTCAGTAATAAATCGCACAGTTTCACATATTGTGTCGCTGTGACGAGGTCCTCCAACAGCACCACAGCAGCAGCTATTATGTATGACTGTGGTGTTCATTTTATCATTAAATGATTACATGTAAACCACCATTAGCAGTTACACCTCAAACATCATGAAATGTCAGGGAGGTAATGAAAGACTCATATGGAGACAGAATTGACAAAGAGCAAAGAGGTGAATGAAACTACTTCCTTCTGACAGTGTTGTATGGAGAATAATACAGGCTCTGACTCTGTGAGGAAATGTCACTTTTCATTGAATACCAAAAATGTAATGTCCTTCACATCCATTGTTTTGGAGAGGCAGAAATCTCAGAGGCTGATATCTTAAACTCTGGGCAAAGAAAACAAACTATGTGTATGAACAGATCCCAGTGAAGGTGAGTGAGAAATATGTTTTTGTTTGTTTGATTGAGTCTAAAGAGGAAAAATCAAAGTTGTTTCAAAGGCAGCACACTCGCAGTGTTTGGTAAATCTGTATAAATCACACTGTAATATTATCTTATTATATCCAATTAATATCATGTTTCATAGCACAAATCAATACAGCACATAAATGAGCAATTATAGTAATAATATGGTGGGAGATGTGGAGAGTTAAGGCTACCATCATCTTAATATTTTGGGGCGTTATAATTACTGAGCAAAGCAGTGAGCAGAGCAACTAATTACAACTCTCAAACACACTTTCACCCTGCCTTTCTTTTCCTTCACAGCATCTTCAGGTTTCTTCTTCAGCAGGCAGCAGAGTGAGGTGGAAATGTGTCTGGAGTGGACACAGAGGGAGAGAAGTCCCCTGTGAGCAGCCCATCAAGGCATGAGCACACAGAGGGATGCTGGGTAATACAATGGAGCCCTTGATGAGGAGGGAAAAGAGACTGGGAGAATAAAAGAGAATGAAACTGAGAAATAGCAATAGGAGGAAAAAATAAGAGGGAAAGACAGGAAGTGGACGTGGTGTATTTGACCGCAAGAAAAGTTAATTATTTGAAGTTGGTCGAACTCAGACCCCCTCTGAGAACAGTCTATCAGAAACACTCCCAGTCCTTCTCGTCTCCCTGGCCTCCTTTATTTAAACTGTTATCTCCATCCCTCTGACTGCTGCTAAGGAGCATGAAAGAAGTCTGCTCAAAGGCTCTCACAGAGAGACAGAGAGAGAGCAACCCAATCATAACTAAAATCAAAAATACCAAAGAGGACAAATGACGACACTGCATGATTTTCTTTCTCCATATCCAAAGGCAATGAGGGCCATGCAATTTTGTAAAAGGAGGCCGTCCTCATTCTTTGTCTGACAATGAGAAGCAGACTGGCTTTTCAACACAGCCAGGATGAGACATGTAGGAAGTCTCAGAGCGCACAGTGATTGCCTCTGTATTGCAGTAGTAATGCTTGGAGAGAGAAGGGATTTCAACAAAATTGTTTTACTCTTTTCACCCACCTTAGCCCCCTCAGAATACATCAAAAGACATAACTCTATTTAATCAGAGGAGAGAACAACAGGAGGACAGACTGCACCCATCCAAACACAGCCTCAAGTCACACTACACAGCTCCATCTAGTGGCTGTGTCTGTAGTCAGAGGCAGAGCATCATGGGAAATGATAGAAAACAGGTTTACTTCTCCATTATACAGGACAGTCACTGAGAGTATCAAGGTGTCCACACACACAATAACACACACAGAGCTGCAGGCTTTTGTTAGTGTCACTACCTCCAGGCTGCAACACAAAGATGTCTGTTATTATTAGCACTGAATCACACAGTTCATTCTGATTTAATACTTACATTCTTATGTCATTTTATTCTCATTGTCGTCCTATTTAATCAATCATTCAGGCGAAATTTTTTTTTTATTATACCACCTTTTACTGATGAGCTTCACTCTGAACCGAAAGTCCAATGCTCTTCAAAACTCTTCTAGTCTGACTTTTTTCAGTTATTCTGTCTCAACTGACACTATTTCAGGTGCAGCTTAATATTTTTTTCATTATTCTTTATTCTATATATTACAACATGTGCCAACAACTTCTGTTATTTGCCTTTTAATTATTTCATTTTCGCATGGAGAGTTTTCTACTTAAAATATTGCATATCTCAGTGTATTATATACTGTTCAGCAGTATCAGATACTGTTACTTTGCTCAGGATTCTTCAGTAGTGGTTAAAATGTTACACTGTCACAGTTCATTCATTCAGTCATTCATTTATTCATTATCTGCCTGCCTTTGCCACATTACTTACTCTCCTGTCAGTTCAGAATCTGCCACACCCTCCTGCCCTGTAGTAACCCCGGCCTTTCAGCCGCCCGACTCTCCTTTACTCACCTACTCACGTACTGTTCCCTAATCAGCTCTTACATCCCGTTTCTATTCATTCTCTGCAGGATTGTCTCTTTATGTTTTCCATGCTGTAGGTTTACAGCTGTCTTACTTGTTCTACCTGTTTTTGAATTTTGCCTTTCCTGTTGCAGACCCCTGACTTCTCCCACCACCCCCCTGCCTCTGCTTGCCAAACCTTAATAAACATGACCTGTTTTGAGTTTTTACCAGTGTCTCTGAGTCGTGTTATTGAGTCCTCTTAAACCTGAGCCGTGACACATTGCATTAATCCACATTTATGTACAGAGGCCCAAGACACTGTGCTATGTACAGCTCTCTAATCTAAATGTATTGTCTTTTTTTCATGTTCTGTATACTCTCCTCTACTTCCTGTATCTGTATAATTTTGATTTATGGTACAGTTCTGTTTATTTTTTCCTTTACTCTCCTGCAGCCTTCTGTATTGTTATCTGGTCTATTTCTTCTGCTGCTCTAACACAATTTGTCCCCCCTAGAGTCAAAGTGTTCTCTTATCTTAAAAACCATAATTCCACAGAAGAAAATCCAGCCCTACTAAACAAGGTGTGAGTACACTGTCAATATCCATATTTTCAGTATTGATATATTTTACTTTTGAATGAATGGTATTATAAAACTTTTCCAAGAATGTTATGAGTGGTGGTAAAAAATTAATTTAAAGCAACTTCATTGATTTTCTTTCTCTTTTTTGGAGGTTTAAATACCAGTGGAGATCCACAAGGGCCTGAAACATCTTAGAGGAGGTTGTGGCAGCAATCAGACATGAACCTTCACATTCAAGTCAAGTGGTGTGAAGTGGTGTTGACAGTGTACAGCTGCCTGCCCTGAAGGCACCACCTTAGCTTCACACAGCTATAACACCTCAAAGCATCACATCTCTGACAGCTGTGACATGGTACAGGGACATGTACACTGTCCCATCATACTCCTCTGAGTAGCCCAGGATCCAGAGACTGAAGTTTCAGCAGTCATCTGATAAACCTGGAGCCTTTTGTAAGACACGGCGCGTGGCTGCCTGAGATTTGGGGTGTCGTGGCTGCTGCCGTCTTCAGGAGACGGCTCGTATCAAACCCTTATCAGTCGACACCCGAGACAAATCAGGCTCTGGATTAACACTCACAAATAACATATGCACACATCAGCACACAAACACACACACTCCCCACTCCCACACGTAGACTGAAATTACTCTCCACCTGCTAAATATCTCTCACCTCATCAAACATTCATGCCAGAGAAGGCGAAGGTGGTGAAGTAGAGTGTGGTAGGAGATCTTTTTTTGTCACCCACACAACAGTTTTTGCCTTTCTATTCCTGGATGATGACAGACATCAGTTTGATGCTTCTATCAGGTTTAGAAAAATGTCTAAACGATTAGTTTTTTTCTGTAAAGGCAAGAATCCACTGGGAGCATGAACGTTCTAAGTAACATTCACAGTAATCTGCGTAATAGATTGTTGTGCGCAAAGTTAATATTTTAGACCAGGGCTGGTGGGTTACCAGGAAAGATCATATCCACAATGGAAAGTATTCATCCTCTGTTGAGAATTAATGTGCACAGATTTAATTTTGTCCTGATGGTGGCACAAGAAGAAAGATCTGGGAGTCTTCAGCTTCATCCTCTGGAGAACATGAACTTTCACAGCAAATATAATAGACATCTGGACATATGTTGTTAAGTTATGGTCTAAACCAAGGAGCTGAAAGGCTGAACTAACCACCAAGACCAATGACCAGTGCTCCAAAAAGAACAAGTGGTGTATAGTCTGACGATGGGATAGACTGGATAATGGTGGTATAAGTGCAGTCAATTTACTATGACAGCCAGCCTCTTCTCTCTGTTTTCCTTCAGAAACAGCCACTTTGAAAACATTAAGTCCAACTGTACATTAGTGATGTGGTAGACAACCGTACAGCATATCAGCCTTTAGAGGATATTATTAGTACTAAACACTCAACACTGTATATTCTCATTGTTCATTTCTAAATTAACAAGTAAAATAAATGTTCTCATACGCAGTCATGTGATTCGCTGGGGATAAATGTTTGGTCAGTGCCAACAGGAGGCTGACATGATGAGTGTGTCAGTAGCCATTGGCTAGATTTGGGACAGACAATCATGTTTTCCTCAGGATTTATTGTAATCACTTTGGTGATCTCCTGACTCCTCATCTAGTGCCATCACCAGGTCAAAATTTCAATTTGTCCAATACTCAAAATTAAAACCATTCCCATCAGCCTCAGCTGTGTACTCTGTGGCTGTAGACTCTTTGTCTTGTTTATTTTCTATTCTCAAAGTCACAAACTGTCATAACTGAAGCACAGAAATTTTAAGTGCTTGAGCAGTTTGAATAATTGTCTACATGTATGTGCTTCCCCATGAGCAGACTTTAACTTCCAGAGACCAGTTGTAAAAATCATTTTGTTCGTAGTGATTATTCAGATCATGATGTCCCAGGAAAGAGGCTGCGGTGTGGTAACATCAGGATGTTTTTCACTCATAAAAGATTAAACAGTAAAGCAGAGTTACACAGACAAACAACAAAGATGGTGAAGCTGCTACTCATCACTAGAGCTGTGATATGTTTCAGGCCCATCAGTACAAACGCTATTGTTTTACACGTAAACAATATCCATTATGTGTCAACAGGTCTATGGAATAATCTCCCATCTGTGGTAAAAGGTACAGGCTGCCCGTCACGTGGCTGCAGAGGGAAGAATGGGTGAATTAATATAGAAATGTAAATGTACAGCGGCACAATGACCGAGAGGCTGGTTATTTTTCTGCTGCTTTTAATTGGTGATCTCGTGACCCCTGCTCGTATAAAGGACAACATGCAGTAACACAACGAGAGCCCAGCCTTGGCATGCATTAAGTGCTGAAGGCTCACCCACGCACATAATTACCTCAGTCTTTCTGTGATAGTCTGTGCCATGAGCGCTTGTTAAATGGTGCGGCTTGAATTTGGAAGTGACTTCCCTGGGGATGTGTCGACTGCGTCGGCCCACAACAGGTGCCAGCTACTGGTCTATGTCATTTATATGGACAGAGGTAAGACATGACGGGACTTCAAATCAGCAAATTAAAGCTGAAGATGTTCTGTGTTTAAAGATGATATGTTTATGTTGACCATTTAAATCACCGTTTACACTGTCACACAAAACACAGAACCTGTTAAAAATGTCTCAGAGAATTTAAGTTCTAGGCTTCAGAGAAAACATACTGTTGATATCTAAAATCTATTTTCATTTAGAAATGAATTTTTGATTTACACCTAATATCTGCCTTTTGCATTGTCAATTCAGCATAATAGGTTGGTCAACTTTAAATGAAAGGCAGCCTAAAACACTGATTACATACTGTTCACCATCATTCATTACAGGCTGCTGCAGAGTGAAAGGAAATTACAGGACTGAAAGATGGCATGTATGAAACAAAGAGACCTAAAGAAATCCTCTGATAAAGTCTGGCTACTGAAGTGCCTTCTGAGTACTGACAGAAAACTGTCAAGAACTGAGACATTTCTTCTTGTCAGCCTCTTGTTTACTGATTCTTTTATCAAATATTTCCTAATTTATACTATAGCTTCACTAGTTTTAGACAAAACTCTGGCTACAGTGCAAGGTATTGACTATTGACTCAAAACTGGTATTGAAACTCCGGTGTTACACTGGCAGCTGACAGAGCTCCACCTGGGACAGACATTCATGTTTTCCTCACGATTTATTGTAATCACTTTGGTGATCCCCTGACTCTAGTGCCATCACCAGGTACTCCGGCTTCCTCCCACAGTCCAAAGACATGCAGGTTAGGTTTCTTGGTGACTCTAAATTGCCCATAGGTGTGAATGTGAATGGTTGTTTGTCTGTATGTGTTGGCCCTGTGATGGACTGGCAACCCGTACAGGTTGTACCCCTCCTCTCGCCCAATGTCAGCTGGGATAGGCTCATGCGATCCTTAATGGATAGGCGGTATAGATAATGGATGGAGAGTCAGGAATGACCAGCAGGCCTTGTCCTTCACGTTGACCAATAAGATGCCACTGTGCTCTCTGGTGTAAAGGTGGTGTTGGGGTTATACTGCCTCCTGTTGGTTTACCATGCTCTTAACAGCGTGTTTACAGTTTCTTGAACCTCCTCCCAGATAACATGCAAGGACATGAATGATGATTCGTCAGGGTAAAACTTGTAGTGTTGTCAGTCTCCCGATAAAGTCACAGTGAGAATTTATCACACTGTTTATCACACTGCATAATCTGACATGGTGACCATAGCGAAAGACAAAAAAACATGTGGTCTGATCCTGATGAAAGTGTATTTTCTCAAAAGAAATTAAACTAGTCATTCAAACCACTGATTTTTGTGACAAATGGGAAAGAGAGAGACTGGACATTGTCTCAATGGAAGACAAGAGTCTTTCTACATCTATTATTGTACAGATCTGTTCTGGTTAGTCCTCATCTCACTAAGAGGTTGACTTCTGGCTTAGATCAGGGTTTAGGATTAATATAAGGTACGGTTAAACTGTGTATAGTCTCACCATGGTCTCTCGGCCAATTGGAGCAGAGAAGACGTACTCCAGCTGGAAGACAACTGCCAAAGCCTGATGATTGGTCAGTTTGAGCTCCAGGCTGCTGCGAAGGCCGAGTATCTGAGGGAGGGATGGTGCAGAGCTGAGGAGAAAATAAAGAGATATGAAGGAGTAAACAGTGTGTTCAGAGACGGACAAAGGAAAGAAGCTTTAAAGATATAAATACAGAAAATGACAATGAGGGTCCTCCTCTGTCTTTAAATTCAGTTTTAGTTTTTATTAAAAGGAAGAGAAATCGATGTGTTGGAGGATTTACACTGGCTTGCTAAATGTTCCCTGGCAGGCTCTGGCCTCCCGTGTGAGCAGTGGAACAGCACTCTTGGTATTCGTCATTCACAGTTTGCATACACCATAGGCGGGAGCATACTGTGGAGCGCTGGCGTGTCACGAGGTGGGGCCGAGCGCCTTTTCTTTTTCCGCTTCATGGACTCTCTGGAGAGTGGAACAGGCGAGCACTTCAGATTTTTTGTTTTTTTTCTCTCTGTGCTGTCGGGAAGCACCAGGCATAACACAGCACAGACTGTCAGCTCTCACCAGCAGCACCAAAAAACCCAAACATCATAATTACTGTCTACACTGGTGTTATCATACTAAACTACTTTTACACAAGCACTGTCTTCTTGTAAGAAATCAGAACACACAGTGTGATGTTAGGCATTATCTGGATGATAATGACGATTCTTGTTATTCATATAACACAGTAATTGAGCAGGGATTGTTGGTTAGTGTGTGATTGTGTTGATTATGCATTTGCATGTGTGTGCACACTTTCTTATGCTGGGAAGACACCAATGCAATCACCCACATAATCACCACATCAGCTAGAGTCTCATCTGAAGTAGTAAACACAATACATTTAGATTCAGATGCACGCTGAAAAGAGGATCATCTCTCTCCATCCGCTGAGTTTCACAGCATATTTATTTGCATGTGTGCCTTTATTGATCAGATTGATTCTTTTACCCCAAAATCCTCTGCATCATTATTCATTGAAACTGTAGAAAATATCAGACCTGATCAAACTAAATGACAAAACTTCAACTGATGTTCTTACACTGACAGAGAAGTGTGGATGAATATTGTGACATACATCATGTGGCCACTGACAGCATGTGTGTGCACACCATTATAATTTCAACCAATTAGATCTCTTATAGATCATACTGTCAACATGTTTATTCCCACCCCTCATGGTGTACATCATTAAAGCAAGATAAATTCTGAGCCCAGAGAATACGACTATACAAAATGAAAATGGGAAATGCCAGAAAATATTAACTGCTAAATCTCATTATATTTGTTTCAGCAGAGCATCCCCTCAAACCTTTCCTCACTATATCATCCTGAACCTCTGCCGAGGAAGTAAATATAATCTACATCAGGGTTACACTTGAATGGTTTCTTGTGATATATTTGCACAGCCTCTCCTCATCACCTACAGGAACAAAGTGTCTGAGTCAGAGACATGATACACCTGCACAGTGTCACTGAGACAGACACAAAACATTTTAACGCACAGTAGTCTCTGCTCAGTGACTCACTGATGTTCCCTGACAACTCATTAATTGAGACTTCTGGCTGTACAACGTGGTCAGAGATTTGCTCGTTCACTACATTACTGGTGGGAAATACTTTATTATTTATTGTTATTTATTTAACGGGGTGCAGTGTGACAGCTGCTGTTCCCAGATCAGAAAACAAAAAACACACAATGACTGAAGAGTTTAGGCATTTTTAGTTGGTTCTGATCCATTAACAAAATGCAGTGACCTGCCCAGATCCCAAAACTGAAGACCTGTGGATACTTGAATACAATAAAGAAGAGTGTCTTAACACTGTAACTCTAACCTTCTGAACCTAAACCCATTTCATTTAATGACTACATTTACTAATGGATGGAAATGCAGGGGTGAAATCTTGACTCATCATCACCTGGAGCTCAGTTTTTGGTTGTGGTTCCCCTCCAGCTTCCTTTTGCATCTGACACCCTAAACCATCCAATCCAAGTGTTTTACTGCTGATCTAAGGCTGGTGACCTTACATCAGCACAATGACTCTGACAAGGTTAGCATTGAGTGTCATGGTGTCTCAATAAAACCCAGGGGCACCAGCAGCAGGAGTCATATCTCCTTGATTGGTTATGAAGTACTAGCATGCACTGGGATGTATTGCAGGGAGTTTTATGAGGGTGGGAGCCTGTATGGTGTGGGGCAGTGTGTAAATTATAAAGCTGGGGTTAGGTGAGGACATGAGGCCTTATCAGGCATATAGCATTGACTCTGTGAGCAAGGTCAGTGCACAATTTACAAAAATGGAAAAACAGAATGTGTTTGTTAGAGATAAAGAGGACCTCTTTACGTAACCTTTTATTTCCATACATATATCTGTTAGTTTGAAAAAGTCAGTCACACTTGATGGAACCTTTGACCTAAACAATAAATTGTGTAAAAATGTTATTTTATTTTTACGTGGTTTGTTGGTATTTTCATGACAGGTGACACTGGGACACTGACTCCATTAAGCAGATCTGGTATTGGCAGACAGATCCACATTATAGCTAAGAATTAGGGCAAGGCAATAAAATGATAATTATTAAGAAATAACTTTTCCCCGATAGAAATTAAAGACACGGTCAATACAACGTTGATAAAACTCATTCCATCCATGTTCTGACCGACAACAGGAAAAGCCAATGATAATGAGAATAGTGCTGCAGCGAACCAATCATGTGGCTGGAATAGAGTTACAGCCACATCAGGTTAGGTTGACTCACACGGCACAGAGTGTAAGAGGAGGAGAGGAGAGCAGGAGGCAGCAGCACAGGAGCTAATGTTTGAGTGACTGCAGCTGTGAACACCAGTACGTCAGGAGTGGGAGTGAGATAAAAGAGAAAATGATGACTGAGAATGTTTACAAAAACTCGAGCGAAAGCATTACTGAAGAAGACACCCCAACACAGGCCGAGGCTCAAATGACGAGTAGAGTAGACGAGTAGACTGTTGAAAAGAAAGGTCAGAGAAGTTAAGCAGTGTGGAGATATTTTGGCTGTTTAAAGTTTGACAAGAAGCAGAGCACCTGCACTGCAAACTGTGTGGAAAGCATGTTCCCACAAAGACAGGTAATACAACTGATCTGTTTTACCATCTGAAGCAGTGCTGTCCTTTAGAGCATAATGCAAGACTTTACAGTCTCAGACTCGAGCAGGTGCTGCTGGTCCAGCGTGAAATAGACTGGAAAGACCATAGTGTCACTTCCTCCAGCTCCATGCGTAACGACTAAAAAATTAACCTGATGATATCTTCACATTTCACTGAGGAGGAAAAGGGAACTTTTAAACTTGACAGAAACAGTGATTTGATTCATGTCATGATACATATTGATATCGACTAATGTGGAAAAGATTATCCTGATAGGATTTTTTCCATGTTGCCCAGTTCTACTAAGAACTGATGCGCACAGCCCCATATTATTTTATACATTAAAAATGTATTTTAATCAGGTCCACAGAGAGAGGTTTACAAATTTTAAATTTGAGGAGAAAACTCAGATCAGTGTGTTTCAGGATGACAGTAGAGAATCACAGCAACAATTCTTACAGGATCTGAGCTGGACTTGAACCAGGCATGTTGAGGCTTCATGGCAGACTCATTGTTAAGAACAGGTTCAGTCCCCTGCACTGACTCTACAAGTCCCTGGACTTTACTGGAGGGTTGAACACCTTTTATCTAAAACAAGATGCACCAAAGAACGCCTTGTTTGTTCAGCAGGGTTGACTGGTTACTGTGAAGGCCACAGCATACGACTCACATAAACCTTTAAGTGCTCTGTATGGAAGCAGCTGCAGTCTTTATGTTTCCTCACTCACTTATATGATATGTCAGCCACCTGTAGGTCTGCCATAAACCTGTAAGTGTGGCATACAAGAAGCAGTTGCTGTCTTGAGGCATTTTTCAAACAATCCAGTTTACTATAGTCCACATTAAAGGATGACTGTATCCAACAATCAAACATGTAGCCTTATGGCAGCGTTATGGAGCACTGCCTTGTCCAGAAAAAATGAAGTGTGTTTCCTCTCATGACAAAATGACTGCTCTGAACCCACTACATGTGATGAGGAGGCAGAATATACAACAGATATAAACTGTACTGCAGTTCAAAGAAAGGAGGGAAATATGAAACAAATGGACACCAGGGAAGAATAATATTTCACTTTTTCCAGACATATGGAAATGAAATTCATAGCATCTAACTTTTTCAAAACTACAGTTTTTGTTGACTTTACCATATAAACATTTTGTCACTTGTCTATCAGCAGAAGGACCGGTGACTGGAGAAGCTGATGAAATACCAAAAAAAATTAAGCATTTCTGTCTGACAGCAGGATTATGCTGCACCATCTCCTGTAGCCTACAGGAAAACATGTACAGGTGTTTCCTCTGCTCACCTATCCTTGACCAGGGTGCTCTGTTTGGAGGGGCTGTCTGCTCGTCCTCTGGTCCCTGAACCCAAGGGCTCCAGCACCACCACCTGGGGCTTGTCGAGGAAACACCAGCCGTTGTGGACGCCGACGTGGAGCCTCCTTTCCTGGATGACAACTGCCCTCAGTGTGCCCTCTGGTCCTGGCTGTTTCTAGGAATCAGTGAGAAACAGACTGAAGTTACCGAACAAAGATAGCACAGCACCTCACCCCCATCCTACACATCTGGGATGAACTGGAACACAGACTAAGATCAGGGCTGACCTCACTAAGTCCCAGCAGACAGGTTCCCGAATATGAAAACTCTATTTCCACAACGGAGCATATTAATACCTATAGTATTGTAATATCTAGGTACTTTAGGTACTTACATACTTTTGGCCACGTAATGTTTCAAAGCACAAGGCAGACTCTCAGATATTATGAAAAGATTAGAATGATGAAGGATTATAGATTTAGTTTTAGATCACAAAGACCTGATTAAAACAACTGTATTATGATTAGCAACACCAAAGGAGTTGTTTTTTTATCCTTTTTATTTGTTTGTCTAATATCTCTAACACTTAGTAGAGAAAAATTATCTATTGTATGAAAAATTAAAATGTCAAATTATATTAAAGACAATAAGGATGATGGCATCTCCTCGATGGATTTCTTAAAGTTCAGTTACAAAGACTCAGTGACAGCTTGTCCCAATTATTTCTTCACACTGAAGCCTGGTCACTCTGCACACTGCTGGACTGTCACCACTGGAGTATCTCTCTCTCTTTCTCTAATGTCCTATCAACTGTAGGAACTTTTCAATGTGAACAAGAAAAAGAACTTTAATATTCAGGTTAATTATCATTGTTACAAATATAAATATTTAAAACTGAATCAGCTCATATTGTTTAACCAACACCAGAGATTCACGCAGTTCCTCTGACAAAACACAACTTGTCCAGACCACAAAGGTCCACACACAAGTTCAGACAACTGTGCTGTTTACTCGTGACCTTGTTGTTGTTGTATCATAATGATTTTAATTAGCCACACATGAAGGGAATACAAAAGAGATCTGACTTCAAAGAAACTTTATAAGGTGATAATATATGTGTTGTGCTTACTGCTTGTTCTGCTGCCCCCACATGACCAAAAAAAATCAATGCTGCTACTTTAAAATGACAAAAAAGATTTATACTGTACAATATACTTTTTTATTTGATATTTTTCACTATAACTGATGCCATGCCTGAGATCTTAGTACCAAAACCAATTTATTTGGTAGAATGTGAAACAGTTACCTAAACTGTTTGTTGTAGGAGGAGTGGCTGATAAGTTTGCAGCCTGGATTAACTTTTGGGGTTTCACTTTACTAAGAAAGACGTTTAGACAATCTGGCAGGAGTGTTGGCCTGTTTCAAATCTGTCAGATCGACTAACTGTTGGATTTTGTTTCAGCAGTGTCTCTGTGTTCCTTGATCTCAGCAAGCACGATGTTATAACTCAGGGGGTGGCAAAGGGGGACCTACTCAATATTAGACGTCTGGTCATAATGTTATGGTTGACTGGTGCACTTTAATAACATAACTGTATGTGCTAATTTCTAAATGTTTAGAAAACCAGTCAGTGTGTTGCTGGTAGAGACTGTTCTGTCAGCTGTTCAGTGACCGAATGTAATCTCTCTAACCTCAGAGTGCAGAGCCATGCCCCCTGTCGTCCCACTCCCTCCCATTTGTTTCACTTCACTCTTTTCCCTCTCTCCATCACATCCCTCACTCCCACTCTCCCCTTTCTTTCCCTCTCTTTTCTTGTCATTCTCTCTTTCTGTCCCTCTTACTGCTTAAAACCTTCTCCATATCCACCCACACCTTCTCAATCAAATTAGCATATCAATTCAGCTTTTTTCTTTTAAATCAGCAGCAACCCAGCCTGGTTACTGTACAGCCCACATACACCACTGCTCTCCTCATATTACATTTCTGCAGTGACTGACTCCATCCTTCTCCCTGTCTCCTCCTTTACTATCCATCCTCCTCTTGTTATCACCCTCTCACTCACAGGCAGTGGACGATATGTGCTCAGCAGAGGATGATATTTATCTGTAGTGATGGGATGGTAGATTGAGGTTCTCGTCATAACCTTTAACCTTCACTCTGTCCCCTTAGAGAATGACTCCAGTTAAACCTCTCCTCTCATCTCCTGCTGTGTTTTGTGGCGAGACAGATCCATGTTGGTTACACATTTGTACAATCCTGGCAGTTCAACAGCAGAAGCCAGACAGAGTTGATATGCCAGGTTTTCATAATGAATGCCCAGAAGGCCTTGCCTATAATGTCTTGTGTGTTTTGTGGAAGTTTACTTTTTATTCACCTATAAGAAGAGACAGTGACTCACTAATGCAACGCTCTATGTATAGTTTGTTTTGAATCGTGTCAGCTCTCATTTGGCTTTGGGAGTGTTACATGCCGTCTTCCAGCTGGATCACATAGGGCTGGGCTCCCATTCAGTGCGTTTGCCGTATGAGTGCCAAGACTGAGATGTGCCACTCACAGAGGAGCCTCTTCTGGAAACGTTTCAATGCGGGACTCAGCCATGCAGTGCACGTACAGCAGAGGCAAGCAGCATAATCACTATTACCACGAAAACAACATACATTAAAACCCTGTGTATGCACCACATGGTTAATGTGAGGGTGCTGCAGAGGAGATCTTATTGTGTTACTGTGTGAAAACAGACACAAACGTAGCACACTAATATCCAGTACGTGACTTATTTATATATTCAGATTAAGTGGCTGCTTTATGTGACTGAATTCTCTTGTTATGATGTATGTAGTTAATTTGTTTTCATGTCTCTCTCTTGTAGAAGAAATCTTGATCTCACTGAGACTTTCAACAAACCTGTGCTTCATCCAATCTCATTCACTCTTGTTATTTTTTTCTTTGTTTGAAATGGTGTAGCTCAGTATCATTTCTACCTAGTATGATGCTCATCTTTATATATTTTTACAAGGTTTTGTTTTCCATTCATCAGATTTCTGTGCTGTAATCTGTATCATTTGTCACAGTAACTAAGATGCACCTTTCTATGATGTTTTTAGTAGTGATAAGTTATGTACTTCCTTTTTTTTTTCGCGCCCTCATCTTTATTTGACTCCATATACAGTGTATGTACACTATATTTATACCAAACATGAGTGGACACAGAAGTTCCTTTAGGATGAATAAAAGAAAGCTCTCTTTCTATCTTTTTAGTATTTATGTGCTGGGTGTATTTCAAACAGCTGCTGTAAATTAGCTATGTATAGTTTTCTTATTAGCATTGACTCCTAAATTGACCTATCAAAAAATCCCCTTTCCTTTAGGGTATGACCAAGATATCTGTAAATAACTGCTTTCAGTGACATCCAGATTATAATTATGATTATTATGTACCTCCTCAGTCTGTCCTGCTCTCTCCTTTTCCTCCACTGCAGCCAGTACTTTGAGAGGATAACCAGAAAATGGTTTTGTCTTTGTTGGACAGGTCTGCTGCATGAAAGATGTTCAGAGAGGAAATAAAAAGAGAGACAAGGAAAAGTTGTTTATGAGAACATCAGTTAAAGTGTCGTTCTCTCTCTGTTCTCTGCATCCCCTCTCCACCTCCCTCCTCTCAATTTCTCTTTCATTTTATTTCTAATTTACTCTTTTTCTCACCCGTCAGTTTCTCTTTCTCTCTACCCTCTTGCTATCTTTCTTCTCCCTCTACTTCCTCTCTGTCTGCTGCGTCTGAGATTTCTTCCTCCTCGCCTGAATGAATATTTTAGAGCTAAAGAAGCTAAGGAACAATGGTGGCCCCAAGTTAAATTATACTCCATTCCAGGAGTCACAGCAGAGGACTTTTCAGGTGATGGCGCAGTTACCACGAGGGTGTGTCTTTCTCTTTTCACTTTCGAACATAAACATTTTCTCCTGCTGCTTTTAAGTCATGTTTGTAATATTTCCCCAGATTTTGCTTCTAGATTCTCTACACAGGCAGCAGTGTAACCAATGTACGGCCTCAGCGATCATAACGTATTCTTGACACTTAGGTTCCCAGAAAAGAGTGAATTTCTTCAAAGCCAAAATGCCTAAGTGCTGTTTGTATCATTGAAGAAAAGGAAGGAGGAGGCAGGTGAAACTCATTTACATCGTTTGGGGCGCAGTTTGTTTTAGAACTTTGTTAACGGAAATGCAAATAAAAGCAGTGCTTTGTAAGAAAAGAGATGGTGGAGAGATTTTTGTCTCCCCAATTAGACAAGTCACCCTAGTGTGGGCGTTGTAAAGGGAAACAAAACATTGTGCTTAACCATCCATTTCCTGTTGGAAAAAACAAACTATAAACTGAGAAAATGTGTGTGTCAAAAGCCAGCGTATCACCATTATCTGTGATGGTTCCTCTCAAAAGCAGTCTGCAGAAACAAGCCCAAAGCTGAGTTTACCAACACACTGCCTGAAGAAACAAAAATGTTTCTTAAACTGCAGAAGCAACATTTCTAATGTGTCTGCAGTCTGCAGGAGAAAAAATGACCATATTCACTCTGAAATCTGTGTTGGGGATAAGAGCTACTTAACCAAATCCAATGATAACTGTGGAGGAAAAACATCTTATCTTGGAAAGAAAAAACCCATAGAAAATACAGGAATAAACTTCTGTGGAGGATTGTAGTACATAATGTTTTTCTGAAGAGGTTTGCATTTGATTCTATTCAACATGAAGGGTATTAACTCAGACACATACTGCCTTTTTTATTTTGGAGGTGTTTTTTTTTTTTTTTTACTCCCCTCATTTGGTTCAATCCAAAATAAAATGACAAACCTCTAGTACAGAAGTGGAAGATTATTTCCTCATAGTATTCCACACAGCTGAAAATAGCTATTATCATTGTCAAACATTAATAACAAAGATTCTCTTAGTTCAATTTACCCGGTCCTGACTGCTAGGGGAGGCAGCCGGAGGAGGTGGAGGGGTGAGGATGAAATGTTAGTAACGGAATTGATTTAGTTGGGGACACTGTCATTTGAATAAAATGGAACTGCTGAAAAAGAAAGAAAGTCATTTAGGCCGAATTTTAGAAATAATAGCAGTTGGGAGAGAAATGGAAGCAGTGACAGCTGCCTCGTTGTGTGATCTGAGGAAAATGAGTGTAGATTTTCAGCCGAGGATAAATTAGTTTTCTGAAGGTTATTTCTTTTGTTGCTCAAAGGGCAGGAGATGGAGTGAGAGTGCAAGCTCTTTAATGGCTCCAACTGGGACATAGAAGCTCCACAACCGTGGGTCCTGACCCTGTGTAATCACTGGGTAGGGACTTCATAAACACTCATGACAAGGCTTAGTGATCACTCATGATCAATAACAGGTCTACAAGTCCCAGCTGTTCCTCTCTGAAACCTGTCACCCCAATACCAATATTATAATATCAGATTCATCCGACACCAAAGTATCTTTAAACACAGACAGTGGTTACAATGTTTCCAGCTTTCAGGCTTTCCGACCATTCAGAAACAATTTAAGATGCTGGCATTTACTACACACACTGCTGACCACTTGCTTGTTTACTGATTAAAAACAATATGACAGAGATCAGTCCATCATGCCAATAATTACAGCAGCTAACCACTGACTGTTCTCACACCATAAAACTGTTCTTCCACGAGTGTGGTGTTTTTATGCTCAGTTTTAAATTTCATTGTAACATTTTTCTCTTAATAAGCGTTTACAGCAAACTGAGAAAGAATAAGACGAATTGCTTGTGGTGTTTTATTATGGGGGTTGGAGTCCTGAAAGAATTGTAGACTACGCTACAACTATACTCAGTATAAATAATGTGTTCTAGGCAGAACATCATTAACAGTAACAGGTCATTTTTCAGAAATGTGACCCGTAATATTGTCCATTATGAAATTCTCTCTTTACATGTCCTTACATCATTAATTAAGTCAGAGAATATTTGACAAGTCTCCTAGCTGTTGGTAGCTTGCGGTTTGTTTTGCTATTAGAGTCTGCTAAATTTCACCATAAACGATAGAAGATAACGTGTATACTACATCCCAGAGGCTCGGGTGCGGCCTTGGGTTTTACAGATGCAAACTCGATTAAGTTAAGACCGACTCAACTGACCGCGACATCGCCCTGTCATGATATTTAGCTTTTATTTGAGAGCAGCCAGGACATAGCTGACTGCCGATAACCTGAGTTAACCAGAGGTTAAGCTCCCTTTGTAATTACAGGCCTCAGGGGACTCTGGGTAAGCAACAAGTTTGGCATGAGTCATCTGAACTGGTGGAGAGTGTTTATAGTAGCTGTTGAAAATGGCACTTGCACTTGAAGGTGGCGACAGAAAACCCTCACCGCTATTAGAGAGGTGATTATATAGTTTTAAATATGGGACAACACACTGCACATCTCTCAGACCATCTCCCTGGAGGATATTCAGATATTCTTACTTGTGCCCATAAAAGCTGGCAAGCGGTTGTAACAACTGAAAAGACTGATGCCTACTCTCTAACCTCTGCACAGCTAACCAGGGTATGTTGGAAAGTCACAGAAACGCTGTCAAGGTCAGTGTCCAAAAATCCCAACGATGGAACAAAAGAGTAGATGTCTATAAAACCAGTAGAAGAGTTCATGCTCTATTTTTGCTAACATGTAATGGAGATAAAACTTTGATCTCCCAAAAACCCAGTGCAACATACCAGTTTAAGCATTATTGTGTTTAGTATTTATGATCTATTGAGTGAATACAGGTGTACTTTCAAGCAGACAATCCTCTGTCTGTTTTATACGATGCTTTTAGTAAAAGAAATCCAGCTGGAGGTTTGAGAGGAGGTTGCAATTCAGCTGCGTAAGCTGAACCTAATAAATCACCTTTCTGCATGTCATTATGATGTGACTGAGGAGAAAACGTTCTCTGTTTCATGTGAAAGGATCGTCGCTGACCGGGCGCAAAGCTGAAATATATTATCGTAAATAATTTAAACCATCTGACTCCTGAGCTAATACATCTTTTCTCTCTTATCTTAACGTGTAAAATTAATGATGTTCGCTCATTTCTGATTATCCACATTATCTCACTATATTTGGTTATCTATTTGCCGGTCTTATGTGGCTGCTTATTTGTGTGGTGCACACAAACACACGAACATACACTAAGGACAGCAGTGCGTGTGTGTGTGTGTGTGTGTGTGTGTGTGTGGGATGTTGGTCCACGAAAACTGAGATCTCTATAGTACAATTATTCCTTATTCCATTGGCTAATCTTGCAGTAGAATGTGAAATGTCTAAACAGAGACTGGTTATTTGTCTAAATATTAAGTTTGTTTTGAGGCCTACAGGCAACGATTAGGCGGTACAAACATTTGACCTAACATCCTCTCCTTGCATCTCGGCTCAGGTCCACCGATCTGGGTCCTGGAAGCTTGGGTCCTCTACTTTTATATATATTTCATAAATATTTGGTGTACATTGTATGAGGTTTTTTACATATAATTTCTCCATTGTATGAGCCCAGTTGGCTGAAGAGGCTGAGGTTGCAGAAGAAAAACAGAATGTCTGAAGGAAGAAAATGCACTGGGTGCAGGCGTTTCACTCCACAACATTGTAGTCTGTGGGAGGCACAAGCAATGACAGAGTCAAGGTAATGTCAGAAAAAACATGGGTCAGACTTCATTCATCTGTATTAAAACTGTGAAGATAAATCTTTTCATGGTAAATGACGGCAGACAAGAGCGGCTGAGGCGCCTCTTAATTATTTTACATCTGGTCTTTCAGTTTTCAGTCCTGCGTCATTTTTCTTCTTTACAAAATAAAAAGAATAAAACCGTTGTGAAAGTGTAGCTCTACCATCACAAAAGACTTGCTGTAATAAAAGTGTTAAAAACACCTAGGTTTGGTGCCTCTTAGCTTTTACAAGGTAGATTTATTTTCTGTATGGTTCCATTATTTGTCAGTAAGTTTTCTGTCAGTACTCTGTGAAATCAGCGTGTAGGCTGCTATATAGTATGCATAGCAGCCTGGTGGTAACTGTCATCTCCAAGGGGTGTGAGTGGTGTGTGAGTGTGAGAAAGAAAGCAGGTGAGGTATGTCCCCTTGGGTTTTGCTTCAAGCCAGTGCCTGGTGGGTTACACGCTCACTGAGAAACCAGAAAGCAAAAACACTTCTATACACATATCTGCCTCATAGTTATGGAGAAGATGATGGGTGTCTGTTTTGTCATTTCCATGTATTTACTAATCCATAACACACACAGTCGCACACACTGACCCACACTACAAACCTGTGTCAGAGCAGAGCAGCACTACATTATAATCAGGGATATACTGGTATGTCTGAATCTACTTTTCAGTCATTGACAGTCCTGATTTTTCTGTTCATCTGCATCTATGTCAAAAGGCGTGTGCGTGTGCTGTGTGATGTGTGTGTGTGTGTGTGTGTGTGTGTGTGTGTGTGTGTGTGTGTGTGTATGCGTGCTGCTGCCCACACAGTGGATGTTAGCTCCCCCATATTGAGGGTGAGTCATCCATGGCAAGAAACAGTGGCAGCATCATTAGCATGCCACTCTCATCCTCCCACTCTCCTACTCCTTAACAGATTTTAACTGGCACAGCGCTTCCACCGATAAATCACTGCTGCCCTGCTGCTCAAACACAACTCACAACCAAAAATATTAAGTCAAACACGCACACTCACACTGCTGCAGCTTCCTATTTCATAACATATAACCGTAACATAACACACGCCACGTTCATAAACTGCACAGTCAACACCAGCGTGAGAACATGATGTTGTTGGTTCCACTTGGAAAGAAAGTCCTGATCCTGCATCCAGTCCAGCCCTGAACACCAACAGGACACATTCAACATTCAGGCTGGTGTTTTATATTTACCTGCTTTGTCAACAAATCCCATGAAAGAATCAAAACAACAAGGTTTTCTCAGTATTCCTGATTTTTCTCCTCCTAGCCAACTTTACCCGTACTGTTTAACAACAGGTAACAAATACAAGTTTAATTTTTAAAATGAACTAACACACCTGGACACAGCTGGACTTCTGAGGGGTATTTACTCAAAACAGGATAAACAGTTCATTTGTTGAGGACTTTTTCAATGGGGATTAACACACATTTAATAGAGACAGTGGTATTTATGACAATAAGATGGTGTATGTCCATAATAGTAATCGGAAACATATCACCCAGTGAGACAGTGAAACTGTTTTTGTTTTGTTTGTTTGTTTTTGTGGACAATGAATAAAAGTGAACATCACCCACACTGTACATGTGAAAAAGTAGATGATACATGTTAAGTTGAAGCTTAGAAGCCAGTACATCGAGCTGTGATGTGATGACTCTCCTCCAATCAAACCACAGACAACGCACTCTTCTAAAGATGATTAAAAGATCCAGTGGGAGTTTCTACGAAAAATGGCAGCATGTCTTCATGGTTCATCCAGTAAATGATTTATTCTTTGTTCAGCTACCATGAGGTGAAATACACTCCAAGTTAACCACAGGAGTAACTGAGACTGACGCTCTGTCTGATTAATACTGGATTATAAGGATCAGGTGCAGCTGTGCTAATAAAATAAAAGATAGTGCTGGAATTTACAGTTCACTTTATAGAACTGCAAATTTACAGATCCAGGACAGTCAAACACTGGTATGCTTTAATACCAAACACAAACTACTTTTTTTCAATGTTACTTATACAGATCAGCCAGTGTTAGCAGTCCAGTCAGGTATCACTGTTAGATTTTAATACTCATGTCTGAACATCATCAGCTATATCAATCCTGGAACTATGATGCAGGTCTGATAGTTTACAATCAATAAATGATGTTTGATTCTGGAACCTCTGTTTCTCTGAGTGGAATAAATAAAGTTTATCTTCTGATCTCACTGGAACCAGTTCAATTCAACCCTCTGAACTAACAGATTTATTTGGGATGAGATAACCAATAACCTGCCTTCTGTTGAACAAGCGTCTGAGGATGTGATTAATCTGATGGTA
Organism: Lates japonicus; assembly: GCA_033238685.1. Lineage (NCBI taxonomy): Eukaryota > Metazoa > Chordata > Actinopteri > Centropomidae > Lates > Lates japonicus. Next base: position 7,646,128 of record BRZM01000001.1, read on the forward strand.
CTCAAGTAATATCAACCGTCCTCTCAAGACACTTCATTATAAACCCTCTGTAAGTGCACTGTTCCCAACAGACTCTAATAATACTACATTTACAATAATTGAGATCCCACAGATTGATTGATCCTGTTAATACAGTATCGGGTGTATCTGTCACAACTTCTTAATGTCTCCTGGGAGGCCACTCTGTTCCAGTTAGGTCCAGATATTACTCTAGTGGGAAAATCAGAGAAAAGCGTCTCTGAACTTTTATGAATCTTCCTCCTCCTGTCTGACTTATAGATTATAACCAGTGTAGTCTATTTCATCTCATCATTGGATCGTCAGTGTTACAAAAACCATGTCGGCTGAATGTCTGATGTGAGCCCAGTGCACTAAAGCTCGTTCCTTCCACAGTGTGGTTACCAGAGCCTAATGATGATAAAGGCGACAACTGGCACGATCAAAGTGCAATAAACTCCAAGTCACCTCGAAGAGAACAACGTGAGGCGCCTCCTATTTCAAGTAATTCAACCTCACCTCCAGTCTTTTTTTTATAGCGGTGCATCCACAGGGCAGTCCACTTTCTTCTTTTAGGACAAATAGAAACTTCCTGGAGCTTGTTGCACAGTCTTTCTCCATTCAGTAGATCAGCACAAGGGGCGTTTGTTCTGCCTGCAGTGATGGCATTGGTCTCTTCTCCTCTCCTCCTGCCTCATCCTCTGTTCTCCTCCATCTTGATCTGTGGACCTGAATTTCTGACAAGATCTCGGCCCTTTTATCAGGAGTAATAGATTTTGTTGGAGTTGTAGGTGAGCTTGGCTGTTATGGGTCATCAAGGTGATGCAGCCTCTGGCTTCCCTCGAATTTAAAGGGAAAGCAGACATGTTGGGACAACTCTTAAGACAAAGCTGATTTTAGCATGGAGGTCAGAGGGTGTTTCAAGGAGGTTAAAGGTCACAGTTTGATGTGCCAGCCCAGCCGTTCAAGAGTACGCTATGAAGCTATGAGCGACAGCGAAAAGAACATCAACTACAAGGCACTGCTGTAGGAGGGTCTGAGAAAGTGGACTGTAAAAAGCCACATCCTGTGATATTTGTTGGACTAAAAGAAATAGAAAACTACTTAAGGGAAGATTACATGTGAAGACTGTATGTCAGACTATTAGCATAAGTTAGGTCTCCTGCTGCTACATCCATCCTCAACATCCTCAACCATTCCTCCTCATTTTTTGTCCTCCCACTTCTGCCTCAGCACCAATTAAAAGCAGAGACATGCGAGCAGGCACACTGCATGCATTCATTCACCACAATGGTAGAAGTGAGTTGGCGGGTGAGGTGTCAGCACCACTTCAGACAGCTTGATGACAATCCAGCTGAGTCACACTTTAAGGTCACACACACTCTTTCTCTCTTTCTCTGTCATCTCTCTCTCTCTCTCTCTCACACACACCGCACACACACAAGCTTACACCTTTAATTAAAGCTGTAATCAAGCCCCATTTGCATGTATTAACACTCTCTCAGAGTGAGAATATGCGTCATGTACCACTGAAGTTATAAAGAGTTGGGAACGTTAAACTAATCTCGCAACTTAGGCTGGTGCTGAAGAGCTTCAAGAACATTTGAAAACTTAGAAAAAAAAAACTGTGAACATAAGGAAAGCTGAAAATTATTCATGCTAACACGCCACTTACACCTCACAGAAGGAAGACAAAGTTGTAGTTTACTCCATCGTTAGTGTTTAGGTAAAGAGCGTGTGTTTATGTCAAATCAGGTAGGTGTTACCATAACCACTACCCTACTGGGTTACCCCAGTCACTGTCCAGACAGTTCAAATATTATTCTGCCTGTCCACTGGACTGTCATGGTGGAAACTCAACAATAAAGAATCAATAAAGCACCAGAGAGATAAAGAATACTGGTGTGATTAGTAGAACTGATAAATCTAACCACACCTGTACATAGTTCTGTTCTTCTTCTGTAGCCTCCTAGTGTTTTCTGGTGCTGATTACTCTCTTTAACCAGTCAAAATGAAAATGGCATGTTATATCAGTTGATTTGCCAACTCAGGTTAGTTCATGGTTAACTACTGGATTCCAAATGTACCTGGCCCAACCCTGCACAAACACCTGGATGAACAGTCCAGACCAGGTGAGGTACAATCTTGCGTTCCTAAGATTCTTTGGCTGTCGCTTTTGTAAGTTACCCTGTGTTCTTCTCTAGCCTGCATTCTCCATTCATCTCTGGTACTGTTTCAGAGACATCCCTTCAGTAAACGTGGCTTTTCATCCTACCTGCCATATGTGACAGCCTGGCCAAATAACAATAACATGACAGTAACATAGTAAAGTCCTTGACCCCACACAGAGAGGCTTTCATGGTCATTGTCCTTAGGGTGGTGCCGGCTCTGGGTTAATTCCTCCAGGAGTTAAAAATCTGTCTCAGCAAATTTGATGACAATCTGCTTATTAAATTAGGATTTCTCTTGTGTATCCATTTATTAATTAATGCATTCATTCATACCTCTGCCCCCTCCTTTTTTTGGTCACATAATCTTCACCTGGCTCTTCCACAGACTTTCTATTGGCCATCTGAGACCAACAGCGCTGGTCCAGTGCAGCATGAAAAGTCAGGGGTGGCTAATTCTCCATGGTCTCGACTCAAATATAACTAAAGTTAAATATGCCTGAGAGTCCCTAAAGAACTGGCTCCCATTACATGGGTCCAGAGGGAAGTCCCGAAAATGAAGTGGATCAATGAAAGGACAGCACCCTCCCATAAGGGTCTGAGGGTTCCCCAAAGCCAGGTCCACATCACTTTACACACTCGATATTATAAAGGGAACAGAAGAAAAAAACACAGCTGAATCAGTCGGTCTGACCTGACCGTCAACCTGAGCAGAATCATCCCTGTCCTCCGTTTTAAAATCAATTCTTTTATGTGGGCATTTTCATTCTGCTTTTTCTTTTTCATTTTATTTAAAACCAGTGCTCATAAATGCAGCTGAACTCCGGCTGATCCCTGATCAGAAACTAATGACCAAGAGCAGAGGTTTGTGGCAATAAACGTGAGCACACAGACTAGACATAACACAGGAGCACAGGAGCCTTTATACTGACACCTAAAACTTTCTTTCTTTCTTTGTTTCTGAAGAGCTTAAGCTTCTCTGCCAAAATGCAAAACCTGGTAAAATCAGAAGAAAGTCCTTGGACCCACTAACTGCTCCTACAGGCTTTAATGCTAACTGGACTGAGAGTGACTGGCGGTGATGTTTGTTCTCTTTTACCAAACCGAAGGTAAAACTACTGAAAATATTGTAAGGTAGTAAAATAATGTGAACTGTGGTTTTTCCTATCAGTCTGCTTTCCAGACATTTGTTCGACTGAAGATCATTTGATCACATTAAGTTTTGTCCTTGCTCTTTTGCACAGAAAAGTGATCTATTTCATATTTTTTTCTGTGTTTTTATCAGGTGATAATTTATTGTGTTAAAAAGCAGATACTGTGAATTCTAAATGGCAGAAATCTATTCTTCAGTATAATTAAATGTCTTCAGTCACACTTTTTTCAAGATCATATTTTGCCACAAAGAAATAAATGTAAAAATTAGAAAATCATTATATCTTATTCTTTATATTTTCCACAAAGCTGAAATTACTGGAAATACTGCATTATGACTGTAAAACAGTGAAACCATTATTTTGTTCACACTGTTAACTCTACAGCACCATGGAAACTTTAAACCAACTTTTTAATGGCAAAGCTTTTCCACTCAGATTCTTCTCTCATCCATCAGAATAAGCACCTGAGCCTCGAGCCACCTGCAGCTCCATAAAACAAATGTTTGACATTTTATGTACACCTTGTATAAACTCACAGGGTACAGGCACCAGTGACAACATTTGGTCGTCTTAAAAAACTGTAAACAGACCTCCAGTCCCCTGTGTTGGAGGATCCGGCCCAGCAGTATCACAGAGATACAGAGTGACAGCGTTGTCATATTAATTATCACCCGACCAAAGACACATCTCACTTAAGCCGAAGTGAACAGATAGGGCCTGTACAAAGTCACTGTACAAATAATTGCTGGTCTATAGTTGCACCTGTCAAATACAGTTAACTGTGTGGGTTTACGTAGACCAGAGAGAGGGAGGAGTAAAGATAAGCTCCATTTAGTCTGAGAGGTGATGTGCCTTAAACTGCAGTGGCAGCTGTAAAAGGGCTTGAGCTTGCACACTAAAGAAACAGAAAGTAAGATAAAGGAAAGCATCAGGCTGGGGAAAATAATCCTGGCAGAGTTGTGTCAAGGCCATCGTGGCCATCTTTAATTTGAGGAGCGTAGTGAACTGTCACCTCAGAGGGATGGAATGTTATCAGAACTGTGTAGGTAACCTCATATCAGAAACCTATACAGTGATTTGTTTTGCCCCTGTAAGCACACCATACTGTATACTGCACATTTAACAGGATGTAGGATGTAAGATGATGCAAAGACAAGTGTATATTTCAATAGTCTCCCTCACTGTGAATCACATCACATCACATGTATAATAATGTGAGCAGTTTAAATGCCCACTGTATGAGAACATACATCTCATGTCAGACTCTGTCCCTGATGTGTCATGTGTGTGGACCATGAAGGTTGTGTGTGTCAGGGAAGTCTGGTCTTACTGTGTTATGGCAGTCAGCATTGATCAGCTGCAGCAGCTGGCTCTCAAACGTCTCCAGGGAAGGCTGGAGGGAGATGGTCAGTCTGTTCAGGGTGAAGGGCATCATCTTAAGCGGCTGAGGCCTCAGCAGAGCATCTCCTGGAGATAATACAGCATTAAACCATCTACATGACATTTACACAATGACTGTACATCATATTTAGAGCTCTCCTGGGTCTAAAATAGGATTCATCCTCCTGACTTGTTCATTTAGTTTTCAGCTCAGTAAACGTCTGTTTGACTTGATCTTGTATAATATGTGAAACAAGTTGTGAAATATATTTCTGTATATTCCTATTTGTGACCCACTTGTAAAATCCCCTGACATTCTCCATCATCCCCAGAAAATTGATAATGGCATCTCAGAAATTGTATAAACCTAAAAGAAGTCAGTCATGTGGAGACAGACATGGTCTGATTCAGTGTTATATCCATGATGATTCTACTTATGTGTGTGTGAGTGTTATCTTAGCGAGTTGAACTCTTCACCTCAGGCTAAAGGTTCAGTTTCCAGAAACACTTGCTGCTTCACGGAGACTCAGACACCAGAGATGCTCCTCTCCAAATTTTTTTGTCCACAGAATTTATATTCAACCTTCAAACTTTACTTTTATTTTTGTATTGTTGACTGTGTGGATGGCAACGTCATTCTGTCGGTTGGATCACTTTAGTCTGGACTGTCATGAGATGTGGTAGAGATATCCATAGTGTCCAAAGTATGAATCCTATTGATGCTGGTGATCCCTTGCCTTCTCCTCTACCTCCGCCAGCAGATTAGTGTGTGAAATATCTCAACAACTGTTGGATTATTCTGTAATCTAGAGAATTTTGGTGATCCACTGACTGTTAATCTAGAGCCATCATCAGGGCAAAGTTTCAGTTTGTCCATTACTTTGTTTTATCTGCTACAGTTTGGTTTTCTTTACGATGAGAATGAGCTGTAGACTCACAGAGGGAAATTTACTAAGCCTGATGTACATTATCATCAAGGGCTCAAACAGTTGTGCCATTTCAATTTTTCAATTTAGTTGGATATTTACTTAGACTACTGTAAATGATCCCAGCCACAGTCAGATGTTTATGAAGTGCCACTAAATATGATCTGATGCTGGGCTGTTTTGTTGGTTGTTGTTTTTCATGTCTGAAAAATAATGGAGGGCAAAGGAAAATCTTTTCTGTTGCTTTAAAAAAGTCATTTTTAGAAGTGGGAGTGTGAATTCACCCTCAAAGCCTGTGGGAGAGGAAATACTAAGTATCCTCAGGTTATCATCTTCACAAAAAGATTGGTGACTGAATGTCGTCTGGTAAAACTGTGACAGGTTTATAATGGTTTGTGGTGCTGAGCAGAGAGCTCTGATCTTTCCCTCAGACAGACCATATCAGACAAGTTCCAGCCATGTTAATGGCAACCTAACGCATCTGGCAGTGGTTCAGAATGTGTAGTTACAATGGTAAGTCCTGGTTTACTGTTTGTAATAGCTGTGTAACATTTAATGATTCACTCATACAACCTTGATATTAACTTAAATCTCCCACCTTCACTGACAACCAACATGGCAGTTCAGAGGTGTTGTTGTCTGAGCTGCTGGCTTAACAAAGCTCCAGAATATGGCAGGATGTAAACTGTATCACTGTAAACTACTACTACTTACCAGAACCAAGCTAATATTTCCACACAAAATCCATTCTGTCAAGCATCATTTATTGTCACATTTCATAATCCTTCCTGGACATATCCACCCAGCTGGATGATGACACACACCCGTTTTTTGGCAGCAGCCCTCAGACTTTGATTATGAATATATTTGATTATAAGTTTTCTGAGAGACAGCAGCTCCATCTAAATAACTGCTCCATTGATTTGTGGTAAGCTGCCTAATGCCAATCACTGGAATATTTATTCCACAGAGAGAGATACCAGTGCTTGTGTCAAACAATCCAGCAAAAACTGTTTCCATTTGGATACTTGGCATAAATTGAATCAGAATCAATTGAATAAAGCATCTCAGCCAATGGATGAAGTGGGAAAGCCTGTGAGGTTCACAATCACCCCTTTCAGACACAACAAAGAGAAAATAGCCAGTGTGATTGTAATCTCTTCAAGAGTAATGTAGCCATCAAGCGTTTCATTGCAGCCCTTGTCTCTGGAGCGCAGACTCGGCCTGTTCTGAATGCAGCGTGAATAGCAAGCCGGTGGCTGTGGTCTTAAAAGGCAGCTTAGGTCTCCACTGCTCACAGCCCCAGAACATGAAGAGGATTAGCCTGCTACCATACCTCCCACTGACTCCCAATGATTATAGCTCTGCACTGTCAGACTTCATTACATTCCCACTAAGAAACTACTTTCTAAGCACTGCAGACTTTTCAACTTCTGATGGAGCCAAGTTTCCAAAAAGGCCACTGTTAAGTATTAAGTGATGACTGTCCCGTACAATATTATGACATCTGGAGAGTGTAGACGAGAACGTATGATATGACATTATATATACTTACATATAGTGATATTTATTAATACAAATTACACACAAGGATCCTCATGTACAGAGGGGAAAGAAAAGAGAAAAACTAAACTTGCTGGCCTCATATTCAGCCTATTTACTCCACTGTCTGATTCCACTGTTTACTCTTTCCATGTTTAAATAAAGGTGGAGTAGGTTTTCTCTAGTTCCTTGTTATTTGTTTCACAGCTGCATAAGGGTATCAGTCTATTTCCACAGTGAGATTTCCACAGTGAGCTCGGATGGACATGTAACAAACTTATTCTAGTTTAAGTTCTTGTTAAGTTTTAAATATTTAATAATAGAAAATTGTACGTAACTTATAGAATGTTTTAATTATTGTGCCAGAAAAGAAAACATGAGTTCTTTTAACCGTATTTTTCAACAGTGTGATTGAATTCATTATGTCGATTTGATTGTATTTTTCTGCATAATAAAGAATCGTGTGTTTATTTCCCATGAAAACCCCCTTTTAACTAAATGTTAATTTTTTATATATATTTTTGTATTATTACTGTTTTTCAGTATAGAGCCACCGCTCTATAACCTGGGTTATAGAATCACACCCTTTTGCCATGTACATGCCATTTCCAACCATTTTTGCTCAGTAATTTTGGCCAATTTTCAATGACTATTACACCCATTAACTTACATGTGCCATCAATACCTCTGATGCCAGTCATAAAACTCTAATGTGTTAATGAGAATAACAGGGCCACCACCTAATTAGAAGAACTAGAATTCATGAACACTGTATGTAGGATCAACCAGCTGTTAAATCCACTGGCCCAGACCTTTAAAAGATTTTCCTGTTTTTGAGAGTTTTTATCTCATCCTGATCTTTTTAAATTAGGGGAGAGAAGATGAATGCAGCATGCATACATTTCTACATATTCATATCTTGAAGTAGCACAGTGCAACAATAGTCTTCTCTACTCAAGAGTGAAGTTTACCTGTTGGAGAAGCTGCAAGCCCGGGAATGTTCTCATCTCCTGATACAAGGACGTTCTCTGGAAGGAGGTGCATCATGGAAACCAGCGCAGGATGTCTTTTTACCACACACTCCAAATGTGCACTATCGATAGTCTTCAGGACACTGCTGTCTGTAAAAAGAAAAACATATGTATGTAGAATATTGCACATGCATGTCATTACAAACAGGTAAACTGCTGCTCTGAATTCAAATGGGTTGGATATGATATTCCACTACACCATCATTCCCTCCCCAGCCAAAGAAACGTCATCTATCAGAGTCTAATATTTCCACAGGAGCAGCGAGTCACCTGACAACATGACACCCAGCATGCAGACACTTCCATTTTTCAATAATCCATTTGGCTGTTGGTGACCTAGGTGCAATGTTCCATTACACTGCCAACATCGTTTTCCAGGGCTAAACTGAAATGACAACCATTCAGCTTGGAAAACGTGCTCCACCGGAAGAACACTGCCACATAGATGCAGCAAAAGGTTTTGAGCAATGAGGTAGACATTGTCATCTTTCAAGCAGGTCATCCGGTGACAAGTGATGACCCACAATCCCTACCATCAACACAAAGCACAGACCATTTGGAAGGTGAGCAATGTGGTGTTTGATGCGCTGCCTGTGTTGGCTTCCTTCAAGCCTGAATAGCATCACAATCTTTCACTCTGACAGGGTTAATGATTACACCTTCGACAGCATCAGTGACAATCAATACAGGAAGCTCCATTCACTCCCAGAGGCTGTTTCAACGAGCTGACAGTGGGCGATCTGAGGGTGAGCCATTACAGATAGTGAAATGGAGCTGTGTGACGGGTTTATAATTATCACAGTAAACAGAGGTATGGTGATAACAGCTTATCAGAGTTTTCTACACACACACACACACACACACACTCACACACTCACACACATACAGCAGTTTTGTTGAAACAAAGGAAGGTATTCAAACTAAAAATACAGACTTGTAATCTCTTATACCATTAACATGCATGTTTTAATGTAATCCAACTTTTTTTCAACTTCCATTGTATGACCATGGCAACAACTGTCACCACATGAGCAAAAAAAGGACGCAGGAGCTAATTTTACCCAGAATTATATGTACAACACATCTCTTCACCTGCAGTGAACAAACATATCAATTACAGAAGGAAAAACTGTTTTGCTTTGAAGTTGATTAGATTTAGAGTACAGCGCAGTCCTTGTAGGAGCTACAGGAAGTAATATAATTTCATGTTTGTAATTGTAGAGTTTACAGGAGGAGAGTGAAGAGACAGATCTGGAGAGTGTCCTCATCAGAAAAACAAGAAGTTAGTAGTTTGCTCATAGACTCAGGAGGTCAGGGTGGAAGATGATTTTAACACCACCGTTCCCATCTCATCTCCTACCAAAAGTCAGCACTGGTTTCTGTTAACTATGACCACGGCCCCTCCATAACCTCAACTAACTTGTTTTGGTTGTTGGAACCTAAACAGCATTGACTAAGTTATAATGGTGACAAATCAGAAAACCTACATATGACTAATTTCTTTTTCTGGTTGTAATAGTTTTGATGGATGTTGTATATGGCAGTCGTCTATGCAGTGCTAAATTTCTTGGTGAATGCTGAGGAAATAATATAAATATATACTATACACAATTATATTACTGTACTGTACAAAAGTTTGAGGGACTAAAAAGTGAAGGGAGTTGCCAAAGTTTGCAAAAGTTTTTTTTTTATTTTTAACTTCATAAGTGTAATGAACAGAAAAAAAAACTTATATCAAATCAATATTTGTTGTGTCCTCTGCCTTTAAAACAGCACCAGGACTTGGCAGGAAGGTTCTTCTAAGCATCTTGGAGAACTTGCCACAGTTCTTGTGTGAATTTATTCTGTCTCAGTGTCTTCTGTCTCTGTATGTAATCCCAGACTGATTTAATTATGTTGAGATCTGGGCTCTGTGGAAGCCAGACCATCTGCTGCAGGAGTCCTTATTCTTCTTATTGCTGAGGATAGTTCTTTATGACTCTGGCTTTATGTTTGGGCTTGTTGTCTGTTGTTGGGACCCTGATGGTATGGGTAGGTGTTACCTGATGGGTAAGAATCTAAACATCGAAAACTTTAGCACAGTACTGTGGGTATACAGTTATTCAGTGTTTAGAAATAAAATACTGTTTCTTAGCCTTTTGCCTCCCACTAGACACATATGGTGGAAACGTTGAGACGTGAATCCAGAGTTGTGACATGCAGAGGATCATCTGCACATTAACCAATAAGAGCCACTACAGAGGCTGAGATCCTGTTGACTTAATGTTCTGTGGGAAATACGAAACACACTTTAACATCACAAGACACTATTGGATCCTCTGAGGGAGTCTGAATGTGAACCTATTCTACAAACACTTCAAGAAACAACAGGTTTCAATCTGTAATGAAAATAAAATGAAGCACTGACCAAATATTAAGAAATGATGACATTTAACTTGAAATCACATTTTTAAATACACTTTTTGCTTCTACTCTTTGCCTCAGAATGAAGTGTATCTGACCATTAATGTGCAGCAGGAAACCAAATGACTCCTTCCAGTCATCAAAATACAGAGGATACAGCATCAAAGATCTGAGAGAAACTACCCAACATCCCACAGTCTGGAGAAACTGCTGAATGTAATCCACACAGACGCAGTTTATCCTTCAATAAACTGTATGTATCAGCTTTTAAAACATCACTGCATTTCTTCTAGCTCTGACTACCTTACAAACTATGCCCAGGAGAGAGAAAAGTTTAACACCTGGGGTATAGAAATAAAGTTCAGGTTTTTGTGAGGAGGAAACCAATCCACTCAGATGTCACCCAGTGGTAGCTTCTAACATATTTATGCTGCTACGTTATTTCAAGAGCCACATTTGAAATCTTTTTACCAAGAAAACAAAAGCAGCAAAGAAGCAAATGGATCAACACGGGATCAGCTGTACAGTACGACAGAAAAGAAAATGGATTTTATGATGAATCGGAAATAAACAGTATCTTTTGGACTGGAGGGAGAGTTCTGTTAATACAATTACTCTGCTCAAATCATATAAAACAATAACATTAGGGAAATCTAATAGATTCATAGGAAGAATGTCCATTTCTATTGTAGACAGCTTTCATCCATTTTTAGGGCAGAGCCAGTGCCTTTCTCTTTAAAGTCAATGAAAACGGATTGAGAAGAGGATGGAGTATATCAGTGTGTTTGCCTCCCTCCCCATTCATGACTCATCCCAGCCAAACCCTTTAACTCTCTCTAACTGTTAACTTACTACAAAAAAGTGCTTATGCCTAAAGCCAAAAAAGGAAAATGGTTTGGGGGAAATCTCTGAGGTTGCAGCACAGCTTCAACTCTGTTTCCACAGACATTTTCAGCGGCGACAGCAGCTTTCATTGAAAAGGTGTTTCTTACCGTGAAACACATGAAAAAATAGGGCTGGGTATGAAGGGAGAGAAGAGGAGGGAGAAATCAAACATAGAACTTTCTTGACACAGATGGTGCCCAGGTGTCGGCAACTTTTTCATCATTTATTTCTTGTTATTCATTATGTATCAAGCCTGGGTTTCAGTCAGATGCTGTGCATAGATTAGAAAACCACCCCAAAATTTCCTTACAGCAGTGGTGTGGTACCTCAGAGTCAGCTGAGCAGAAGCTTGGCAAGAGATGTGAAACCAAGGAAGAGAGGGGGAAAAAACCCAGAAAATGGCGCAGCATCAGACAAACAGAGGCAGTGGTTCTGGGAGATGGTTGAGTTGCAAAGAAGAAAGTAATAACGATGAGATGGGGTGATTTCTGACACAGAGTTTTACTGCCAACTTAGGTAAGAGTGAAGGGATTTGAATTAGTGACTTGCAGGATCTGTTTGTTTCTATGTTTGGTACTTAGCAATGGCTACTTACCAAACAGTGAAGCTACGAGTGCAAAGCTTCTACTTTACTTTGTTAGACTACATTATTGTGTAATGTTGGGTTTGGACTCGTCGCCAGATGTATCGAGCAGTTTGAAGATGTAAACTTTGGCAAAGAGAAATTCTGATTATTTTTTTGCAGATTTCCAGACTGTTACTGGAATTTTGCAGCTGGTACTCGGCCAATATTTTTTTATTAAAAAAAAAAAACAAAAAAAAAAAACTTTACGATGCACTCTAAGAATTACTTAAACTTATACTTATTATCCACCAATATATCTGTCCACCCAGCTCAAATTTACCAGTAACTCCACCAAACTGCAGCTACAGCATTTTCAGGAGGCTCAGATGAAGCCACAGTGAGAGCAAGTGAGAGTCTGTAATTAGTCTGGCGAATAATATAATCTTTATAATAATCTTTATCAGTAACAATAACATTGAAACCACCAAAGTAAAGCAACTGGAACAACAGCAATCAGGCGATCAGATTGTAAACAAGTCAGCAGTTAAGAGAGATCAACAAAACCACTCAGTTTGGAGGTAAAACTGAGTGTGAGTGCAGATCAACTGGTGATGATTCCTCACTGCAAAGGAAGAACTGTGACCTAAAGAACTGCAGGTCAAAGTTGAACCAAGAAGTTGGTTTATAGACTTTGTCAAATTACTCACAGATAATGTGAGTAATAATTTTAGCAATCAACTTTGTTTTTCTCCTCTATATCCGTTAAAGTTTATTCAAAACCACTCATGTTTCTTTCCTTGTGGAACTTCATTTTAGCAACGACATCATGTTCTGAGATCTCAACAATTAACTTGCTGAGAAATCTTATATTATTATAAGAATAGGAATATAGGAAACAAATGTTTCTCAAAACTACGAAAATAAGTTCAAAGTTGTAACACATCAGATTTACTCCTTAACAAAATAAAACCTTCTGCTAATGTCACTCTCCTCTTTACTCAATTAGGGTTTTTTTCTTACTTATACAGAAACACTATTTAATCGATCTTAGAAATACATCTTAAACATGAAAACACTACAGACTATTTCACCAATAAACTGCTGATGAAGTCGTAAAGCAGAGTTTACCCTGGCTCAATATGAGCCTAAAGTGGTATAGGTACAGATGGAGAAGCCACAACAGGGGGAAAATGTTGTTTAACTTCATTATGTTTGTTGGAAGTTTGAAGTTCACCCAAACAGCAATAAAGCTTGGCGTAGGTGGTGAAAACAAACACTTCTGTGGGATGCCTTAGAGACAGATATGCAGGAAAGCCCTATTGAAGCAGACACCTTTATCTTAGCCACAGAGAAGCTTTTTGGTGTATCACTGACAATATTTGTCGTGGTATTACCTCTCTGTCCCCCACACACAGACACAAACAATAAATTAATGCATCATGGTGTAGCTTCAAATTAAGATATGTTAATGTGAACACAATGTACCATCTGTTTGTCCTCTCATCTGACTAAGAGGGCACCAGAGGAGCCCTCAATCCTTTTTTCTCTCTCCTCCTTCCCCTTTTCTGCTAGTTGGTTGAGAGGAGAAGCTTAGATGAAGCCAATGAGCTTTCTGCTTCCCTTGGTGCTTGTTTCCTCCTCTTATTTTTGCCTTCCATCCTTTAAGACTTTCAAAAGCCCAGAGGCAACTTCCTCTCCTCTATTTTCCCTCCTTTCCCCATTTCCTGCCTCTTGACCCTGACTCCAGCTTTGGAGAATAGTTTTGACTTCTCTGCCACCACCGCTCTACATCTTTCTTGTATGTTTTCACTGCTCCTTTTTCTGTTCCAATTCAGACTAACTGCTCTCCATTTGATATTTCTTCATTCAGGTTTTTCTCCACTAATCTTAGAACCTTTTGGCCCAACTTCTATTTCATAGATTAAAACTGTGTTTAACCTAAGGAGCAAGCTTTTATTTTCTCCTGGAAAGAGTAAAGAGTGTGTTTATCCAAACCATTACCTTTTCAGAACAAGCTTTTAGCTGCACCACTCTGGGTTTTTAATCAGCCTAGTGGTTGTATGTTTTCTCATTATAATTATAATTAGTGTTAGGAGAATTTATGCATACCATCACCTATCATTCCTACGTTTACAATCAAGTCAGTCTCATACCGACAAACACTCCACTTCTCCCTGCATTTTTCCTCTTCTTTCTGAATTCATGTGTCTCTATCCATTTATCAGCCTACCCCAGAGAAGCAAGTATGTGTGTTGTTCAGCCAGTGGCAGAGAGCCTGGCCAGGCAGTCAAACACAGAGCTACAGACTGTTTGGCTGCCACCAGTATATACATACATCCTGCCTGTCCCTGCTCCTGTTCTGGCAAACAATTACTTCCCCTTACACACACCACACATTTACTCAGAAAACATGCACATACCCTGCCTGTGTCACTTCTTAGCAAAAAGTTACATGTTTCCAAAAGGCTTTCTGTCACAGCTCACAGTCACTGCAAAACTCTGTTACGACAGAAGATTTCAATAAATTCATACACTAAAATTTACTTTCTGTATAAATGTTCTGTATCATTGTATGTGAGTGTTTATCTCCCCACACAAACACTGCTGTGCTTTTAAGTGGATTATTTTTTTACTTAACTGTCTTCAAGAACAAGGCTGCCATTGTTCTGTTTTTTTTTCTTACTGTCAACAAACATGTTGTGCATCTCTCAGTACCTCCTCACCCTGTTGGAACAACAGTCTTTGTGAACCTCACGATTGGGCTGCAATTCTTGGTGTCACCATTCAGTTAAGAATTGATTCTTCATTCAAAACTGGTTCTCAAATCAGAGAAGATTGTGAATTGAATTTGGATTTGATCTTTGTCCTAGGGTTTTATATAATGGACTTTGCTTGGAAATGGAAGGTCTCTTTTCTATTGGTTTTCATCTAGTTTCCAGTCAAATCTGTGTGTGTGAGTCCAAGAAAATTTCGCCGTTGTTTGTTATGGACTATAAAAACAAAGAGCACTGTCTATAAAACGATTACAGTATAAGTGATCTGGTGTGAATGTGCAGAGTGGCATGTGTTGACATTAGTTTCTACAAAGTACTAAAGATTTAGCTAGAGCTTCCCTGACACTACAGAAAGGTCCTAAAAAAATGAAAAAGTTTTCATTCCACTTGGTGTCCATGCCCACATGACACCTTTCCCAGATTTTCTGTAGACACCTAACATTACCCAGCAAATGAGCTTCTCCAGTGAGAGTTCTGCCCTGCAATTTCAAGGTTTCTACAGTGACAATGAACAGCGTTCACACACATTTACAAGGAGGAGAAGAAGCAGGGCTCAGTGAAACTTAATGACTTTGGTGAACCCCTAATCTTTCATCTAGTTAGAAATATTATAATAAATGAATCCATGAACTTTAAGGTGTATAATCCTTAGGTGAAATCTGGCTGCCAACAACTGTCCCATCTATTATTTCTTTTCATTCTCTGTTAACTAACCAATAAAAGCACAAAGTAAACACACATCATGTACACTGATAGTATGTGACTGATGCAGCAGGGCCAACTTGAATTCACTGATATTTAAGGTCCACAAACAAGGGTGGGAGTTAAGTATGAAGTGTTTATTTGCAGCTACATTACACACTCTGTCTTTCCATTTGTCTGTCTTTATTTCTGCTGTGAGAGGAAACCAGTGAACATATTTTCCATGTAAAATTGTGGCATAAAATTACCTTCCATGTGGTGGCAAAGCATCTTTCCATTCTATCAGCTTTTGCTGCATGTTGTGATGTAGCAAACAATACTCAGTGGAGTGTAAAGACAAAGACCACATTTTGCACTGTAAACAGCGGACAGAATGCCGACCTACCTGGGTATTCCTGGGGACAGAGCACAATTGCTGGCCTTGGGAGAGAAAATAAGCTCCATTGTGTAAATGACACGACCAAGGTTTGTTTGCTTTAGCAAGGAAAGTTCATACAGTATGTGCACAGACTGCACAGTGCTAAAGACGTATTCAGAAGCTTTAAAGCATCAAAGACATTAGGGGACAGATATTAGTTTATGCTATAGCCTGCCAGTCAATTAGCTTCTTTTGATAGGTGGTTTTATGATTTTCTATTATTTAAAAATCAACAGAATGTTTAAAACTCTCTCACACCACCAAATCAAACACCACAGCCTCACAAACAAGTGTTCTTTGTAGCCTTAAGCTATAAGTATGAGGCTGCTTAAGACAAACTGTGAGGCATCTAACATCATATTTATACCAACATAAATATCTGTGTTTCAGAAACCTAAAAAATAAGATGTGTGAGTCGGCCTGTAGGATAGGGGGCTACATAATATATTAACTTTGAAGGAGAACTTCTTTTATTAATAAATATGTCAATGTACCAACAGGATCATTTATAGTTTCCATGTTTGCGAGAGTCATGTGACGCGATTCCATGTGATGTATAATTTGTCATCCACTTATGTTCATGATGAGCTCATGCAGCTTAAATTTCATAACCTCCACGTGCTGATAAAACTTGCGTAAACAGGTCCATGTCTGCAGAATAACCTCTAGTTTTTGGACATTATCTGAGCCTTCAACAGCAGAGGGCTGTTTTTGGACTGTGAGGAAGCACAGTGATGATGACAGTGTGTGATTCCTGCTATCACTTTAATATGGTAGGCATGTTGTAATACAGCAATTTGTAGTTTACATTCATTCACTTTTATTCAATTCAACTTTTAACCCCAACTTCATTTGCAACGCATCGAGAAATAATGAAGATATTCCTCTTATCTGGAGCCACAGTATTTTCAAAAACAAAGTTGGGAAAACTGAATAATGTGGAATTTGTAATGAATGGAGAATAAAAAAATGTCAGCCTGCAGGGCATGTTTTCTCATTGTGATTCTTCACACAATCAGACGTGAATGACCACTGTAAGGAAATGTACTTATTTCACGGCAGCACAAAACATTTTTAGATCCTTGCTTCACAAACTCACAGTCAAACTGTTTCACGTCAAGCAGCAGATACAGAGACTGTGTCCCTGTCACAGTGGATCAGAATAAAATCAATATAAAGACATGAAAAAGGTCTCTGACCATAAAGGAGCAGCAGCAGCAGTGGCAGCAGTCTGGCCCTTCTAACAGAAAAGCAACGTTCTGCTAAACAACAGGCGCGTAGTTAATAATTCAGCGAGCATAAGAGTCCGTTTGAGAGAGGGTTTTCTAATATTCATGTGACATGATAGCCAAGACAGGAACTCTTGCTCTCACTGGGCACAGTGTTATTCATACTGTGAGGCACTAAGGTATTTTGTAATTCATAGCCTTGGTTTTAGGCCAAGCAAGGACGTAGACATAGACCAACCCAGCACTTCAGTAGCAAACTCAATAATTCAAGAAGATTTGTTCTGAAACACTAAACTGATGTTAGCCTAATACTCAGAGATAATTCAGTTGATAGCTGTGAATTACTCAAAACAACTCTCACACAAACACAGGACTGTTAACATCCAGCTGAGAGATCTACAGTTTTATTTATTCATTCAATCACAACTTCTAAATGATATAATCTTTAAATTCACTCAGAAAACTTCAGACTTCCAAACAGCCTTTATAGAAAAAACTAGAAAATAACCAAAACTTGCCTTGAAAGAAAACATAGAGAACTTTATGGACAATAATAAGTTGAGTTTGGCTGCCTTGGAATGCTCTCATTTCAGCTGTGAAGAGGAGGGTCGTGGTTTATCCAGACTACTGGATCACTATTGACCAGACTTAAAAATACCTGAGAAACAGAGTACATAAAAAAGGTACTTACAGTCAACAGTGTCCTTCAGCAGAGGATGGAGTAGGCTTCTTGGTGATCCATGGTGTAGATTCAGCCTAGGAGATAAAATGAAATCAACCCCAGTGGCTGACTGAACAGATACGTGGAGCTGTTATAGGTCTCCACACAACACTTCACTGTTCTGCCTGCCACATTTGTCTACAATACAGGACTAATAAAGGATTATTTTATCTTCAAACTATTATTAGTTAACCAGACTACCTCGTGACTATCCTCTGTAAACCCTGACTGCTGACAGCAGAGCAAACACAGCTCTCACTAAATACCTTACACACAACAGTAGTTCTGCATGCATACAGTAAAAAGTTGGACAATTATAATGGATATATATGTGTTACACATTATTGCAAAAGCTTAACAGGTGTAACTGGACCAAACGGGATGAATTCCCTCAGTGATTCGAGGAGTAATCCCTACACCTGTCCTTCAACCATCTCCTCATGTGAAACATCATTAATCCCTGACTGGTGTAATTAGGAATGGGCTAATCACCTTCTGTCCCCATCGGCAGCCTGAGCCTCTGGCCTGTTGGTAAAAAGCTCCAGGACAGTGAAGCCTCGCCCCAGGGCCTGCTGGGAACCGTCTGGCCTGGGTGACAATGACACTAGCTCCAGGACCACCACAGTGCTGGGCAGCCGCAGAGATGTATGGAAGTATAGGACCTAGGAAAACATAAACATGGAGTGAAGAATTAATCCTACAACTCTGATTCATTCAGAAAGCAGCGTGGTGCTGTACAAAGAGACCTGATAAGAGTTTCTGCAGTAAAAGACAGAAAGTTTTTCAGGTCTGTGATCTAAACCACACTGATTTTAAAATGAGGCCACAGCAGTTTGCAATCAAAAGTCAAATTATGGCATCAACAAGTAAAAAAAACAAACTAGATTAGAAAGTTAGCAGTGAGTTGGTGATTATATTAGGACCCAGGTCTGGATACGTAGTAGGGATGTGCACGAATAATCGATTAGTCGATTAGTCAAAACGGTAAGCATAGTCGACACCTTTTTTTAAAGAATTGACTAATTTTATTTGACTAACTTTTATTTGGTTGGGGGTGGGAGTAGATTTATGTTTTACTTCATGGAGACGCGGAACTAACGTTTATGGTTCTGTTTCTGCTTGAGTGAGCATCTTCTCTCTGTGTGGTGCAAGCAAAACACTGGAACAGATGTCGGCAATAAGAAGAGGCGAACAAGCTCCCACTAACGTTAGCTCAGGTTGTTGCTAGATGCTCAGCTTGTTTTCAGGTTAGGATTCCTTCAGTGTTCATCATTCAGGAGGTTTTTACTGGGAGCCGAATTATCTACAGAGGTCTCATTAACTCCAAAACAAGTGGACCAAGTAATTAAAATCGGTAGAAACACTGAATAAAGCAGTTTCATATAAAAAAAATCTATGTTTTTGCACGACACAGACACAGGACATTGAGAGGGGCTGCAGAAGACCATTACCGGCCAGACTGAAAAAAGTACAATGAGGCAGCTAAAGCTCTAAAAAAGAATTTGATGGAAGCCAACAAAGTAGTAATAACAACCGCTGCGTGGACAGTTTTATGTCACTGTCACCTGCCGTAACATGGACAGTGACCGGAACATTCCCGGTTCTGTGCTTCAGACGTGCAGCACAGATGAGACACACTGCTGAGAACATTGCTGCTAGTCAGAGGTGCGTTGTTGATGAGTGGGGCTTGGGAGGTAAAGTTAGTGCATCTGTACACTACACTGCAAAAAACATGACTTGACATGACAACATATTGCTTTGGTTTGGGTGGAGGGCACGCCTTAACGATGACGTCATGACTAATCGACTAATCGACTTAAATTGGCTTGATTAATCGACTTCAAAAAGTAATCAAAATGCCCATCCCTAATACGTAGCAGCTTAGTACGTATGGAACATTCCCCACATTGATATGAGAGGGACATACAACAGAAAGAACTGAGATCAAGATGAGTTATATGACATATACAGTAATAATGGTTAATAAACAGTCACTTCAGGGAAATGACATATAAACAAGTACAGATGGTGAACAATCCCATGGTACCCAGCTTGGCTGTCAGCATCAATTGTTGCTGTCATTTCGGTTACTGCAGTCCAGGGATAAATAATCATAGATCTGCATCTTGACACTGAGACTGAACAACTTTAGACTGAGATTTCCACCAGATCTGACTGACTCTGACAGAAAAACAGACATAAACATATAAAACATGCTCAGGATCAAAAGGGAAAAAGGGGGCATGTAAAATACCACAAGTATTGTTTGTGATGGCCACAACATATGGCAAGAGTTAAAGTAGATACATATAACTCTGAAAGGTTATACTTATCTACACAGAAGTGTAACCTACTATTTTTAGTTGAACAGGCTGTTGAAAGTCAACTTACATAGATAATAACTCTTAAATGGGCCTATTTTTTCAATAAACACCAAAGAAGTGAAATGCTCCTTTACGACCTCTACTCCACATCAGCAGAATGGATCTATCACTCACTATTGATTGGTTAGAGAAAAACAAAATATCCTTCTTCCAACAAGAGATGTGTTGAAATGAACAAGATGTCAGGCTCAATGACTCACGTCCAATGAAATACCAGTTCAACACAAGATCATTTGCCTCCATTACAAACGTTCACAGTGCAGGGTATTTTCCCTTAGAAAGAACAAGGAGTTGTTTCATCCTATTGTTTTGCAGCTGTTCATTCTCTGTGGTCATACCATGCACTTTTGTGTCAGTCTCCACACTGTAAGTCTCTATAAAGAGCTGAACATTCAGCATTGAGAAGAGTACCTGATTGGTGAGGATGTGACATCAAAAACATTCACGAGGCAGGTATGTCCCCCTGGTGAGGAGGCTCTTTAGGATCATGTGGGGGGTCTGACCTCACTATTTTTACACAAGTTCAGAGGAAGACAGTCAAGCCTTTTGGGAGCCTGTTTGTAGTCTGTGCCAGGTAGGCGCTATTGTTTACAGACTCTGATCCGCCATTCAAATTGGGAATAATAGCCTACCTACAGCAGAGCCACACTGATTTACATGCACAAAGAGCTGAATATGATAAAGAGACCCACAAATTCTCTGTGATCCACTGGTCCCCGGGCACAATAAAGCCTGTTATTTTTCAAAACCATAAAGGAGAACATGACAGTGTCAACAGAAAAAAATGACATAAGTAGACATGAGCTACCTTGAAATACAGAGCCAATTTCTCCCAGCCCACTGTGGCACAGCCTGTTCATCTTTAGACCCAGCTATCAGCCACAACAGAGTCATATATTCAAATTCAAAACCTCAGAGGTGTTCCTATTTTGGCCACATCAGTCTTTTATCTCTGAGCATGGCCAGTTTAAATTACTACTTTTCCAAATGCAAACACTGCTGAATACAAATGGGAAATGCGGGAGGCAAAGATAGTTGTCTAGCCACGGTTTGATTTAGTTATTTGTCTGCTTGCTTGTTTTCATATATCCATTGGACTTTGCCTCGCTGACAAGGACGTTGAGATTCACAAAACGCTATGGCTCACAAACTGGTGCGTCTGCTTGGATGAAAGTGTCCTGCTGGAAGTGATTCAGCATTAACAAATTTTTGTTCAAGGCTTTGTCGACATGGGCCAATGAGACAGAATGAGATGAGTAACAATGTCTGGGAACTGAACATGGAGGCTCTGAATGTGTGGAAAAACTTTCAGCACTCAGCCTTCAATGGAAACTTTAAGAAATCTGTTTATTTGTCCTAATCTGACATCTGGCTAATTTCTCAATAAAGGTAAAACACAGTTTCTCAGTTACTGAGCACTGACTCAGTCTTTGCTGAGCTGGAATTCAGAAAGATATTCTAGTAGCACCAAACACCGGCTGAGTAAAAATATCCCCCATCCCAAGATACATGTCATTCAGTATGCATAGACTCAAAACTTTACTTTCACTCTGTTTATTTATTTATTTATTTCCTTCCAACCCTAACTCCAAAATCAAAGCCTCATCTTTGAATGAACTTCTCTTGAACCTATCCCAGGCTGTATGAACAAGAGCTTGGGGATGGGGGGGGGGGGGGGGGGGGACATATTCTCTATCTATATTCTATCATGTTCACCCAAATTTCATCCCCCTGTGATAATGTAGAATTTGCATTGTGGTCAAAGATGTAGTCCCGAGTCTCTGAGCAATCCAAACATGGACATTGTTCACCATGGATTTCCAATTCAAAGGTAGAATTCCTTTTTCATCTGCCTCGCTGCTTTGATACACCTCCAAATTGATTCTGGTCCAATCTCTTGCAAAAATAAAAAAACGCTCTGTCCCCGTGGACCAAATATCTCCCTTCCTCAGTTTACAATAATTCAGATTTACAAAAGGATGTAGTCAATGCTTAAGAAAACAGCCACGACTGGTTATGAATATTTTGAGACAGACAAGCTGAAGTATGGATAAAACAGTGTCAAGTGTTCTGAATACATACTTCTAAATACATTTATCTCAGATAATGAGCACATTTGTACAATTTTTCTACAATGGTACAGCATGCTTTAGCTGCATTTGTCACACAAGTGTTTTCACATTTCTTTTTCCAGCCTAGAGATTTCCCAGCTGATGTGTGTTGTTTAGATCCTGCCTCAGAGCAGAGCCAAAACATGATGCTGCTGCACATGATGCTGCTGCACATGTACGGACCAAGTTCAGTGTCATAGCCAACAAAGTGAACTGAAAGCATTTTTATCAGATTCCAGTAGTGGTGTTATACTGCTATGTTTCTGTTCTTACTCTCAATCAGATACAGGGAAGCTTCACTGTTTCCTCATCCTCTCAGCTTTGTCATGATTTGTTAAAAGCTGCAATGAAGGCAGATTTTCTCTTGCTATGTTGATCTCTTGATTAACTCCCACCTGCTACCTGCAGCTGTCAGCTGTATAGGCTTGTTAATCCAGGGTTTATTACTTAACACTAAATTCACTCTGTTTATTATCATTATTATTATTATTTCAACACATTATGTAGCAATAGTGGCGAGGCAACAGGAAATCAGGGAGAGAGATAGGAAACAACATTCAACAAAGGTTTCCAGCCAGATTCAAACCAAGAACATTGTGTCCACATAAAGATGGCGCCACAAGTAATGTAATGAGTAATACCATTTTCTGTCCAATTGAAACACGCAGTGAGTTTTAACATCACACTGTTTTCTGTGTGTATTGTTGTGGGAGGTGGTACTGCAAACTAGACATGAACACACTGTAGTGTTTCATACCAACAGGAAATGAAGCAAAGTGTGTTCCAACAGACATCAACTGAGTTTTGAATGGTTTTAGACAACTTACTGGTTATACCCAAGTGTCTGAGTGAATTAAAACATTTTGTGAAAAAGATGCTAAATTCTGTTAAATCCCTAATTATGGAAACTCTTCTCACATTTAAATATTCAGCACTGATATTTGCCTCAGTTTGTCTGAGCAGAGCTCCAAATTTATACCAGTTCAACTCCAACAGAACTTTACAATGAAGCAGTGTTATGAGATCTTCCCAGTGCCATAGGAGCAGTGGGAGATATCATTGAGAAAACAGTTTGCATCGGCAGTGACGCCAGGAGCAGCATATGTCGGACCTAATGAGAGGTTATACACCGCAGCGAGTGTCAACAAAGCAGTAATCGATTCTCACAGGGGTAAATATCAAACCCCTCTCCCAAACTGAGTAAAGAGGGGCCAACCGCGATGGGGTGACATTAAAACATCATCAGCACAGAGGCATATAGCCTGAAGTCACTGTCACCCCTTTGTGGGTGACAGAGAACTTAACTATGACAGAAAAGAGGCAAATTAAAGTGTGAGGGAGAAATGTTGTTAGATGGAAAGCTATGGCAGAAAAGAGAGAACAAGTGAGACAACACTGTGATGGTGGTTATAGTTTCCTTGAATTACAATAATAAATATAAATGTGCCTGTGTACTAGTGCCACATTTTGTGACCAGATGATTGGGTTGACTTGGCTGCCTACTGGCTAAAACAGGACAAT
The DNA here is from genome assembly GCA_033238685.1 of Lates japonicus. Classification (NCBI taxonomy): domain Eukaryota; kingdom Metazoa; phylum Chordata; class Actinopteri; family Centropomidae; genus Lates; species Lates japonicus. Next base: position 7,670,039 of record BRZM01000001.1, read on the forward strand.
TACTGGACTATATTAGATATACACTTTATAAAATGTCTATATGAAAAAATACTGGATAAAAAAATGATAAACTGGATTCATGGAGTCCTGTTACTGGCAAATGGAGCTAAACATGCAATTATGAACCTCTCGTTGTGCTACCACAGTGTAAAAGCTGAGGCTAATTCTTCCTGCCCCCTCGAGGTGGTCATTCAAATGCTCGACTTGTGGGCAACTGGGCAAGCACTGAAGAGGGAATCACAGGCACTGCACAAAACAAAGAGGCTGCAAATGAGCACTGGTTTGCATAGAGAGGTCCAGAGCACCAGGAGTGTAATTGACAGGACCCTGTTGTTCGACCCCTGGAGGCTTCCCAAAAGAAAAGCAAACAGGGCATTTCCATTTAGCCAACACACTGGCTGGGAGTCTGGAAGCACTAGTGTCTGCTTCCTGGGACTTAGATAATGGAACTGCTCCACATATCTGCATGCCTGCTTTACTAACATGTTCTGCATGTACCTAAGATGAATAAAGGCTGTCAGCATAAACAAAAGGCTTTAAGGTGTTATATAAATATACACTGTACGTCGGAGCTCCTGATGTATAACTGCTGTTTGTTGTATGCCATGTGCTTTCACCCTAAGACTTTGCTGTTGAAGGAAAAGCTCAAGTCATAGCTGAGCTCGAGCACATGAAGTCACATAAAGCTAAGCAAGCTCATGCACTCAGGAAGATTCTTGGCTGTAATGCTTGATACTAGTTTTGGCAGCATAGCCAACGCCTAGAGGTGGAGAAGAGAGGGAGGGAGAGAGAGATACAGTAAGTCATTTGACAGGCACAGAACCAGCGGGTATCAGCATCACAGATCCTCGGTGTGAAATCCTATGACTGTCACCAGCATACAGGAGATGAGAGATGGTGGTGTGGATGATAGAGAGGCAGAGAAAATGACAGGGATGGAGGCTTCAGGCTTTCTTATGCAGCTGGGGCAGGCAGCACTGACTGTGCATCTGTGTGACAGTTGAATCAGATATACCTTCAACAAGAGGTCCTAACGGGTCCAGATATTTGGACCCAATATAAGACTAACCTATGGAAAACCAAAAGAGACCTGATCCAAAAAGACTCCAAGACAGTCAGATGCAGTCTGAATTAGACTAAAGAATAATTAGACCCAACGTCACTGAAACAAATTCAAAAAAAGAATTCACAGTTAATCAAAATATAATTTGGACCCAGTTCAGTCCCAGTCCAAGCCTGGTTTCAGATCTCTGACAATTGCTGAAAACAATAAGTGTGAATGGGATCAACACAGCTAAACTGGTAAGTATAAGTCAACTGACTGAGGTAACAACTCATAAATCATATTTTTTCTGAACAGCATTACTTGCTCTTAGCAACTGCTAAACTGCTGTTTCTATTTAAAATCAAAATTATGTCAACAGCAAAGATATGTCAGCCACCAATAACTGATCAGGGCAAAATAATACCTGGTTTAACATATTTGGTCAGTATGTCATCATTCATCATTCTTACCATTTTATTATATCTAAGGCACAAAGGGTCTCAATCACTATCATGTCTACAGAAATTATCTTTCTTTATGCTAAGAGATTATGCCACTATATTGTAGAACAATGAGAACAAGGCAACAGTTTTATTTCTTTATGAGTAGCTGGTAAATCTGGATCCATGTAAAAATGGCTGGGACATTCCTACATCCCACCATTACCACAATACACACCTGAACCTCCATATAATGCATGAGGAAGACCAGTGTGTAGGATCAGAGGTGTAACAGTGAAGGAGGCAGCCACTGAAAATCTGAAGCATGTCAGCTGAAGAGAGAACAAAGAGTGTAATGGAGCTGATTGAGAAGTTGAAGGCAGAAAAGGTTCTTTTCTATCAGCTGAGTGACTGGTGTAGAGAGAAACTCAGGCTTGGACTGCATTAACAGAGGCAGAGCATGCTGTGTCCCTGAGGTGTGCAAGGAGGCTAAAGTTAAAAGAAAAAAGTGATTTGATATAAAAGTTTATGTCATAACAAGAAAATGGAGAGTGAGAAAAAGAGGACACCTGACCTGGATGTATACAACTGAACCTCAAGACTTTTCTGGTACAAACCACAATATCTCAATGACAAGTATCAAAAACTGCTTTATTATTAACTAATATCTTCTAACTGAATCATAATTTCAGATGATAACCAACACTGGTGGATATTGGCAACAAATAATCAAATATCTGGAGGCCTCTGGAAAACAATATGGTCACCTATGAAGAATGAGTCTACACATGGGACAATATGAAAATTTCATGTTTGTCTTGTCATGATTATCCTGGCCAAAATAATTGCAAACAATATTATTGCGATAATCAAAACACAGTGAAATCACTTAACAATACATTAACATACATGTGGTAAAAAAAAAAAAAAAAAACTAATATTTTTACTGCATCACAGATAGGACGCATCTTTTTTAAGTGAAAACCAATCAAACAGTCTTTAGGTAGTTAGAAATCATGATGTCCCTCTGAAGAAGAAAAGTAAAATGAATAAAATAGTAATTTAATTCTTCATCTTACACGAATAACGTTATAGGAAAAACAGTAGTAAGACAGTCAATTCTTCTCAGACCTCAGCTCCCCTCTGGTCTGAGACAGCGGGGCTATTTGCTGTTTAGCTACATAGCTAATGTTACCTGGCTAACATTAGCTTAATTCACTGGTGACCAAAACAGCATCATAATGTGACAAACATTTAGATAAACATCAGTGTTAGTATAACTAAACCAATACTTGCTACCTTCAGTAACTGAAAGTAGCATTAGTTAATTTTACATTGAGTTCTTTGTTTTGGAATCCATAGTATTTCCACACATTTGATTTAACTTTGTTTAGCAGGGGATAAAGCATTTGAGCCGAGCCTTCAGCCACGGTGATGACTGGAAAGATGCAGCTCCCCCTTGTGGTAATTCAAAATAAATCAATATAGGACTGTATGTTGGCCAGACAGATTTTTAAGTCACTCATGAGGATATCATATCTGTTGAGCAAGAAAGAGCATGAAAACTTTGTTGGTTGTTGTTGGTAAACACATCACATTTTTATGTTTGCAATCTGTGATGTAAAAAACATTTCAAATATCACTTTGGTTTTCAGGTGTGTAGTCAAAGGTTTAGCACTGAGCACAAAACTCTTCTAATCACCACTGATTCTGACTGAATATAGTCTAGTTACAGGTCGATCTGGCTTCACTAGCTCTATGTCCACTATCTTGCAGCTCTAGATCTATGACTGGTGTCTGACCATCTTGCTACATGCAGCAGCATCAATTACACATCAATGCCACACAGTATCATGATTTCCATTTGTCTTTTGAGTCTCATTTTCTTTCACAAAATTCACTGTAAACCATAAACCACTCTGTGTCTTCACTTCTTGTATGATCCTGTCAATTCCAAGTCAAGCAGCAACATTAAAAACAAACCAAGGTCAGGCAGGGAAACATTGCCCCTTGAGTTATTGATCAGTGGAAAGCTTACATTCAGGAGCAATTATAACTGATAGTTTATATCAGGAAGAAGTGAACTACCACTCACTTAATTTGCTTGACTGGTAATAAATATTATGTGCATAATTGACATTTTGCTCAGAGAGTCTTCAAATCGCAAACTAGTACATCATCTGAGAAGCATCAGAGTGCTCAGTTAATGTCATAACAATCTGCCTTTTAGACTTATTTAAGATAAATTTGGAAAGTTTGGTCTCATGGTGGCACTTGAGGTGAGGATATTTATGGAAATCTAACAGTTGGTCAGAGGGAAATTCTGATGATAGTGCCTGAGATGATGTAGAGGAGGGGTCAGCAGAAGCATGAAGTATTATTAAATTATGCAGTATATTGTCTATAAGACTATGAATATCCACAATAAATTTCAATGGAAATCTGGGAGGTGGTTATCAACTTTGGACCAACCTGATCATTGACAGGTCTCACAGCGAGCACAGCAAAAGTTCATCTTTCCACTGGGTGTTTGAATCCAAATTCAACAGGTCTGAAAACACATTGTTATAACCTGAAAATCACAAGCGGACTCTTTCTCTCCAGATATCATATGGGGCGGACAGAAACTGACAAAGATGGATAACCACTCCAAACTGACTTGGAGATAACAGATGAAGTTGAAAACTGACTAAGGTCCTGAAAGCAGAGGGAGTGTGTCCTGACTGGTTTTATGCTCTGGATCATAGCCAAGGCTGGTCTGAGGCAGATGATAAATTAACAAGATGAAGGTACAATGCAGTAACTCCGGCATTTGCCATAAAGTTAACTTGCTTCAGTGACAGTTCAGACCTATTGTCAGCGTCAGCATTGACTCCAGTTTCCATAATACATGCCTGCACGTAATGAAAACCTTCTGATCAGCACAATTCCCACAACCTCTTCCCTGAGTCTTCCCTGTGAGCTTCACTGCCTTGTCCCTGACTCCAACAAAACCCAAAGAATCTGCTTTCTATAACATCCCCAGCTCTGCCGACGACAGATCTCAGTGCTCGCTGGGTAGTCTTAGTTTGTCACCCAGGTTTTGGTCTTCTGACATTTTGTAATTCCTGTCTGAAATGCCTCACAGACAAACTGCAGGCACTCACTGTGAATGCTAGAGATGCATCACAATACAGGAGGAATGCAGGAAATATACAGCGATGAAAGGATTCGAGGAACACTGCCAGAGTTCAGATTCAAAAAAGGTAAAGCTGAAACTGACATGTCAAAGCCTGGAACAACAAAGTACGAGACAGACAGAATATCTTTCTTTCTATCTGTCTCAGTGCCTCTCTCTTCCTCTCTACCCCACACAGGCGGAGCAGAACCCAGAGCTGATAGCAAAATTACAGGGACCGTCCCACTGTGTGTGCCTGTGTGTTTGTGTGAAGGGAAAAGAGGATTGACAGGAAGAGAAATGAGGGATGGAGGAAT